>JBAMIG010000003.1:662977-676628 GCA_037177335.1 Kiunga ballochi
GTAAATTTGTTCAGCACAATGCAGCATCCAGATAATCATTCTGCTGCTCAGATGCTGGACAAGACACGTTAAAAAAAGAAATAAATAAATAAAAAAAGAAGCATGGTGCAAATACGTAGGACGAATCACGCCCCTGCGAAGTCCATCATTTTTAGGATGATGGACACCTCAAATAGCAAAATCCCGCTTATATATGGTCACTTACAAAAGAAAGAAATACTATTACAATTATGTTGTTTTTTACCTTTTTAAATCGTAAGTTTCTCAGAAGAAGCGACTGAGCGGACTATTGTAATGCTGCGAGGCGTTTCCATGGTAACTTGCTCCGCCCACTGAACCTGCAGCAAGATGTTTGCTTCATTTGATGTTAAATAAAAAGTTTTATTTCTATGGGGAAGTGCACCTCCTGCCGCTTGTGTAGTGATGCAGATTCCCCAAATAGGTTAAAAGAAACTAAAATATAACTCATGTTTAGTCAGTGTTTTCTTTGTAATGAAAAAATAAACAGTACTATAACTCTCAGATCCGGTGTGCAAGTAAAAATGCCAACGGATGTGTGAAAAAAACCATGTTCTGAGTTTCTGTTACTACGGTTCGTAACTGTTGTACCGCCGATGCAGTGATTCAGAACAATGAGGCTATTTGACCGGAACTTCTTTTACAACAGCCAATCAGAATCGAGTATTCACCCAGACCATGGTATGAATCAGGATCATTTAGAAGGCACACAAGTACCAGTCTGTACCAGACTGGTTGTGACAAAACAGAGCGTATCAAAGCAGGTGGATGCATTATGTCCTAAGTTGTGGACAAAAGCACACAGACACACAAATTAATAAATAAAAGTCCCAAAGAAAGTGTGAGCAGTGATGCAGGAGTGAGTTTGAGTTGTGGCCTATCGGAGGCAGACTGGCCGTGAGAGCTGGATTGGATTTAAAGAGCTGGCTCTTCATTAATCATATTTAAATCAGCATCCCGCGGAACGCCTCGCTAAAGCCTCTCGCTTCTCACTCATGCTTATCTTAACATGGACAGATGAGGCCACTGTGTTGTTCGTCATTTCTATAGTTGTAATCATCCTCCCATCAGTCATTTCCGATGAGTTCAAATTTCTGGATGACTTAAAGCTGGGCTGCTTCTTGTTGACAGACATTTAATCAGCAGAAACACAGCCTTTAAATAATAACTGTAATTATTTTTTTATAGACAAACATTTAGATCATTTGCAGCCTCAAATGGTTGAAATTAAAAAAATACAAAAGACAAGTTTATGTTTTAATGATAAGTAAATCTTTATCACGTTTTCCTGCACAGGGCTCAGCCTTACTTACAAATGACAAGCGTTTTTTGATAGATCTATCTGCAATGTACAGCTGGTCAAAGAGCTCTTAATTCCGCTGAGAGCTTACCGAGATCTCTGCATGTTTAGAAAGATAAGAATTTCATTATGCTCTCAAGGACTATGAATACCGAATGGGAATTCGTCTCTGATGGGTTGTCTCCGTCTGCATCTCAATGATATTCTGTACAACACAGAGATTTGAAAGAGGTGTTTGCCTGTTGTTCCTACTGGAGGAGTTGCTCGGAATTAGAATCGAATTCAGAAAACAACACTGCAGGAAATAAAACATAAACCTAACCTTCAGCTCTTTTATACACGGATGGCTTTTTGCATGCATGCAGGAAACACTGGTCACTTTGTTAGATATGTTTGTTCCATGCTTATTTATGCAAGTACTTAATCAGCAAATTAGAGGACAGTACCTTGACATATTTAGTCCTGTGGAGACAGTAACGATAACTTGCTGAAGTTCAAACTGAGGAAGAGATTAAATTGTCTTTGAATCTGGCAAGGTTGTCAGTCTGACTATTTACTGGGATGCTTTACAGAGAAGGGTTTGAAGAAGAGAAAATATCCAGTGAGCAGCAGTTGTCTGAACCAAAATGTCTGCTTGATGTCAGAGGTAAGAGGAGACGGGACAGACTGGATGGAGATGATAGAAAGATGAGCACTGGTTGAACAGCCTCTCCAAACACAAGCAGATGTTCTACAGCAGCAGAAGCAGAGTGGGTGCCGCTCCTGCAGCTAAGAACAGGAAACTGAGGCCACACTTCACACAGACTCACAGATATCCTCGGCTTTGATGGGTCTCCATCCAAACCATAGGGCCAGAAAGCAACATGAAAGCTTGGATCCAACCTGCATAGTATCAATGATTCAGAATGGTGGTGGTGGTTTAATGATATGGAATGTATTTTCTTGGCCCACTTTTGACCCCTAAGTACCAACATGACATGTTAACCACCCACCACAGCCTACCTGAGTATTGTTGCTGACCATATGCATTATTTTTATGAGCACAGTATAGCAACATGTCACAAAGCTCATATCTCTAAATAATTTTCTTCAGCATGACAATGTGTTCACATGTACTCCAATAGCCTCCACAGTCATCATTAGCTGTGTTTGCATAACATTTTTTCACAAAATACAAGTGATATTTGTAAAGTTTCAACAAACAGCTGTTTATATTTGCATTGAACAGTGGCGCATTGGCCACAGTTTTCATAAAATCCTGTCCAGCTGATGGGATTTTATGAAATTTGCGGCTCACAAAATGAAACCACATAGCTTAATTTTGAGGTTTTCTACTTGTGCAGAAAATTTACCACAGCTTTTTTTTTACCTTTTCTCCCTCATTTCCCTTTCTAACTCAGTGTAAAACTGCGTTTCTCTGTTGTTTGCGTCACCTGGTCCTTTCTCACACGGTCACATGACCAACTATATTATATCCAGGGTGAATGTAACACAAGTATTTCCATTTTATTTGGCAAAAAACTTCTCTAGCAAAACATCCGAACTACCGCCTCGTGAGAGTAAAAACTTTTAAGTGATAATTGATTTTTTTTCTGAATGTAGGTTTTTCTATTACCTGCTTTTTATTGTTTTGTGGAATGGAATGGAAATGACCTGTGTAATACTGCCATGTCGATAAGATAAAAGATCTCTGAGGAATTTTTCCAACAGCTATGACACCAAGACAATACCTGCCTCTTTACTCTGTACTTTTTTCCTAGTCCCAGGTAGGGCCCCTTGTTTCCTTCAGTACTGTCCTAGTTCATGCTGCAGTTCGGCTTCGCACAATGTGAATCCACATTATTTTTAATGTTAGATATTTATTTGCCTTCACTCCTTTAATTGTGGCAAACGATGCATCACATTTCATGTAATGATGCATGACTGATTACAGCCATACTGCTTGACTCACCTTGAAATACCATTAGATCATATTGATATTCAAATGTTAAAATAATCAGTGTTTTAGTACTAAATATTAATCTAATTTAATTAATCTGTTTGTTTTTTCTGTGAAAGGAGCTAATTTATATGATGACCTCATTTCTATAATGTGGGCCCAAAGAGTGTACAACTCTTCCTCACTTTGTAGACTGAAAGAGAATGTCTTTAAATCAACTTGTTTAGGTTTGTGTGTCTGTGATTGACTGGCAACCTGTCGGGTGTACTCTGCCTCACACCTGCTAATTATTGTATGAAGGAAGTTTGTGTATGTGGTTCTGATAGTAACACCATGAAACATGTTATAACAGAATTTCAAACTGCAAAAACAGTCAATGGGGTGTATTTGACACATTTTATTGAAAAAAAAAGATTTTTTTAAAAAATGCTTATTTTTATATTCTATAGCTGCACAAGCTTTTCCTCACATGTTTGTTGAGCAGCTTTAAAAGGCAGCAAAGTGGAGGAAAATGTAGATTTCAGGGAGCTGAAATCCTGTAAGGTGTTGTCAGAAACTGCACACAGTGCATTTCTTTTCTTGGGCTGCTCTGAGATGCTTTACAGCAAAGAAGCAAAAGATGTTAATGAGTTTAGCTTCCACTGGACAGGTCTTGTGTGCAGCTGCTGGTCTGTATCTGTGCTTAGTTTTTACTGCTTAGTGCTGTAAAGAAGGACAAATGATACCTTTACTATACGGTTTCTTTCTCCTTCCAAACAACCTCAGTGTTGGTTTAAAAGGCATAATGTTTAAGAATACTAGCTTCTTAAGAGATAATATTTTAGTAGAATTATTAAAAATTTAACTCCTTCACTGCCAGCCATTTAGTCAGCAGAGTTCCATGTTTTGGAGCATTTTGGCTCCACAGAAGAAAAAAAATCCTGTAGACTGACTGTTCTTTCATCAGAAAAAAGGTTTGTTTCTGTCCCTTTTCATTATGTAGTAATCTGCAGTAGAACATGGGGAAGTTGCAGGAAAAGGTCCAAAACACAGAGAAAATGAGCTTTTTGTACTATGAACAATTTTGAGAAGTAAAGTGACTTTAATTGCAATATATTTATTACTTTAGTGCTGCACTTTCTGTCAAATCAAATTTCTCTTGATGGGTTTCTTATTCATTTATTCTAAAAAAGGGCTTCACAATATACCAAAATTAACGGTAAATTCTTACATTTATTCTACCCTCTACCTGGGATGTTGTGGGCAGTAATTCCCTAAATGTTACTGATGTAAAGCTCTAAGTACTGTACTTACAGAAATTACAATAACATTTGGCCAGCCACGATTGTACATGTAATCATATTCCTGGTCAAATGTTATGGTCATTTACGGTACTTGGAGCCGCCATCAGCAACGAGGGTGCTTTGTTCAAAAATACCCAAAATGTTCCACAAAGATGCCCCTACACACACATGCTATGTTATTCTACCATCAGGAAAACTGAAGCAAAATGCTTCAAAACTCTGGCAGCATGCAGTTCTCTAGCTGGCAGCCATTCTGCCACCATGTGGAGGAAACAGATTTTGGTCGCTTCTATCCGGGATCTTATCATTTCAGTCATGACACAAAGCTCACAACCATAGGTTAGAATAGGAACGTAGATTAACGGGTCAATCAAGAACTTTGGTTTTCAGCTTCTTCACCACAATGAATCGATACAACATCCACACCACTGCTGATGCTTTACCAATACGCCTGTCAATCTCCCACTACTTCCTTCCTCTCTGTTGAGACAGTTCCTGAGATACTTAAAAACCTTTAAAATGTTAATATTGTGTCTCAAAAAGACATAAACATATCGCTAAATGAAACCACCCAACGAAACTGAATATTAATATTACTGAATATTAAGCATCTCATGCATTATTTTAAATAAAAAGGTAAAACATCAGAATACTTTCTTGTTTTTTTTATCTTTATTTTTTCATAATGAATTTAAAGTCCTACTGTAAGGAAAAGCTGACATATGTTCACTTTCAAACACTTTAAGTGTTTTTAAGTCTGTGAATCAACAGCTAATGGAAATGCAAGTAAATCAGCACAAATCCACAGGATTCATACTATTTTTTATTTACCTTTTAAAGTAGAAAAAAGTAGCCTCCTTAATGGTGCTATTTAGTATTGGCTTTTTTACCAATAAGTGATATACCAATTTTGTCCAACTTTTACTTTCCAATACAAACCGATACCAACATGTCTTGACCAAAATCAGACTATAATATTGGTATCCCACTAAAATTGAACATTCATTGTCTTTAACAAACTGTTTTATGTGCCAGTTCCTGTACCTGACTGGGTATCTCAACGACACAACCAAATGATGCCACTTTTCTTTTCTTCCCCTTAAAAAACATGCAAGCAACCTTAAAAAGTTGCATATCACATTTTACTTGCATCAATCAATTATTCAGGTAGATTGCCAAAAAGAGACCCAGTGCCACCAACCAGCTTGTAGCTGTTACACCTTATTGTGATCCATATAAGTGAAATAATGAGTGCATTCGTTCATAAACCCATTCCTTTGGGAAACCAAAGGTTGATAAATGCTGTCACTTAGTTTGGGGCCAGAGACAACACGGTGTTACATCAGGAACACAAGCAGGTGAAGCTCCTACGCTGCAGGGTGGATAACCTTTTGAAAGGGCTACAGGGTACATAACCTTTTGAAACATTAAAACATTCATGTGAAGGCCATTAACTGGGAAGCATGTTAAATACTCCCAGGCTGCAGGAAGATTTCTAACACCATATCCATCTTCTGCAAGGCTTCCAGTGTCACTTAGATAATATAATTTTACAGAGAAAATATACATTTAAAAGCCTGCATAATAAAGGCAAACATTTATCTGGAGCAGTTTCTTTCTCTATGGATTAGTATTGCTTTGTTGAGTTTTCAGACCCCCCTCCTCCTCCAATCATTGTGTCTACTGTCAGTCTCACTCTGATTTACAAATTACGGATCTAACCTCGTAGGTGAGCTGTCATCTTACCTGTCATCACACTGTCTGATGATTTAAAGGTGACAAGGGTTACTAGCCATCCAATTTAAACAAGCTGGCTTGCAGCAAAGGTCACTGACACCTCGGTTTCATCCAATCCAATTACAAGAGTGGAGTAGCTAAGAAATTTAAACCAACCTGCACACAGCCGGGTCCTTTCTAAGCAAACAACACAGCTTTAAATTACCAGAATAATTAAAACAAAGGGTGAGACATTCACTGACATTTGTCCAGATATGTTTAAAATTCAGTTTTGTTCAATTCCATTGATTTATTCATTCATTCATTTTTTTGCCACTTATCCGGGATTGAATCCCAAAGCAGCTACTTAAGAAGGGAAGATTCTTAAGACTTCCACAGGTGTAATCCTTCCAGCGTGTCCCGAGTCTCTGCCTGGGTCTCCTCCAGTATGCAAGAGCCCGAAACACCTCGCCAGGGAAGCGTGCATCCAAAGGCATCTTAACATGATGCCTGAGCCACATCATCTGGCTCTTCTTAAAGTAGAGAAGCATTGATCTTCTATGAAGCCCCCCCAGATAACTGAGTTTCTTATCTTAATTCTAAGGTAGTGTGCATAATGAAACTCATTCCAGCCATTTGTATTCATGATCTGGTTTTTCAAATCACAACCCACAGCTTGCGACCACAGATGAAGGTAATAATGTACTTGAACATCCCAGAAGGACACCCCACCCTCTAAGGCTGAGTCATGAGATGCTGATTCACACTCAGCTGTGAATTACTCCAGCTGGAGATAACGGCCACATGAATCCAACAGACCACATCATCTGCAAAGAACAGAGATCCAGTTCTGAGGTCACCAAACCAGATCCCCTCAAACCCCGATTGTGTCTAGAAATTCTGTCCATAACAGAATCATAAACTCAATGGGAGTCTGTGAAAGGTACTAATTTGATTTTGGACTTAATTCAGATGAACGATCAGGGCTTCTCTTTTCATTCACAAAAGAGCTGCAGTCTTGTAGACAATGCTACCCTGCTCCAACACACCTGACTTAATTGATATAAAACAACTCATTCATCTGACAACCGAGTCTGGTGTGTTGGAACAAGGACATGGTGAAAAGCAGCAACTGGTGGGGAACTGGTGTAAAACCATAGTAGAGTAGCCGTGATCTAGATTAGATAGAGAAAACACGATCCTCTGTATGTTCAGTACAAAAAAAAAGAATAGGACAAACAAAAATGTACCCTCAAAAATCTCCTACTTGAGAGCTTCAAATGAGCTTCAACACAAATTTGCACCTCAAACCTTGAGAACCATGACACATTTTAGTCTGAATGGAAACTAAATCCTGTGTGACAATAAGTCAAATGAGCCACAGAATGAGTCAGTAACAAACATGCTTGTAGGGAGAAAGAAGTCATTCATTCCTTTCATTCAACAGCTCTGGAGTACTTTCATGAAAGCTAACAGCTGCCATTGCATTGAGTTCCCTGCGTTGCTGTCTTGAAATAGAAAACTGTTTTCTTAAGTTAATGGGTTAAATATCTTCATCATCAACAAGAAACCAAATATAAGTTTGCTAACTGTAGCTTTCAGAAAAGATATTCAAGGATTCTTCTTCCAAAGCTGACAATAAACATTGAAAATAGGTGCTAACCAAGAACAGAAAAAGTGACACATTCTGCACCGTCCCTCCACTGCAGCAGCAGAGTTAGATTTCAGAACTGAGATAAAACGTTGCTTTTCCTCAGTCCACTTACCATGTGGGGATGAAACAGTACTTTTGATATCTGTCCCAGCTTGAATTTCTTCAAACTCTATAACAAGTGCTACATCACCAGTAAAGTGCAGTGGAGGAGAGCAGTTAGCAATGAAGTGCCAGCACTAATACTCCAGTGAGGCAGCCGTGTGAAGCAACCTTGTTTTACTTGTTCCCAGACAACATGCCACATGTGTGTGATTGACATTTTTTCCTTTCTTTTCGTTTTTTCAAACCAGAAAACGCCTTGGTTCATATTCTGCATTGGGCTGTTTCACTCCAATAAGTTCTGCCACGGAACTAATTGGGCTTGGTACAAAACTTCAAATTGTTCTGCAGGCTCTGCCAGGCGGGAGGAAACGGTGGCTGCCACAGCTGCATGTGCTTTAATAACAAATAAAAATACAACTGGAGGGAGGCATCAGAAGCTGTTACAGTAACACTGGGAAAAGAAAGTCATTACAGTGCTTTTGACAAGAAGACAAGTTAAAGTTTAGTGTTTTCTTTTATTTATGTGTTATGAAATAGCTGAACAAACATTAGTTTCCACAACAAACTTCAGGATGATGCCTTAAAAATGAAATAAAAAGCACAAATAACAAACTTCTTATGTGTTGTTGGCCAGGAGATGGATTGCCTGTGCAATACATCTCATTTCTATCTTTGTTTGATCTACTCTGCATTGATATTGCTCTGTTCTGTTTCTATAACTCTCCTTCTGTTCTGTTTCCGAGTCTTAGCACCAGATTCTTCCATACCGTGGATCATATCTGCTATTCTCTGCTGTGCAATTGATCTTAGTGTGAAAGGGAAACCTGCCAGCTTTACATAATTGGATTTCAAAAGATTGCTTCTCTGTTTAAGGTTTACATCAATCTCTGCACCTATTAGAGGCAATGAAGTATTCTTATTGTCACTTCAATTTTCTTTTATTGAAGGTATGCATTAGAAGTGTGCATTTTATGTCATGTTGCTGGTATTACATTATTCTCCCACAGGGAAGCCCCACATTTATGCACCTGAAGTGCATCACTTTTTATATTCTGTTAGTGTTTATTTAATATTTTCAAAGCCCTTGTGTGTTGTGCACCTATTGTAGTTGAATGTGGGTCTTGCTAGAGTTAAATTAGGGAAAGATTGACAGGTGGACCTGCATGCACATGTGTGATCCCATCCATGCATGCATAAACAAACACAAGGCATTGTCTTGGCAGCTCTGAGCCTATTTCCCCTTTGGAATCATTTCACCATACTTTCCTGCACAGCAGTGTCGTGATCAGTCCCAGTTTCTGTGCAGCCGATAAGACCCTGCTCAGTTCATTGTGGTTTGTCACAGGCTGCAAACACCATGTTCAGTGGACAAAAGCTTTGCATACTAATTTTGGTGTTACTGCATTTTCCGAGCAGTGGCAGCAGCTGTGTGGTCATGTGCTGAAGAGGGCTTTAACAAACTATCCCCCAGTTACTCCTCCATTTGCAGCAGCTTCCTATCACAATATGTTAAATGTTTGTCTTCATGCAGAGATGAAGCGCCGTATTTAATCGGCTCCTATGATTGATATAGACTGTATGCACTCTAGCTGTGTGTGTGTGTGTGTGTGTGCGTGTGTGTGTGGGGGGGGGGGTGACGGAACATTTTTGTTTTGCTTCTCTTAGCTTCACACCTCAGAACCACAAAGGCAGCTTAGTAGAAATGGATATATATACACATGTTGATTTGATTGAATCATTTATACAAATATTTAATTGGATTCTAATTGGATTGGATTTGCGAGGTCACTGTCATGAATTGGTGTTGCATAAATAACCTGAACTGAACCTAAGCAAATTAATTCTGCACTCTTTAATCACAGCTTGAATCTCTGTTTTGGGCTGAAACCTGAAACATAATTACACACACACACACACACAAGGGTATTTTGGAAGATTAAAGGGTTGACACAAGATCTAATTTGGTGTTTAAAAGAAATAAATGATAGGTATTTGTGAAACAGTGAATTTGGTGGGAGATGTCACTTCATATTGGAGAATTTAGGAAGGCAATTATTAAAATGAATTACAGGCTGTAATGTAATTAAAAAATACATAAATTGGATTGATAATTAAATATGGAACTTTTTGTATTTATTTTCTCTTTTCTTTGATAAATAAATGCGATTCTATCTTTTGGTTTTTGGCAGGAAGGACTTCCATGTTTCCCTTTATGTTATAGAAACCTCTGACGGAGCACTGTGGGGTTTTTTGTGTTGTGTAGAGGTTGTGAATCAGTGCTTATCACTGGAGCAGCAGCGGCTCAGGTGGTAGCACAGGCTGTAGGACAACCAAAAGGTTGGCGGTGTGAATCCTGTTTGTATGAATGGTTTTGGTGCTCGGAGGCCAACTTTCCATCAGTCTGTAAATGTGGCGAATAAATAATTATTTCACTGTATTTTTCACTTTTTGCAGCTGCTTTAAAGATCATTGTGACCTATGAAGCGAGATGTACAACAAATAGTGTATACTATTTTACATTCTCTGTTGTCAGACATCTCACTGATGTGGGTATCTGGTGAGCTAAGACCAACTATTGATGATGAGGATCATCTCCTTATCAGGATGCTTAACTGGACATTAGGTCAGTTTTACCAGCGTTTACAGAACTTGTCCAGAGTCTGTATGTAAATGAGACCTGAAACATCACCTGAGGGCAGGGAAGGTAAATACATATGATGGATAGGACAGAACCAATCAGACTCTATCTGACAGCCATGTTAATTGCCTGGCGATCCATGTTTACATAAGGGAATAAAGAAACTCTTCTTGTTTGGGGATTCGCTCTCTTCCTCAGGTCATTCGTGATTGAACTCATGTTTTAACCTTCCAGTCTAAGACAGAGGCAGGCTGCACTCCTGCGAGTGTTGTTTCCCTGCTGCAACAGACCTGCCTCAAATGATTGTGCAGTTAACAGAGTTGTTTAGCGTTGGAAGTCAAACTCTGCACAAGTCTGCTAATCAAATTTGATGCATGTCATGTGCGTTGCAGCAGGCGAACTGCTAACATCTGAGGGACAGCATCTTCAAGGATCAGAGTTGCCAACCCCTGGTTGCAGGTATAGTTGGCCACTTTTGCTTTTGCCTTTATTCCTGCTTGTAAACCGTCTACTTGCCACGTTTGGTATCATTCTCAAATGTGTGATTTTACACTTCTCTGGTTGTGTTTTGACAAACTGTATTGATAGCATGGCCCCACAGTCACATCACAAACAGCATCTCAGCAGAAAACGTTGCACAAAAAGCATATATATATATATATATATAATAAACCACTTTTATGGCTCCAAATGCAAATTTTTAAAAGGATTTTAACACAGAAGCAGGTGGTTTTTGTTAAATGACTTACAAAAAGGTCAAGTGTTCACTAAAGATGCTAAAAAAAATGACTGTAAGTTGTTCCAATCAATATACTGTTTTTGTCCACCACAAGACGAACAACATCACACGTCTGGCATTTCCAGAAGGTGTTTGTCCTCCAGCCCACCAGGAGGCACTGCTTTAACTCTTCATTGCCAGTTTGATCAACACAATTTCATAAATGGATATAGAATTTGAAGTGGACACCAGTAGAAAGGGAGACTTTGTGTAGCTGCGTTTTAAAATGTGCTGGTGTATCAGTCAGCAACAGAGGGCTTACATTTTCAACTATAGTTTCCTTATAAACAGCTTAATCCATTATTACTAATCCATTTAAAGCTCTGCATATCAGTCCCCAGCACAGAACCAGAATTCCACTCAATTTTAACTGTCCCATGTCCTAAATACAGACCTTTACATTACACTGAATTGTCTAAGTTGAAAGGACTTCAGGACCCTGTGA
Source organism: Kiunga ballochi (assembly GCA_037177335.1). Classification (NCBI taxonomy): domain Eukaryota; kingdom Metazoa; phylum Chordata; class Actinopteri; order Atheriniformes; family Pseudomugilidae; genus Kiunga; species Kiunga ballochi. The sequence goes on from JBAMIG010000003.1 coordinate 674,851, forward strand.
ATCAGGTATGTTGGAGTAGGAACACATGTAATATACACAGGCCAGGACCGGTCAGATTGTTAAACACTGACTTAGATAAACATATTCAGTCTTGTGATGTAGGGATGGATGTTCTTCTTTTACTTTGCCCTTTATTCGTATTTATAGCTCATTTGTTCCTTCCCTCTTCAGTCTCTTGTTGATAATGTTGCCAGGATTATTATTAGTATTGACCCAGTTATACATGATTTGGGGAACATTATGAAGACAATACATTATTACTCCATACTATAACAAAGAAATGTGAAGCTTCTGGTGGTATGTGATCTATGGTCATATGGAAACCATGTCGGAGAACTCAGGGTTCCTTTAGCAGGACCGTCATGGGTTGTGGGTGGACAAACCTTTGCTTTTAAAACTTCATCAGTGATGGATGCTGGAACCCTGTTCCACATTTACATGAATCTAGCAAAACATGCCGATTGCATGTTTTACTGGTTTCTTATGCGCTTATTGGGGAGGACTTTGAAGTCGGCTGAATTTACTTAAACTAGTTTGAGACAACTTTTACTTCATGTCACGGTAAATTAGAAAGCTGGAAGTGACTGGCTGAACTTTCTTTCTCCAGCAGGAATTTTCTCACCCATTTTTTTTAACCCTATTTTTCCCATCATGCAAACAGGAGTAAAATAAATCTACTAAAATACTCAATCTGGTGATCTGGTTATTTAAAAGTTAATAATAGAGATCCAATCGCCGCCATTTGGATGTTTTAAGGTTCAGGGTTACTTTATTAATGCCGGTTATAGATTTGCTTCCCTGTCTTTCTTGTGTTTTTATGCTTGAACACATTGCAGCGAGATCAGCTAATTCCTTCTGCTTGTAGATGCTTTGCTGAAGAAGCATCCAATGTATGTTTATGTACTCCCACTGAGATTTACCAGAACTGTGGGAAAAGCAGATTGGACTCGTGGTTATTGGTACTGAAATTTCAGTGTGACTCATAAAACCTTTTTATTAGAAGCTGTGAATAATCTTCAATGTGGTCTTGAATAACTGACAAATCCCTTCTGGCACACGGTTTATGGTGTATGCATACTGCAAGTCAGTGGTGCTTGCTGAATTAGTTTGATTTATTCACCTCTACACGAAGAGCGCCGTTTGACTTAACATGGCACTAAATCTCACATGCCATCCTCCAGGTGATCTTTTATGAGCTTCATTAAGAATAAAGACAGAATTGGGTCGACCACTTTACAGGAAATGACCAAAACAAATTTCTCTATCTGCAAGAAACGTGCTGGAAACAAAGTCATGTTCGCTCATACAGTGGCTTCACTGACGCTCATCTTTCCCAGTTTGTACTAAATCATTTATTAATTGGAAAAATTTCAGTCGATATGATTAGTTTGCTGCAAAAAACAAAATAAGCAAACATGAATGTGTAATACAGCGAATTGTTTTCCCTGTGGAAGTATGAGCTTATCCCAGACTAGCCTGTGACTATAAGCAGAAGTAATACTTTCCAGGAAACGGGCTTACACTTGCATGTACTAGAACTCATCCCCGCATTAAAGATTTAACTGCTTAAAACTATTCACTTTGCTTGTGTTACGTTATGCCTGCTCAAGTCAAGTCGATTCTTTTTTTTTCCTCCGCTCCCGCTGTGTCGCTGGAAACCTTGCATGGGATCAGGCTCTGCCTTGTGTGTTCAGCAGCCAGTCAGATTGTTTGTCTCTGAAATGCAAAATAGCCTTTGAGGAATTCTGAAGTTTGCACTGCACTCTAAATTGCTATTT
>JBAMIG010000003.1:699916-710608 GCA_037177335.1 Kiunga ballochi
AGACATCCACAGCCAGTAGGGGGAGTTCATTGATTCGCTCAAAAGATTCATGACACCAAGCCATTTTCAATGCATGGCGTCCAAGTTGGCTCAAAGATTCATGAGGCCTCGGTTTCACCATCCCTAGGTGTGAGGTACTCCAACGCTGTTTGCAGGTTTAATTGACTTTGCTCCTCTTGCATTCGCTTCGACAAAATAAGGTGAGGAAGAAAAAGACCTTCTGACTCAGAAAGAAACACAATCCAGATTTTTCAAAAAGTGTTTGAAAGCTCATTTCTTGGTGGACACGTTTTCAAACATTTTTTTTTTAAAAAAGTTGCTAAAAAAGATTGATCAGGCCTGAAAGTCCCTAAATCTAAATGAGCAAAAGTTATTTTGATCCAACATGGGTTTTTTTGAAAGGGTGTGCATGTCCCAGAGACACAGCTCCTCACATGTACAGTGTCTTTCATGATTTAGACTTGTAAAAAAAAAAAAAACCTGAGTGGTTTGATTAAAATATTTGTGAATTAATTATTTTATATGTGACGGTTACAGGAGTAGTCTGAATTTAGCATAATTAGGTTTTATTTGTGTTTACAGTTTACAGATGCTGTCCAGTATACTTTAGTTAAAATCTCATTAAAACAAATCACATGAGTTTGTACAGTGGAGTGAACAAACTTTAAACAGGAGGAGAAACCTCCAGCAGGACAAACATCTGCATCGACCTGTTGGGCTGGCGTGGATAGAAACGAGGGATAAACAGGAGTTAGGAATACACCCTGTAAAGGAAATAGAAGTAGAAAGTACAAAGTACAATAATCATACTTCTTCCTGAGACGTCTCCTGCACCCTAAAAGCTCACCACACTTGACACTAAATACACTATTTGTCCTCTACATCTTTAACTTGCATATTTTAGTGTGTTTGTTCCAGAGCTTGCAGGTGCAAACCCTGACATGGCAAACCGAGCAGTAATGTGAGGGGTGATGTGGTTCATTATGATGTATGACCAGCAAAAGAGACAAAGGAGAAACAAAAATGCATTTAATGGTTACACACATCACCACCCCCTCCCTGATTATTGCCTGATTTTCATTCCCATTTTGTAGTTGAGTTTAGAAAACTGCTTAAAGTCAGTATGTTTATAAACTAAACCATTACCATTACAATGACTTCATCATGGATGTCATGTGAAACGTCGTGCACAGCTGCTCTAAAGGCAGCATGTAAAGGTCCCACATAATCATGCATAGCTTTCATGAACAACTGGGTCATAATAAGCAGAAAGACCATCTAAATTTTTATGTCTGCATCTCTGTAAGTGAAAAGCACTAAAACATTATTATGCAGCACTATTTTCAGTATTTTTATTGGAGACTAATTCTCTTGTTCTCAAATCTTCACACATATTGCTTCACAGCTGCATCTAAATGTTAAAACATATTGATTAGGAATTATTCAAAGATGGTGACAGTATTGATTACAGATTGGCATTTTGAAACCACGTCTGGAAAATTTTACATCGATTTAGAATGTCTTGGAGCCTAAAATAAAACCTCTTTGTCTCAGTGTAATGACTACAGCTGTGTCATTTCTATAAAATCTCTTCTTCCAGAATCTCAATAAACCTAAAATTACCTCAGATTCCAAAGAAGATGAATGTTATAGAAAGAAGGGACAGGGTCCACATAAACATACGATCTTAAATGGATAAAGATTTTTCCTTGATTTTGTCTGGAACAGAAAAATACATCAACTCAGACAGTCTCACGAGGAAAGACATCTAACAAATCTTCTGTCATTGGTCAGTCCTGTAACTGATTGGGACTCGTGACAAGTCTGGGCAGGGTGACAAACGAAAAGTCAGAAGGTTAGAAAAAACTGAAACCAAATCAATAATAATGACTGACAAGATGAAGCGTCGATGATCTGTATTGAACCCTCTCAGAATAAATAATGTACAGTAGAATAAAAGTACTTCCTGCCTGCACTAGTACTGCTTGTTATACCCTCTTCGCTTATGATTAGTGCTTTGTTCTGTTTTGTTACATGCATCTTTCTGACCCAGTTTAGAGACACAAAAGGACAAAGGAAAATGGAAAAGATGCAGTAATAACAGAATAACAAACAATAACCACCAGTATGTTAATTGATGAAAACTCAGCTTAAATATATTCTTCCTATATGTGTGTAACCAGTAATTCATGAGGTCAAAAATATGTCTTAATAAAATAAAAATATGTCTTTTTTTTTTACATAGTAGTATGCATGAAGAAGGATTCAAACATGTGCTCTGAGAGCCTCTCTGCATAATAATAGAGCTGCTGAAAGAGCCGGGTATATGCCATCCTTCTGAAAAATGACATGCTTGTTATAGCCTTGTCGACTGATTTGGCTCCTTATCAAGTCAGCGGTCACAGCTGCACCAGCAGGTATGACATAAAGCTCAAAGAAGCAAATAATGCACTTTAAAACTCTTAGAGCCCGGCTGCTGCAATTTGCATCAATGACCGCATTGCATTTTAGAGTCAGATCTGCACATGTATTTGGCCATGATGCAAATGTGCAAAGACTTAGCATGACTTCCACTTTACCTCCTCACATATCACTATCACTTACTGTCTGATGTTAACAATGAAAAAAACACTGATTTATCTGAACTCGCAAAGAAAGATTCATCAGAAATAAGCTGCAAATACAATCAGACAGTGTCCATAACATAAAACAAGCATATTGTGATAATGATGATTGCATTTTCATTACTGGCATTAGGTACAGAAGTTAAAACCATCATTACATATGCTGGGAAATAACACCGGAAATAATAGCTTCATGATTCTATCATACAGTCAGTTAGCATATGCTTTTATCCAAAGCCACTAACATGTGATAAGTGATCAATTAACCATTGGAATCAACCTAACTAGCATGTCTTGTGGATGGGAGGAAGCTGGAGTAGGGAAAACAGGGTTTGATTTTCACATGGGTTGGTGGTCACAGTATTCATATCTCAGCCACTAGAAGGCGCTGATCAGAACCATTAACAGATCACATATCATCTACCATGATATTGGATGTGAAAGCAGCTTAATCTTGAAGTGAGACAACTGTATTTGTTTTTTAAATGCAAAAGTAAACTTTGGGGTCATCTCGTGTTTTTTTCCCAATTAAAACACTATTAGTTGACATGAAAATATTTTTTACCATTTAAAAGTATAAAGAGAAAGCTACAATTTGTTTAATTTTTTTTCTTAGCTAGGCTAATACGTGTGGGTGCTAGCTTTCAAAATAGCTAAAAATGACAGTTGGGGTAGGTTGTCACAAATTAAGTGTGGTTGGTTGTCTCATGTGACAGCCAACCCCATGTGACCACCAGCCTCAAAAATGTAGTTCAGCGTTGGTATGAACATCTTCTAAAGCTTGTTTTTATTTTTTTTAGACAGGACAAAGGGCAGAAAGGGCACAAAAAAATTAATCATAGGCCAGACATCGCCATATGTCATGGTTAAGGCAGTCAGGGAGGTCAGAGGGATTCCAGAAAAGTAAGATATAAATTACTGCACACTTCCTAGATACTGCAAGAAAAAAGTCCAATGGAGATTGAGAGAGATTCAGGCCAACCATTCATACCAGTTGGATATGTAAAAAACAGAATTATTTTCACAGAGGAATGGGAGAAACAATTGGAGAACCATATCTTCACTGCTTCTGACATATATTTTGGCCTGTCTCCTATTGAAGTTAATAAATTGGCTTAGACTTTTGCAGTGGCTACCAATGTACCCATATGAACGAATTGGGCAAAAAAGGAAATGGCCGGTGCATACTGGTTTTTGCTGCATTCCTAAAAAGGCACCCCTCTTTAACCATCAGTATCCCAGAGGCAACCAGCTTAGGCCATGCTACTGCTTATAATAGACACAATGTAGGTTAGTTCTTCTACAACATGGAGGAAGTGCTAAGACCCCACCACTTTGAGCCCCAGTCTATTTGGAACACGAACAAAACCGGTATACAACAGTCCTCAAGCCAAATAAGTGGTAGCACGAAGAGGTTACAAACAAGTTGGATCGCTGTCTTCTGGAGAAAGTGGAACCTTGGGCACCCTTGCCTGTGCAGTCTTTGTTGTGGGGACATGGGATTTCCTCTCATTAAAGCGAGTGCTGTCTTTAATCAGGAAACCCTTCATTCAGAGAATCTTGTCAACTTCTGATCACTTCATTTAGAGACTTGTTACCTTATTTTAATGGCTAAAGATGTGCTGGTAGTTCCAGTATCCAGTGTGGCTGCAGAGCGCGGATTCAGCCTCCAGAACATCAAAACAGCTATGAGAAGTCGACTGTCTGAGGCAAAAGTCACAAACCTCATGACCTCAGTTTTTCCTAGGTTTAATAACTTGGTGAAGCATTGCAGATTTTTTTTTTTTTTTGTACCTGGAAAATTGAAGTTCTGATTTGTGAGTTTAAATAGAAATCAATGTGATTGACGAGCATGGTAAATATACAATGCTTTAAGTTTAAAATGATGTTAAAGCAGGCTGCACTGTGGCCTCCCAGCGAGCAGGTTGCTGGTTGCCCATGTGAGTGAGTGAGTGTGTGTGTGTGTGCGTGTGTGTGTGTTGGCTTTGTGATGGACTGTCGACCTGTCCAGGGTGTACCCCGCCTCTCATCCGATGTCAGCTGGGATTGGCTCCAGCTCCCCAAGACCCCGTTCAGAGAACAAGCGCTAGATAATAGATGTACAGTATGTATGATGTTGAAAGCATGTTAATAAAAGCTGTTGTTTCTATCATCCTTATATATTATTTGACGCTTTTGGCCAAATATAATATGTTATGTGTTTATTTGATATTTTGGAAATTGGATTTTATTTATTATGGCTTATTTGTCTTCACATATCAGTATTTTTTTTTTTAATAAATACTGTAAATACAGGAAGCTCTCCTCATCTGTTGCTGTTTCTCCTCTTTTTTTGGGCTCTTTTGCCTCATGGAGACGGTGTAGCAGCAATAGGTATACACTAAATATCAGCTCCCTTGGTATCAGCTGCTGGCTCACCCTACAGCATGGGATTTGGGCTCTACCTATTCGCTTGAATGAATCATTAACGGCTCGCTGATTTTCTACAAACTCAGGACTTTTTCTGAAAAATTATTTTTTTTCTAGGGAGGTTTTATGGAGGCTGAATCTCCTCATGTCCACATTGCTCACATACCCTCTTTTTCCCCCCTCCAGTGCAAACAAAGGAGCTTTTACCCAGGAAGAATTCTTCACTCTGGCATCTGGATGGGAAGAAGGGGAATCTTTGACCTTGGAGAATGATGATGTTGTTGCCATGGGAACTGTTAATCCTTCTGTCACTCACAGAGTGCCTTCCTGGTGAGATGCTAAGACAAGTCGCCTTTCATGACACACCTGATATGCATACATCTTACCCAGGGATGGTTGCTTATTCTGGTGCATGTTCAGCTTACAAAGGGAGTGATAACAGTCTCTATGATGTTGTAACAAAGTTATTGCTTTTGAATCTGGACACTCTACCCCCATGTTGGTCAAGAAAATTTGCAAAAAGTTTTGAATCTGATTCCAGTTTTGGTGAACTTAGCAGAGCATTTCTGAACCACAAGGTCAGATATGTGGATACATTTGTATAACATATGTGATTCAATTTGTAATAACCCAGAGAGCAGAAGGCTGTAAGAACAAGGACTTTAAGAGTTAATCGATAGCTGGGTGACTACCTAGTATTTTATGATACCACCCTCACCACCACCAACTACTCGAGGCAGATGGCAGCTTTTCCGGCGTCAGATTTAGCCGTAGATATCGTTCACTGTCTTGCACATGCTCCAAATGAGCAAAACATTGTTTTGTTTTTTTAAATGGTCATATTAGCTTCCTTGTATTAAATAGGTACTTATAAATTATGTTAGAAATTATGTGTTACCTCCCAACCCAACTATTATGTGAATACCTCCCAACCCAACTATCAATTGGCTCAGAAATACAGATATAATAGGAAATGCGTTATTTGGTACATGTCAGTAAGGAAAAAATACAAAAAATATATACAAAAGAAAAACCACACCAAACTCTAATTCTAAAATAATGTCAAAGAAAATAGGCCAACACAAAACCAAACAATTATGAAGAGTGTTTTGGAAAAACCTTTAAAGCCTAACTCTTCATTAGGCCTGGATCATTTGTGTTCTGTAATTAAATTTCCAAAAGCTTTCCCTTCATGGACTAATCTGTTACATTTCCAAACAAGTGCTAGTAATCTGAACAGTGTTAAAAATATTTCAATAGAGTATTACAACATGTTGCTACTACTGTATGCATCAGATACTATCAGAAACATTGCGTATAAAAGCAGAATGTTAGTGCTATTTTAAATAGCAGTACTGTTAATGTTTCTAATAATTCTAGTGTTAAGTAAAAGTGAGAAATGAACATTTTTAGCAAGCCTACACTGAACCTATGCATCACCACTGTTTAAAACTATTATCTCTTATTTTATAGTATTATTAACTACATTAAACAAGTTTGAATGTATTAGTAAAGCCAACGATTTAATTTTTACAGTGAATGAAATGTTTTGAATTTATCTGTGAATTAAAGCTCTTTGGAAGACTTTACAGGTTAAATGATGCTGTACAAATAAGCACAACTGAATTAAATCAGGAAAACTTTTACATTAACAACAGCTACAGTAAGACTAGGGTCTTTAAACTCCTTGAATTTTTAGATCAATTCAAGCTTTCCTTTCATAGCCCATCTGACTCAGACAAAATGTTAGACTAACAGGAAATGCAACATATGGCTGAGTACTCTGTTTTTTTCTTTGTTTTTTTTTACCTCCCTGTTTTATTATGCAATTTCCATGCTTTATGTCCATCTGCTGACACTTACATGAATTGTGGACACATGCTGTTAAACACACTCACTGTTTTTTTAACACTCATTTATTCTGCATTCCTTCATCGGTGAGGTGGACTCTGCTGATGCCGTCTTCTCCTTTGAGTGATAAGTAGCATTATGTTAATCTTTGATTTTCTAATACCTGCATGAGCTACAAACAGCTCTAGCATTAAAATCTCGCTAAGAGCCGTCACTTTACGTTTTGGTTGCGTAACTTGTGCAGCCTAAAGATTTACTGTCCACAGCCAAATTTGAGGGATATAGTTTATACTCAGCTCAAGCCATCCATTTACAAGCCATCACACAAATGCCGAGGCATTTATACAGCATATGGAGTGGGGTCTCTTTTATGGTTATTTATGCTTCCATTTCCATTGATTTAGCATCTCATCTCAAGTCAGCATTTTTAGTCAGGGTATATCATGAACTGTGCAGAAGAAACAAGAGAATGGAGGGGTTTGGATATCAAGGTGGACCGCATGCAGGGGTTCTATTCTGCATACTTGCTACAGAGTTACCATTTAACTAATCAGATGTTATTGAAATAAACAGTGTAGAGAACAGTTCATATGTACTGGTGGTGTAAATTCAGAGTGAGCCTGCTTTCAAGCAGACACGCAAAGCACCCACTCGTTTCCCAGGTGAAATAGCCCAGCTATTAAAGGTTCATTAATTTGTTTAATTTAGAGGACACTGCAGGCAGAGTAGAATACGAAGCACCTCCCTGAGTGGCAAGAGAAACAAGGCTCTTACCTGAGGCAAAGACTCCCACTCTCATTAGGAGGATGGTGATGATGATGACGATGTGGGAGGGAGCACTCTTTGTCCTAGTCAAGGTTAGAGATGTGTGTAAAAAGAATAGAAAAATAGAGGTCTCATCGTCAGAAGTGGAAAGGAGTCATTTTTTCTGGGAGCAGTGCCGGCGTGCTGCCCAGGGGAAAGTCAGGGTGGGTGCCGGTGTGTTAGTTTGCAACAAGAACAGACATTTTTGATTTCACAGGAGCAATTAGTGCATTGTCAGTTAATTACTCCTGTGTATTGATAGTTTGGTTGAAACCAACCAAAACAACAAGCCTGACCGAGCACCCACTCAGGCAACCTGCACGAAGACAACAGCTTTACCGGCTCTCTGCTAATTAGATTGAAACCAGAGTTGAGCACTGTTCGGATTTTCAAGCCCCCCTGTAAGCAACTTAACAAAGTTACCCCACTTGCTTTGAAATAATGATGAAATACAGCAGAACTTAATTAGGCAGCTGGGTCGCTTGTCCATCTTTCTAATTATTTTTGACGTGTGAGCATAGATCTGTTTGTGTGTTCGTTTCACTAGTCTTTGCAAACTTTTTTTAGATGGTAGGGTTAAATTTAAAGGAATACAGATCTGTGCTTAATAACCCAGAGCTAAAGTATACATACTGTTCCTGTACTTTGGAGTTCCTTTGGCAGCTCGAGCAGCTTCCACCTCTCTAAGGAAAGTCTCTGAAGACTTTTCTCACCTAGATTTGCGGTTTACCCCACGCTTCCTGGCAGACCTGATTTAAACTTCTGTTAACAGCATCTGTGAACTACCTTTCTTAGGTCTCTTAACAGATGTTCTTTTGTGTTTAAAACTGGGCTTTAGCATAGCTGAATGATGGTAAAAGACTTTCCCTCAAGCTGCTTCCAGCTCTCTTGGCTCTTTTCTTTTCACCGTTGTGCTGAAAGTTGAACTGTCACTCCATTCTCAGGGGAAAGTTTCACTCGCATTGCTTGTTTTTCTCAGCTTGGCCACATCGCCCGGCCTCTGAAGAGTCCTACAGGCTCTAAACTTGTCCCATTTTACAGTATGTGGTGTAAGACAGGAACTGTCTGCAAAGACAGGAACCGCTCCTGCAAAGATTTAAAAGATGGGGAATGAGCACTCTGGTCTCATTTGCTGAGGGATCTATAAACCTTATTGATTTTTGTCCCTACGTCTAGTGATCAATGCACCTATTATACTTTCCACAGCTGGATCCAATTTCGAATGCATCTCATGCAAGGATGAAATTTTGATTTCAGCGTTTGGGGGGCAGAAGTCATTTTCATAAAACTAATCTTTCAGCTGTGTCTTCGAGTTTGACTACTTTTAAGCCTAAAATCACTTTATTGCTTTGACTAGTTGTATGGCATGTTAAACCCAATCACCCAATTCTGTTTCACCTTGTCAGGTAATTTCATCTGTCTGGATCTGATGTCAGGATAATCTGAATCCATGTGGTTGTTTATTATAGCATTTTTTTATTTCATTACTTTCCAATTATTTATTACTGAACATTTGAACAAACAGGAAACCTTCAGTTTTAGGATGCTGAAACTTTTGTTGTTTAAACATCAGAACAAAAGCTTAAAGCAGCAGACAGACAGAAGTCCATTCCCCCTGAAACCAGCGACATTACAGCACATCTCCACCAGCTCCACATGGTCTCTCTCCAGAGGCGACTCTACCTGCCTGCAGCAGCAATATCTTTATTCATCTGTCAGCAGTCTTCCTCTTCTCTTTATGTTGTGTTTTCATAATCTCATCGCTTCTGTTTGTGTTATGAATTATTTTATAGATTTAAAGAGGAATGTGGTTTTCACACTCACATCAACCTGCATTTTTTTTGCTGTTTGAGGAGCACAAATATCTCCATTATTATTGTGTGACAGAGTAATCACTGAAATTGTAATAAACCTTATGATTTATAATGTTTCCTTGCATTTTACAGGCTGGTCTCAAGCAAATAACCTGAGCTTAAAGCCTCATAAAGTCATTGTAGAAACAAATCTAAATATCCTGGATAATGCATTTTATGGATCTGTTTCGAACATTTTTTTACTAAAATGTTGTTGTGGCTTTTTTTTCTTACCATCTTTAAACTCCTAAATTACTTTTCCACTTCACACAGAAGCTGCATATGGAAACTAGGTAGGAAGCTGTAACAGGTAGATGTTGCCTTTACCCACTCTAGTCTGAACAGGCTCAGAGTGGCTAATTGGGAAGTGTCCCAGTTGGCTGCAAAACTCTTAAATTGGTGTGCCAGTTAAAACAAAACCAACCAAATAAATATGGTCACCATGCCTTTTTTGTTTACATCCTGCAAATTTAGCAACTGCCTGATCTGAGCTCTTTACTGTGGAATCGTCATGTAACGGGTGTTGAGGACAACTACACTCTGCTCATGCAAATGTAAGGTTGTGTCACCATGACAACCAAAGTTATTGCAAGATTTCTCATGTCCAGAGATGAAATATTAAGCTCCATCCTATAACCAATCACATTTCTTAGAAAATTAAGTTAAAAAAAACATCACGATGTGAAATAATACATCATATTATAGTCTCTGTGCAGCCTGTGCTGCTTTGACTTTAACTGTAAGATGAGAAGCTTAGTTTTATATAGCTTAACTTTTTTCAAATCAAATCAAACTTTATTTGTATAACACATTTAATACTCAATGTAACACAATGTGCTTTACAGAAAAAAAACAAACAAAAACAACAAAAGGGATCAAGAGAAGAAAGAAAGAAAAAGAAATACTAATAAGTCATTAAAATGTACTAAATCTCTGGCTTGGCACACTGAGAGGAAACATTATCCTAAGGATCCTCTCACACCAGGGGCCACCCCCCCCAGCAACGGCAGCGGTCTCCATCCCGAAAGCAGCCATGTTCTGTGGTGGGCTCCCACCCATACGACCAACTAGCTACATTATAGGGGCCCCCACAGAAAAGCCACCCTGAGGTAGCGGTCCCACAGACAGAGCAGGCATAGCCTCCAGTGCAG
>JBAMIG010000003.1:742797-753812 GCA_037177335.1 Kiunga ballochi
CTTTTCACTTTTTTATTTGTTATACAAGTTTAAATTATCCAATAAATTTAGTTCCACTTCACGATTGTGTCCCACTTGTTGTTGATTCTTGACTAAAAATTTAAAGTTTATATCTTTATGTTTGAAGTCTGAAATGTGGCGAAAGGTTGCAAGGTTCAAGGGGGCCGAATACTTTTGCAAGGCACTGTATTTACAACTGTGTTGGTATTTGAAGTCATGCCAATCTTTACCACTAGATGTCAGCAATTCTCATAAACTGGACCTTTAAAATCTCATTAAAACATGAGTAAGTAAGCTATTTAATTTTGTCACATAATAGAGAATCATTTGTAATGGTGAATCATTGATGTTTGAGTGAGTATATAAATCTCCATTTAAAATAATAATTTTAAAAAACCACAAAAAGTTTATTTTAACCAAACCAAACTGTCTCAATGTAAAATCACCAATTCAGGTAAGTGAAATTAAGCCTTTCCGTCATGTTTCAGCTCTGGAATTAACTGTCATGGTGGCTATGTCCAAATTGTGGATTCAGAGGTTTATGTTTAAATAACCACTGATCAAGTGTCAGCAGTAATCCTTCAGACTTGTCTATTAACTGTAATTTGTTTTCTACAATAGTATGTCAATAGCAAGCTGACCTGCAAGGTTTGGCACTTTTACATAATAAACTGTGTGAAACGTGAGTATGTGCACATTCAGTACAGAAACAAACACCGTGACAAGTTTAACTTTGCCCTTCTTTCCTGTATCTGATTTACTGAACTGGTGTGATACCAGATCTATGGTGGTTTCACCGTTCAGCTTCAATCCATCACTTTTGTCTTTTAATCCTGGCATCTAAAGTACATTCATTTATGTCCCGAGCCAGTTGGTCACATGCACAGGTGGGTGGCATGACTGGTCAAGTGTCAGAGTAATATATCATAAAACGTATATTTAGAACATGATGGTGTAGAAAGAAAGGTTGGTTTTTACTTACTCTGCTGGGAGTACAGGCTTTAGTCCGGTAGAATATGGACTATATTATATTTCATAGTTCAATGTCACAATAGCACATTGTAGTTATTAGACAATAGTAGCTTAAAACACATTAACAGACTCATCATATTTCAGTATAAATGTCTGATTGAGCTGCAAAGAATCATCTCACATTGTTTTTACACCTTTCTTAAACTAATATTAGGACGTGAACATGAAAATGCTGATATCTATACCGCTACGTAGCAGAAACCCTACTGTCTTTCTTCTTGCAGAAATGTGCCAATATTTCAATGAAATCATTGCTTTAAAAAACCCTTTTTAAAAGGAGACACCTTTTTATGTAAAATATCTTCTTTAGTTGTTATCCCTCTGCAGCAGCACGAACGTCATGCAGGCTGGGTTTAAGAAGCCTCACACCTTGCTGCAGTGGCCAAGCCTTTAAAATAATAAACCTTGAAATACATTATGATGCCTGAAACTGTATCCATGGTCAAATTTGGACCTTTCCTCCAAGACATTGTTCATTTAAGTTAATTGAATTAGTTTTGTGACATTTGCGTCAGTGCTTTTAGGACAGCACTCATGGCATTAATGCATAAAATCAGAGAAGAAAGACTTATTTTTACTAGTTTGTCTCTTTTTAATTGAGTTGCTCCTCATCTGCCGGTCCATTCAATTCCTTTTTGTAGAATAAAACGCCTACAAAGCCAAAGGCTGAACACTTTGGATGCTGTTTATGGAAAATGTATGCATTAAAGTCTTGTGTGCTTCCTCTGGGTAAATTTTTCATCTCTTCTTGTTAGCAGATTTTTAAGCACATAAACAAAAGGCTAATCAACCAGCATTTTCTTGACCTTTTTTTCTTAGAGATAGATCAGCTGAAATTCAATCACCCGCTGATTAAATCACGGCTGACTGCTGAGTGAGAGAACACTACTGATGATACCGGCGTAGGCATTCATTTGTCAACCTTGTATCCATGTAATTGCATATCTTACAGCACCGAGTCATCCTCCTGGCAGCATTGTGTGGAACCTGACCAACTCTAGGATCTTTCTAAATTGGGAACATGTCAGGGCAATGGAGAATGAGTCTGAGGTGACAGGATACAAGGTGAGTTTGTCCGAGAAAAAGCAAGAACTCCAGAGTTGGGGAAACAAATCCAAGCTCAGCAGCTGTCATCTCAACAAATGGCTTTCTTATTGCAATGAAAAGATAGAGCTCAGCACTGCAGTGTTACGTTATGGATCGGTCCTGCCGGGTCTTTTGAAATTAAAAGATCTGTTGTAGGTGATAAAATGAAGGATGTCATACTGCAGAAAGAGTTCAGTTTCTTGTAGCCGTAACAATGAATCTTCTTTCATCCACTTTGCATGTTTTCTGAGGAAGAATACACTGCTCTTGATATTGCACAGATACATTTATGTACCCTCCAGAGATATGCAGCCCTGTTTCTTTAATGATCCGACTTTTGTGGAGCATTGTTGTATGGAAGCATGCTTCACATGAACTGGTTTTACACAACTAAATCCATTTATGTGCAGACTAAACTGGATGTTTACCTCTTTCTGCCACATTCCTCTTTGAAGGAACACAACAGGATGTTTTAATAAAGATGAAATGCAGGATTAATTTTTGTTAAAGGATGTTTGAAGCTGTTTTAAGCCACCACTTTCTACATCTGGGATAATAATGTCACATAGTGCCGAACCTGACATACCCCTGCTTGCAACGTTTTAATCATTCTTAACCCTTGCTTATGCTAGGATGCTAGCTGGGAAGGAATTCTTTCACTTGATGACACTAAACCTGATGAAAGGTTTCATTTCTCAAAGCCACTGTGGATAATTCCATGTTTGAGCTCAGGATCCACCCTCTCTTCCAGGTTTTGTATTGCCAGAACTCGTATGGTAGGACTTCAGTGTTAGAGACTAACAAGACCACAGTGGAACTGCAAATCCTTTCTGGAGAGGACTATCTAATTGAGATCAAGGCTTTGACCGAAGGGGGCGATGGAACCAGCAGTGGTCCTATTCACATACCGAATATGTCCAGTAAGTTTGACCAATCCAGCAGCATGTAAATGCTTTGAATGTCAGGCAGAAAGGCAACGGGATGGGAGTTAAGACAATTATTCAGGGCTAATGAACCAAATGTACTTGACATTTTAGGCAGTTTATCTTTTCCCTATTATATTCTCGTCAATGACTGATTTTCTGGCAGAGAATGCAAAAATGATAGCAATCCCTTCATTGCTCTTCCTTTTTTTCTTTCTCTTATCTCTAGGTCTTAACTCAACAGGAAGTGTGGGTCCAGCTCAAATAAATGCTTGCTCTTTTATGTTTTTTCTATTTTTTTTGCTCATTTTGTAGATTATGATGATGCCTTTCCATTCAACTCTGGACACTAGGAGGAGTCCAGTGTACATATTCTACATGTCAGATTTCTGGAATAAGCAGCAACAACTAGAATGTTTCTCAGGTGTTGGTTTGTCAAAGCTCAATGATGGAAATGCTTACCTTGTGTGTGCATGCGAGTTGAACGTAAAAAGATGACTTTCTTATCATAGCCAAGCAATTAACCCTGAGCACAGGTTTGTGTCCTAGTTTCTCCATCCCAATTTCCATTTGCAGTCATTTTCGTCTTGACTTTCAATTTCTTTCCTAACGCATCGTTTTCTTTCTGTTGCAGTTTGAAAGTTGTTCATTTGATCATTTTACAGTATTTGTTCTTTTTTTCATATGTTTAACCTAAATTTACATTAGAAAACAAGAGAATAATTAGAAAAATCATTTTGAGAAAAGCTTTTGTTGTTGTTTTTGTTTTCTGGCTATCTGGTTGTCTGCTATCTTTATATCAAGCTAACCAATATGCATATTTATAATGTTTGGCCCAAATGTCAGACAGAATTACAGGCCTCAGCTGTCATTTCAAATTCACAAACACAGCAACTACCTAACCATAATGTTCTGTGACCACCAGACACCTATAGATGGTTCCAAATGTCCAACCTTTAAACTGAGAGCTTTGCCTTTTAGCTCAGTTCCTACTTCACCGTGTCAGGTCGATGCAGAGTGCACATCACCGTAAACACCACGCTCATCTGCCTTTCAATCCTGGCTTTATTTTTTCTTTTGAACAAGACCCTGAGATACGTAAACTTCTCTTGTCCCCCATTTTCTGGTTGAGGAGCATGATTTCGGCTATGGAGGCGGTGATTTTCATTCCAAACAAATCACTTGAGCAAGAGCTGGAGACCAGATGAAAGCAGGGACCCAATTGTACCGGTTCCCCTCATCCCTTTGGCTGCACCTAGAAATTCTGTCTATGAACAAAGTTGTTGACCGAGGTATTGATGAGTTCAACACTGGAAACAAATCTGTCTTACTCACTTCTACTTTATTACACACTATTTAATTTAAATAAACATTTATTATTTAATCTTTAATTTAATTAAACATTTGTTTATTTATTATTTATTGTAATATTATTGTTATTCCACATAGTGCTTTGGGATCACATCCACAGCTGATTTGACACATACTTTTCTGAGGTTAACCAGTGTTTATGACTGCTGTACATTCTTGCTTACAAATTCTATGAATTAACTCAGTTTTATACTGAAACTGAACCAGAGCACTTTAATTAGATAATATCTGATTTTCCCTGTTCTAATTTTCATTCTGCAGGTAGTCATCAGGACAGACTGGCTGTATTTAGCCAAATTAGCTTCAGGGTTTTCTGCACTTCTTACTTCTGTATCTTTGTCTTTCATTTTTATAGACCAGCTTGTTCCTGTTTGTTTAGACATTATGCACTGCTACAACACTAAGAGGTGGAGGAGGGCCCCTTTAGGGAGGTCTGTAGTGGTCGGCCACTGTCGTTGCAAATGTTTCATTTTTTCACTGCTCTGTCTTGATTTAAAGTTAGCTGGCCCTCTGAGGCTAAGCCTTACGGCTTGTTGATGTGTCCACAGGCTATGCTTTTACAGCTAATGCTGTTAGGGTTTGCTAGCATTAAGCTAACTGCGGATCCAGCATGGATTTAAATTGCCGAAAAAATGAGGAAATTTAGATTTCGTGAGGTCTCAAGTCAAAGCATCTTACTATAAAGACACGAACGTTGTCTTGCAATTTGCTATATTTGTGTTAGTTTGTATAATTTGTGCATGTTTTTAATTTAATCATGTAGCATGTATCATAGTGTGTTAACTGTCCGTGCACAAAGTCCTGTTGACTAGACATGTCAGATGTTTGCAAAATGAGATAAAATAGAACCAATTCCCTCATTTCTCAGTGGTAAAGAAGAAAACAAGCTAGCAAGTTAGCCAGTCATGGGCGATGACAATGATGTGACGATTGTGTGTTATAACAGAAAATGCTTAAAATCAAAAGAACCAAAAGAAACGTGTTTAAAACTCAACAGAATCATCATAATATCTCCTCTTCTTTATCCCATCCACGTGTGAGGGGGAATTGGAAACACTGCTATATTTTAAACTTGATGCAGTATCTTTACTGTCCTGCCTCAGTGGCCCTGGCTGTGCACACACCTGCATGGAGCAGATTAATTTAATGTTATTAATCACATCTGTGCTTGTCTGGCTATGATGAGTCTGTCCGCTGCAGGGAAAGCTGCATATTAATTAGAGGCTTACCCAGGCCATTACACATGTAAAAATAATCACATTAAAATAACTGATGGGTAATGAAGCCTAAGTAGTTACATTTAATGAAAATATGGGTCTGTTAAAAGCTTGGCCATTTTTGTTGCTGAATTTGCTCTAAAAGTCACGCACTTCATACTAGTTACTGCTGTTAACATGCTGCTTTTACTGGGATTACACACTGGCTTTGCATATATTTCAAATATCTGTTTAGCTAACAGGTAACATGGTGCGGTTAATAAGTGTTGCCAAATCTATGAGGTTTTTTGTTACGCAAAAAAAAAACGGGCTGAGATTTTAAACGCTTTAACACATCAATAATCTTCATTTATTGACCCTTAAAGGGTTTATTGTCAGAGATCCAGATAACCCAGTTGCTAGTTTTTTAACCTGCTTTGCCTTAAAAAGTTCATGTTGTTTCACTAAAGAGTTTGAACAAACCTGGGATGAAATCAGTGGCTCCAACTTGACTGGTTCTGCACTTCAAATGAATTTTTGAAAACTTTACAAAAGCGCCGGCTCAACAAAATGTTGACCCTTATATCCTGTGGTTTAGTTGTGATATTGTATGTAATGTGTTGGAACTGAATGTGTTTTTGTGTTTAGGGTCATTTAGAGGGTAAAAAAAGTCCAATTTTCCTCCAATCAGCCATAAAATTATGATCAGTAACAAAACACTTGTAACATTTGTTCATTGGAACTTGACCTTGTGGGATATTCTTGGATAAACAGTTGGAAGATGGCATCTCCACAACAGAAGTTGGTGTAGAATCAGTTCTTATTTAAGGTCAAAGAAAACTGATAGACCTATGAAGTGTGAAGCGTTAGGCTGTGTTATCTGTAAAGTAGAGAACATAAAGGTCAGAGACCACAGGTTTGCTTAAGGTGGGACTGTGTTTATTCAGACACCTTTCCCTTTGAAAGACAAAATAAAATGAAAAGTAGTCGAAATGATTTTCTTAATTTTGTTATCAAAATAAAATGAAAAAAAGGTTTTTTTTCATTTTATACTAAAAGAACAAAAAACAGTAAAGTGTGTGCTTATATTTAATGTCACATTGACTGTATGCAACCAGGGACTTGTGTCGGCTCCATCCGTGTACTGACTACACATCCACAGATGTGTTCAACTCATTTGAACTCCTTTATTACTTCCTGAATTAGTTTCACACGTCTATTTAGGAAATGAACGTTTCAACCTGTATCATTCGTTACCTGAACTAATACTGGGCCCACTACTTTTTATGCCATGTAAAGGTGCTGGCTGCTTTTTAACAGGAAGTGAGCCTATTAAGTACAAATTACTAATTTATAACATCTGCATGTTAGCGTAGGTTTGTCTTTCAGTCTCATCGAGGTTGTCTGTCCAACACAGCCTCAACTTTCAAGTGTAAATGTCAACCTGTTTCCAATTGGCCTGCTGTCATATATTAGTTACTGACCAAAGTGTTTAAATGTTGATGTTAGAAAGGCGTAGCAGTTCATTGTCTCATTTTTATTTTGATTGAGTAAAACGTATGTGAAGAAGTTGCGTTATCATATGTTTTGTTTTGAAGGGAAAGGTTTTGGATGTACACAGAATAAGGCCTTGTCCTCTGTGGGTCCGTGGAAGAAAGTGGTCTGGCCTGAGACGTGGATGTTTTTCGCTGGAAAATTCTTTAAAAAGGTTTTAAAGAGCTCTGATTAGTTTGATTTGGCTTCTATAGTCCCAGATCTCAGGCTACACAGCATCTGAGGGATATGCTGAACAAATAATTGTGAACTTTACACAACTTTCAGGATCAGATGCGATCTTCTTCCAATGACTTGATACCTGAAACCACAGCCTACAGATGTAAAGTCGACACCTTAATCAGGGTCTATTGGATAACAGAAGCAAATCTTCATCATTTTTTTTGGCTGATTGTGTTTAACAGATACACAGAACAGTTAAAATATAAACATGTAAGTATCAAAGTTCCACTGAGGGATGTTTTTGCACATTAAGTGTCTTTTTATAGCTTAAATGTGGATGGAAAACTAAACATTCAGGTTACTGAAGCTAAACTGCAATCCATCATAAATATAACATGATGACGATGTTTTACAAATCTAATGTTTACTGTAACAAACGCAGCAGAATTTAAAATGACTTTGGGGAATTTGTTGCAGAAACATCTTAACTGGAATAAATCCTCATTTCACTGGTGCACAATATTTCTAAAGATTAAATATGTTTTCTGCAAACCTCATCTTCACACCACGCAGAGAAACTTAGTTTATATTACTGGATGTCTTCTTTTTGCGTTGTACATAAACTCATTTAGTTATATAATAAAACACTTTTTTTTGTTTATTAGACATATGTTGCACTGAAATGTGACTTATATTTTGTTCTCAAGAGAAATGTAAGAAGCAGGGTAGAAAATAGACAAATGTGTCCAGTTGTGTGTATTTTTTAACCATGTTTATTATGTGACAGGGTCATTGAATATGTATTTGCTATTAATCACCAGTCAAGATTACTTACAAAACACCCATTTAATAAAATGTTACATTCTTATTTACCTCATGTATTGTTTGTGTACTGGTTAAGTATGAATGTAAGCACCATGATGAAAATCACATCCCAAACTAATTTCTTCTTTAACCTAAACTGCAGTTTGATTCAGTAATGTGATACTATTGTATTATTAAGATATCTCTGTGAGATTACAGAAAAGTTGAATAAAGTTTCAAGTTGAAACCTCTTAATCAGACTCTGTGTTTCCTCTTGTTTGGTGCATTGTGCCAGGATACAGGGTTATATTTCTCTGCTGAAGTTGGTCTACATATGTTTCTGCTGAAATGTGGAACAGTAAGAACATGATTCCTACTGATATTATAGCTTACCCCACAAATAATGAGGGAGTGTTTGTGTTTTATATATGTATATTCAGTGAGTGTGTTTCCCTTATTTTTGTACTTACAAGAGGAACCGTTAACTTTGCCAGCTCTGCTAGCTGCTAGCTTTGCAAGCTCTGTGCACAAAGGGCCGACCCAGGATATAATATGACACCTCGATGGAGCTGAGGTCGAGATTTCGAAGCTGCAAGGACGAATAGAATGTGATCTTGCTGCTAAACAATACGGCGAGCTGTTTGCACTGTGCAACCAGCAGACCTACTGGAAGAGCCGCTTGATCATCTTTATGGAGACATGGCTAAACCATCTTGTACTGGATGATAACGTGGACCTGCTGGGATACAGTGTCGTAAGAGCCAACAAAGACACCAAAGTGAGTGGAAAAACTAAAGGTTGGGGACTCATCATGTATGTCAACAATTACTGGTGTAATCAAGGACATATCTCCAGCTGTTAGCCTGCAGCCATACTATCTGCTAGCTGTTAGCCTGCAGCCGTACTATCTGCTAGCTGTTAGCCTGCAGCCGTACTATCTGCTAGCTGTTAGCCTGCAGTCGTACTATCTGCTAGCTGTTAGCCTGCAGCCGTACATCTGCTAGCGGTTAGCCTGCAGTCGTACTATCTGCTAGCTGTTAGCCTGCAGTTGTACTATCTGCTAGCTGTTAGCCTGCAGTCGTACTATCTGCTAGCTGTTAGCCTGCAGTTGTACTATCTGCTAGCTGTTAGCCTGCAGCCGTACTATCTGCTAGCTGTTAGCCTGCAGTCGTACTATCTGCTGAGGGAGTTCAGTCATGTGATCACCATCTGTGTTTACATTCACTGAAAGTGGACACAGCCACTGCAACTGAGAAGATCCACTCTGTCACAGCAAGGCTGCAGACTCAGCACCTATTCTATGTGCTTTATTTTCATTCTTTTGCATTAAAGGACCTTCTTTTGTTTGTGTATAAGGTGCTAGAAAACATATTTTTCTGGGGGAGTCATCACAACGGGATCAGCAAAGTTGTCTTCTTCATAATGATTCATCAAAGCAGGGAGCTAACCACAGTTAGTAGTCACAAATTTAAGTTAAAGCCTGTCTCACATGTAGCAGATGGAATTGTATCTGGTTGGAATATGGTTTCTCCTTTTGTGGTGACTGTCTTTCTTCTAGTATTTTCTTTCCCTTTCTATTTCTCTGTCTTTTCCAGTCTGTCCAGCAAAAAGTATTCATTTAAAATTAAATTAAATAAATAAAGAATTGTGATTATCAAGAAGATCTCTGTATATACATATATACATGAAGATCTTTTTGACAAAGCAAATTTGTTCAGCACAGTATAGCAGCCAGACCACTATTCTGACGAACAAGACACGTTAAAAAAAAAAAAGAAAAAGTAAGGTTGATGTTGTTTCTTATAGACTGTCGCTGGTGGCGGGCCTTGGTGGGGGGACCCCCGGTGTTGATGGGTCATCAAGATGTTTCCTCGGGTCAGCATAATGTCTGCTGTGGGTGTGAAAAAGAAGGTTTTATTAAATGTGTGTGATTGAATTAAATGATTATAATTTTTTTCTTTTTTTAATGAAATGTGTCTATGTGTTTGATAAGAAAATATTTATTTAATTCTATTGATCATAGAATATATGTGAATAATAGAAAAGATGTTGAACGGAGATCAGTATGTGAGGGACAAATTGGCCTTATTGCGGACTTTATGTCCACACAGAGTTTAAACTCGTAACTTGGATTTTACAGGAAATAAAATAAGTGAAAATATATTAAATTGCCACAGAGATGCAGTGGGAGACAAAGAGGTAGCATCCAAATGCAGAATGACAAACAGCAGAGGCTGATGAATAACTCAGACGGTTTAATAAAACAAAAGACACAGCTGGAGACACGGAGGACTAATTGACTAACAGAATAACAAAGACTCTGGGAATGAGAGGACTGAAATGACAATGAACAAAAAAATTCTGAAGTACAGGAGGACTGATTATAAACTGAGATGTAATAATTAGGAGTGCAGAATGCAGGAATAGATAAGCTCTACAAAATAAAGCAGGGTAGGAAAAAAGAGAACAAAAAAGAAAAAACTGACAGTTTACATAAATAAAATAACTATTAGATTATAACAGAAATGTACTTTGCACTCACCTTGTTCTTTATTTTGCTTTAAAACAAAAATATTTTAGCAGTGAATGGGGTTTTTAAGTATTTCTTATTGTCCAGGACGTGAGTCACTCAAAGCAGTGACACGAACAACCTCTTATGCTTTTTTTAAGAATGAGAACATTTTGCATTTTGCTGTGCCGTTCCCCAAACCGCTTCATTGATTCAGGCAAACGGAGCTGGAGCCTGTCCGAGCAATCAACGGGCAACAGACTGGGTCCACCATGGACATGTCACCGTTCATTCACAGGGCCAATTGTACCGATAGTGTATATATTGTGTTTTCAAAGTAGAAGCACAATGCTTTGGTCTGAATCCCTACATATTCTC
>JBAMIG010000003.1:823326-834052 GCA_037177335.1 Kiunga ballochi
GTGTGTGTGTGTGTGTGTGTGTGTGAGCGCCGTTGCGATCAGATTAGTGCAGATGTTTAGTAATCCTGCGCGATGACCCTCCATCCTTCGGTAATCCCCGCGGATTTTTGGTTGATTATGCCCCCTCCTCCTCCTCCTCCTCTTCTCTCTCTCTCTCTCTCTCTCTCTCTCTCTCTCTCTCTCTCTCTCTCTCTCTCTCACACACACACACACATTTCCACTCCTGATTATCACATCCATCCAGGTCCTGCATGTAGGGAGAACTTGGCTACTGAACATGGATTTCAGATCCAGCTTTGAATGAGTGGGTGTCATTAAAATGTAAGCTTAGTGTTGTTGTTTTTGTTTATTTTGGGGAGTTTTGTTTCCTTGTGAGTCACTTCAGAGTGAATCAGCCTGTATGTCACTGTTTCGCCTCCCTAATGGGGTGGATCAGTGCATCTGTCAGTCAAGCTGAGTGGTGATGTTGGGCCTGGAGTCTAATGGTCAGCAAATGTCATGTAAGCCAACTTTAATATATTTAATAGATATTAACATCTGTGCAGTTTTGGCACATCTGCCAACACAAAACCCCTCAAACAACAATGATTACTGTAGTTTTTCAACAATAAAACGGTTGTGTCAAAGCTGGAAATGATAATCTGTTGTTTCTATAAAGAAGTTTTCTCTTCTTGTCCTACTTGATAACATTTTGTCTTATTCTGAAAGGGTTTTATTCATCCTGTAATGGTTCAGTGCTGGGGATTATCCCTCATACTGTGGACACTAAAGTGTCAAAGAAAGGACACTCTAAAAAGACTCAGATTTTTTAAAGTGGTGCAACTGATTTAACTTTAAATAACTGAATAAATCCTCTAATAAAAATGTGTAATCATGAAGCAGGAAAAGGTTTAAGGACCTGTTGGTACTGCTCACATCATATAAAATGACAATGAAAGTGATATTCTCTGAATTTTGTCGTTGGTTTTTTGCTTAAGCAGCGTGGAAAGCAGAGAAAAAAGCCCTTTAAAGGCTGGCCATGTGCTGGGAACCAACAAGCCTGTCAAGTGTGACATAAAAAATACTCCGGGTCAGGTGCATTTAGAGGCGCGGCATAAAAATTTCATAGCGTGGTTTCCTAGGGAAGTAGCCCTTTCAAAGAAGTGAGTCATCAAGGTCATTTTTATTTCATGTCTCTTCAGGAAAAGCCGCTGAAGGAAGTGACAATGAGGAGAGCGTGCAGTTTGTACAAAGGGTTTGAATGTGTCGGAGGTGCTCTGGTGATCTTTCAGGGAGGCTTTCCGTCGAGTTGTTTTTATCCTGAGACATACTTTAAGCCCCGGTGTTGCAACCAGATGGGTGTCCTACATCAGACCCGCATCTCACCAGGACGTAAAGCTGCTTCAGAGGCCGGAGCTGTCTCCGGAGTCAGGAAGGAAGCAGCCTATTAAGATTAGTTGCATAACCTTTATTGTTTAGTCAATCACAAACTAATATTTGTGATTGATCACAAAGATTTTTGGCGTGTTTTTCTATAAGCCTCAGAAGGTGTGTGGAATTAGTGACTATAGAGAGCATTAATGTCACATTTACACCAGAGATAAAACATAGGAGCATTTTTATCAGCTCAGTTTCAGCATGTTGGTATAAAAACACTTTTTCCTTCTCATAGGAATTATTTAGCTGAATAGGAATTAAATTTATTATTGATTATATGAAAAATAGTCAGTTTAATTATATATTTTTTTAACTTTCTGGCCTTTGACTAAAAAGAAACATAAGCAGAGTCATAAAACACCAAATGAGAAAAAAATACCTAAACGTTTGGGGAAATGAGGAAAAACACCCTGAATGGGGATGTGCTAACATAAAACTTTATTTATTTTTCATCAATCAATGTACCGACTAATCTATGAAGATCTTTGCTGATCAAACGGATCAGGAGAAATTATCCTTTAATTCTTTTATTGACAAAACAATTTAAACTGAAAAAGTCATTTGCTGAATAAACATTATAGGAGCAAAAAGGAAGGTGAGAATAATAGGATCTGTGTACAGGGCCAGAGCTAAGGGCTGATCTGGGGGGGCCACGGTCAAAATCCACCTAATCCTTTAAATTTTGTTGTTGTTGTTAAAAAAAACAGTTTTAAAGCAAATAAATAAAAAATAAAATAAAATATTATAAACTAAAAATACATAAATTAGATATAAATCAAAAGGAGCAACTGAACTTCAAACTTTCATCTAGTAAATAGAATAGAATAGAATAGTCTTTATTGTCCTTGTACAACAAAATGTGAGCGCTACTCACTTAGTGCAAAATGTAAAAGTACAAACAAGCATTACAGAGGCAATAAAAAGAGATGATAAATAATAAATGTGTATATATAATTAGCAGCTGAACATAATAAAAGGTGACATTAGAGTGCATGTGTAACATACATAAGCTGTGTCGTGTATTTCACATGGAACAGTTATTTATTACATGTTTGTGTGTGGATCAGGAAGATTTGTGATCAACCAGGTACAAACAGAAGAATTTGCAGTTCAAATAATATATTTATTTATTTATTTGTTCTTGCATAGAAACATTAAAAACACATTTCAGCCTAAAACATGAGTCCAGCTTATTCACACCGACTGTCCTGGTTTGGCTTTTTTCACACAGAAAGAAAGAAGGTAAAAAAAACAAACAACTTTCTTTTGCTTCCAAACACTTTTAGCATTTTCTGTGAATGTATTAAAATCATAAAAGGTTCATTTCTGACAATTATCGTAACTAAATAAATTAGACATAAATAACCAGATAAACCTGTAAACACATTTTATTCTAAAAACAGGCCAATATTTTATTATGTAAAAATAAGAATGAGCAGGGGAAAATGAGGTAAATATAACAACATAACCCAAACAGGAAATAAAAAAATAAAAGCTGGGACAACAGTGTTGCCAGGTTTCCACACACATGCAGATTTCCATTGATCAGCGCAGCTTATTGTTTCTCCTTTCCCGCATGATGCTGAATTTCAAAGCGAGCCGTACGCTGACATGTCCCCAGCACCATTATGGAACAGGAAGCTGCAGAGAAGCTGGTTTGCATGCAGGCTTGTCTGAATGCCATGCAGTAGAGCTGTGTGACAAGCCCAACTGAGGCTGGGGGAGAAATGTCCTCTTACTGGGAGCGTACATGTTTTTTCTCCAGCTAAACTATTAAAACAATACGCGAGTTACAAAGATGATTTGTGCTTTCTCTGCCTGAAACAGTCAGCCAGGGTGGAAAGTGGAAAAACCAACTCACAGCAAAGCTTCTTCATGTGCTTTTATTTATTTACTTTTCCTAAAAAAGGATAAAATTCTATTAAAACACTGACACTAAAAAAAGACTCCTCCACAAATAAACATGCACCACCGTGATGTTTTCCAATAATAATCCTTTTTTTATGTATTTACAGTTTAATAGTGACTCCATCCAGCATTATTGAAGATCACTTTAATAATTTAGTCAAAGAAAGCTCACAAATAAGTCTAATTCACACTAAATATGTCACAGTCAGAAGCGATTGTTTGCTCGTAGTGTGTTTGAAGCCCTTTCCTGTCAAGAGTACCAGCACTGAGTATAACACGGCGCTCCTGAGTGTTTTCTAGTCCCATCGCTGTCGTTCTTGTTAATATTTAGATAAAGAAGAAAGTGTCTTTATCTAAATGCAACTGCTCCCTTTCCTGCTGCATCCTCGCTGACAGCTACTGTAAACGTCCTGTTTGTAATCCAATCGTATTTCCCTGCTTTGGTTACACTTTATGAGCCTTTTGTCACTTCCAGGACTTTTGGTTTTGAAGGCACGGAGCTCCTTTGGGGTAGATCTTCACAGACAGTCTGAGCCAGCCATGTTTTCTAATTCAAACACTGGTGCACAGTGGCTCTCCCTGGGAATGGCTTTAATTGAGTGCTTAATAAGAGCAACACCACACAGCGACCAGCTTTTGGGGGCGGTGGGGGGGTCTGAGCGCTGGGACTGCTGCATTATTAAATGTACTTATATAAGACCTGAAAACATCTTTCTGGTTCCATGTGGCGTCAGAGCAGGGTTGCATTCTTCTTGCTCTGTTGAGGCGGTTTTCATGGAGGAGGTGTAATGTGCTCGGCTGGGTGTGGCTGCTGTGTGAGCGACATCTTTCCCCACAACGTGCGCTCTGATAAAACCGCGCTGGCCTTCGCGTTATTGACAATTTATTAGTCTGACTCCAGATTAAAGGACTGGACTGGATGTCTGGAACGGCTCAAATGAAATCTTACAAACATGAAAATAACAGATTTATGCCTGACAAACAGATTTCCACGGTGCTCTGCAGACAGTTACAGGATATCTGAGTCGCATTTTCTATCCTGATTCTCCATCACATAAGCAGTTCAAAACATCAAGTACACACCTGGTTTTATTATTTCCTCCAAGTCTTTGTTGCCAGGGGCCGATGCATATATTTTAAGAGGAAAATGGGACATCTTATCTAACAGTATGTCCTGATAATAGCAAAAGAAAATGAAGGAAAGAGAAAGAAATTAGGATGGAACAAAAAGCAGAGAGAACTAATAAAGGTAATGGCAAAAATTGAAAATAATCACTTATTGAGGGAGTCGATAGGGTCAGTGGAGGTTACTTTTTCAGCAGTGGGTCATGTATTGCAGTTTATCTGTTCATGCAGATGTTTCCAGCTGCAGGCATAGTTCCACTATGGTGTCACGTCCATCGCTGTCTGCAGAAATGGCTGCAAAATGTTCTGTGTAGCTCAGCAGCACAGCTAGAAAAGCTTTAAATATGGTTCTGAAAGTCTTCTCATGCCCAATGGGATTCAAGTTGGGTCCATTCAGCCCACAACCTGAGCTTTTGGTGTTGTAGATCTTCTTTTGTTTTAGGCTCGGTTGCCCAAAAGGTCTCTCCTGATACAAAATATGGATTTATACCAGTTCTCATCTTAAAACACAAAGAAACCCACACAATGGATGCAGA
Organism: Kiunga ballochi; assembly: GCA_037177335.1. NCBI lineage: Eukaryota > Metazoa > Chordata > Actinopteri > Atheriniformes > Pseudomugilidae > Kiunga > Kiunga ballochi. The sequence goes on from JBAMIG010000003.1 coordinate 828,312, forward strand.
TAGTTGAGCATGCAAACACCCTGCTAGCAAATGAAATTATAGCCAACCCCATTTCATTAGGAAACAAATAACAGCTTCTGTGAACACAAATCCAACGGCAAAAAACCCCAAGTAGTCAAATCTGTTTGTTTCCAAACTTCTAAAGAGAAAACAATAAAACACAAATGTAACATTTAGTGCAGTTCAGTTAAAAAAGAAAATAGTTTGGGTTAATGGTTTCTCTAAGCTGTTTGTTCTGAACACACAGAAACTCAACTCTGGCTTTTCCAACCGATGTAGCACTGAAACAAGTACAGAGACGTCCCAGTAAACTCCTCAACACAGAAGCTTAGGTGGGAAAAGAAAATACTCCAGATGGGTAGACTTATGATACTGGTTTCCACTGGTGTAAACACAAGGATCCAAGAGGAACTGCTTTTTGGTCCAGATTTAGAGACCAGAGGCCGGTAGTACAAAGCCAGACTAATGGTAACAATCACTAGTCAGGGACAACTGGGAGTCTTTCCCAGTAACACCCCAGCATGTAGACTGGGAAAGCCTGGAATCAATCCCCAAAGCGTCCGGTTCAAAGATGACGGCGCTTCCTCCTGAACTCTATCAACCCATTAACAACATTTCACAGATATCTCCGTACCACAAAGCTAGCTATCAACTCAGTAACTCAACCAGGTCAAGATCAGTGCTCGCACACGTAAAAGAGGCGGAGTTTGCCGCCTCTGACCAATCCTGAACAAGGAGAAACTCTGCGGATCAGCTGAGGAGCTGATGTAGTGTTCAACCAGACCCTCTCGAGCACACAGACAACACGTAGCCGAGGCAGAGTTTAAACCTTTATTATTACAATTTATGCCTGGAGTAGCAGCAGTATTTACTTCCACCACAAGAGGGCTGAAGACCTGCACACCCCCCCTGTCCCTTAATATCCCAATTGAAATTCACAAAAAAAAACAAACACAAATGACACAGCAAGTCCTTCAGTTAAAAACATTGAAAAAGTCATGCAATCTGGCACAATTAAAAGCACACAGAGAAACGAGGGATATAATGGTAGGGGTTTCTGCAACAGTCCCTCTACCTTTAGTGGCAGGCTGAAGCTCCAAACAAACAAAAAAAACAAAACGGAATTAAGAAGAAAAAAAACCCTGTACTGCCCAGAGGTTGGTTCACCACCTATGAAGAACTTGGTCAGGTACTGGCTGAAGGATATACGGTTGTCCAGTGAAGCAGAAAATGAGGTTAGCGATGACGAGGTTACGCACCATAGTCCTCATTAGATGGTGCAGATGCTTCACCTCATTGTGGCCGGGCTGAAAGCTTCTGCAAACGCAAAGTAGAGGACGTGGTTGAGGCGGCAGGGGGGCTCATAACACCACAAATATGAGTGAATGTAGCGGGGTTGTCATGGTAGCCGCAAGGAAAAACACACTGACGTCATAATATGCAAATGAGATTAATATTTCACTCCCATGTCAGGCTTTAAGTCATATTGACAGTATAGCTTTACCTCAAACTACCTTAAAGTTTAAAATCTTTATGTCAAAATTGTATATTTTCCTGAAAAAACCTTACTGACTCAGTGATCCCGTCCTACACACACCCTCAAAAATAAAGGTACTTAAAAGGGTACAATTGCTTGTCGCTGGGGATGTACCCTTTTGAGAGACGTGTCTGTACCCTTCAGTCCACTTTGAACCTTTTTTCATTGTCTGAAGGCCCATATTAGGTCTTTTGAAGACCAATTTTGTACTTTTGAGAGGACATTCTTAAAAAATGTACTTATAAGTACAGAAATGACCGTATCTCGTACCTCTATTTTTGAGTGTGCATGGTAGCGGTATAGTCCCTACATGTGACAGCACAGTAACTAGTTGTACGTTCCGTAAGTGGACGCTTCTGCAGTTCTGCGTTACGACTAACCTCCTTATTTCAGATGCAGCCCTTGGGGACTTGGAAACACATCTAGAACAAAAACGTGCTTCAAAGTTCATTGACGAAACTTTATTTCTTCCTGAAAAGGATGTGTCTGTTCCTCATACTTTCATCTGTCATGGTATGAACATGAACTCTGAGAGATTCGGCTCAGAGAATCGATTTGATTTGTTATCCAGAACCCGCTCTGCAGCAGGTGAGCCATTCAGGATAAGTTAGTGGGGTGATATACTCAGGCAAGAAGTGAAACAGTGTTATAGTTTGGAAACCCGAGGGTTAAGCCTGAAGGTACCTCGGTATAAGACAGTACAGCTTTGTAGTAAAGGCCTCAGGTTGGTGAAAACCCACCTAAAGCCGCTCGCTGCTTTCTGGAGACATTTCCGGCTGTCCCCCATTGTGATGCTACGTCTCTAGGAAATGAGAAATGTGCCAGCTGCAAAAGAAGGTAAAGAAAACTATTTAGCAACGCAGACAGGGCTGGGTGATGGCAGCAGGTATCTCAGTTAATTAGAAAAAATAAATGAGGAAAGAAATTCAGCTTTGGCAAACAGACAGTCCTGTTGTCCCAAACCATATTAGCAGATCAGTCACAGTTCCTTTGCAGCTTTCTGCAAAGTAAAAGCAATATTTTAATACTTAATAGAAACGTTTTACACAAAGTTTTGTTTGCACTGAACAGCATTTAGTACATAAGCTGTAGTTCTCCTAAAACCTCGTCTGACTGACGAGTTTACTTATGCATGATATTCACACAGCGTTCTTATGGGTGTTTCTACTTACTGCAGAAATGTGTCTCTGCTTTTAAAGCCATTTTCCCTCATTTCTCTGTCTAGTTCAACTCTGCCTTTCCCATTGTTTGCCTAACCAGTCACATGACCTACCATGTCACGTCCAGGACCCGTAAACACAGGAAAAGTGGTTCCATTACACTTTTTTTGATAAACCTCTATATCTAAACATTTTAAAAACATTTCAAAATGTAGTTGTTTCCAGTTTCAAGTATCAGATTTTATTGTCATATTTAAGTTTTGTGTAATTCTAGGTGTAATGAAAACACAGCTAGTGACACTTCTATCGTACAGATGGAGTAAAGGTAGAATCCTGTGTCATCTGATTTTTCTCAGACAAATCCAGTCTCAGTACGTAAGATTTATTCAGTGCTTGCACAGAAGAGGAGAGCTTAAGTGAAAGTTGCCACAGGGCTGAGTTGTTGGATCAAAACATGAATTAAGTGTATTTGTTGAGTGATGACTTAGAGTCTAAATGCAGATCATTATCTTGCTGGCATGTCCATCAACTAAAGAATAAATCATGTCACACTTGTGATACTGACTCACTGTGTCTCTCTGCCTTTAATCATTTTAGAAGTTACTGTCTGTCACTAATGTAGAAATTAATATTCCGTTTTCTGTACTGGAAGAAGCAAAAAGGCTTTTTACTGGTTTGGTTTTGACCAGTTGGGCCATGGTACAGTCTGGGGGAGAGCTACAGTTCTGGTTCTGGAAAGGGCTTCATCGTAACATGCATGTGAGTGTAACGCAGAAGCTCCTGTCAGCATCATCAAAGCGATTTTACCTCCACTTCCATTCATATCAGCTACGTATGCCAAGCTTTATTAATGAGTTAAACTGACACGGAGGAGATTCTGTGATTAGCAGACAGAAAGTTCTGCTTTTTAAAGCAAAATAAACAGAAGAAATAGAAATAAATGATGGAAGTATTTAGATTTGAGATTTCTTACACTGGAAGGCATCAAAACATCAGCTTTCAGGCCGGGCGTAGTAAGGAGGTATAGAGTTCTTCGCCTTCCTCATTTGAAGGTCTTGTTTCCAATTATTTGTCGGTGAGTAGACTCCTCCAAATCCGTGTGTGAAGATGGAGCATCATCAGGGTGGAATAATCCCTTTAGAGAGCACAGACTGTACTCGAAGGACTGGAGTAACTCCTGATAATTGTGTTTTCTTACTGTCTGTTAAAGTCTATTTTTACAGTTTCAAAGTCTCGCTGGCCCCCACCCGTCCCTCCCCACCCCTTTCAACTCGACCTGATAAAGCACCCCAGCAGCTAAAGATAACACACCGCCGAGCACCTCACAAACTTGCTCTTCCCTATTGTTGCTGTAATCTATTTAGTTCCTTGATGCCAGGAAAATGGAAGTTGATAAATGGTCTGGCTTCACAGAGCAGATCCAGCAGCGTCTTGTTAAGTAGCAGCCAGGCTTTTGCAGGACTTGTTAAAACTGTGACATGGATCGAGCCGCATAAATCTTTTATTCTTCACACGAAATCTAAATCAGAATAAGCAAAAGCAAAGATTGCAGTGCAGAAATAAAAACAAGGTTAGCTTGCACTGGTACTGCATTATTAAACCATGCACAACTTATTAATTGCAATTAAGGTTACTTGGAACATCAGAAAAGCACTACTGCGATACCAAACCTCTGATGCTAATGCTGCTTCTAATAATGAGGGAACTGCTAATGCTAATAAGCGTTAGCATGAACTTTTTTTTTGCTGATACTCCCAGTTTCCCAGCCATAATAAATTCAGGAACAAATCAAGCATCAAATATCTACAATGTAATCTCTTGCAGCTCCAATTGCTAAAAGGAAATGACTAATAGTACTTTTGGGCTTAAGGGAAATAAAAATCAGCATGTTTATTCGAGGCAAATAACCACAAAACTGTGCAAGTGATAGCTTTTTGAGGACATGAGACGTTCTCCTGTACTTTTGTTAATTTGATGTGTGGGAAGAAGGAATGTATAATGTCCTGGGAAAATAAAGGCCAAAGTGGAAATGTATTTGTCCACAGAAAGCTGGTGGCTCCTGGTTGCAGCTGTAGCTGAAGCATAATCCATGTGCATACAAAAACGCACACTGAAAACCACTCGTAAACCTGCTGGTGCAAGAAAAACATCCAAACATTGATCTGTTGCAAATGCTTGTTCCAGTAGGAAGCTGATGTCTGTGCATGGGAGGTGCAGAATCGCAGCTGGAATCAAATTAGCTGAGGAGTAGATTACACGTTTGGCAAATGTACTGCTCTGGTCCTGAGATCTGTTGTCCGATAATATGAGGGCGCAGAGCCAAGCGGAGACCTGTGGGGATCTAAGGCTCTTCAACCTGAAGACAAGGTGTCTGCAACTCACTTTCTCTGACATATAGAGGATTCTACTGCATTTAAATGATGTTCAAAGTGTGTGATATGCATTGGCTCCTGGCTGCCTGCTGTGGTACAATCACACAACACACCTGCACACTTGCAGTTAAACTATGAGGAACTTGAAATCAAACTAAATAGAAAAGCTTTTTTTCATGGTGTCATGCTGTGAAAAAAGCAGAAACAATGTTGCTTCTCAGCTTTTCTGTGCAAAAGCATCCCAAACACACAAATAGCATTTACACTCCGAGGTTCCTGTTTTCAGGAACACTTTCACAGTGTCATGCTCAGAGGGATGGGTAACAGTATCAGGTGATTATCTGGAAGGTTTAAGTTTGAAATAGATTCGCTTCTGTTCCTGTGGCAAAAATAACAACAAAAAACAAACACACACAATGTAAACTACTGTAAAACAGGAAGACAAGCAGATAATCATGTTCACCTGGAATCTGAGCAGTAAAACAACATTTACAGTCTGCAGGATTCATGACATGCACACTGGGATATGATAGAAACTCCAAAAGTGCCAAAAAGATTCATGCTCTTTCCCTTTCCAGATGTTCCAGATGAGACCAGTTTCTGGACTTTTAGCAGAGTAAAGTGTCCCCTTCTGGTTCTGATGCAGGAATCTGGATCTCAGCTGCTGGATTT
>JBAMIG010000003.1:1276229-1288014 GCA_037177335.1 Kiunga ballochi
GCTCAGGTGCTAGCATGGGATGCAGCTCAGGTGCTAGCATGATATGCAGCTCAGGTGCTAGCATGTGATGCGGCTCAGCTGTAACGGGACACAGACATAGTCTTCTGTTTCTTGTCTTCAGGATGCTGCAGGGCAACAATGGGCCCAGCATTGTCCCCATTAATGACACAGCGTACCATAAAAACAAGCCAGAATCACATTTTATTTAAGGACAGAAACTCCTTTAATAAATGAAAAACTTATAACTGTCAGAAAGTCTCATCCTGATGGGATGCACCAGAGAAACTTCTGGGAGTTCAACTAACACTGATTTCAAAACGCTGCTTGCACTCCACTTCCCTTACCAGCCACTGTGGCTGATTCATCAATTTATACAAGAGGACATTACCAGAGGAAGAGAGAGCAAGTGCTAAGACAAGAGTCAGCATCAGAAGGACTTTTACTGGTAACAAAGCTCTCAGAGAAGAAATGGGATGAAAAAGGGATGCAGAATCAGCTGTCATCATGGTGTTTCACAAGCAGAAAAGTTCAGTAATGCTTGTATTAAATTAAACCCCTACCTCCCTCAGAAATGTTTTCATGATGTCATAACACACCAGGTCTATCAACAGATGGAGGTTCTCCTCCTTACTTCTGCCGTCATCGCCACCTATTAGCTTTAGCCTAGCTTCACACTTCTCCAGCTCTTTGTGGTATATTAAAGCTTTCCTTGAAGCTCAAATCAACAAGTCTTTGGTCACTTTGGTTTTCAATGCAGAACACAGACATCATCTCCCTTCACCTCTTAAAATGGGAGTAAATAAAATGGCAGATATTTCTAATATGAACAAGACCTTAGCTGTCAGAAAATGATAAATATGTCATAGAAAAAACAGTGCAGTAAGGGCATGACATGGCGAATAAAGATAATCAGTTAACCCAGTCACCCCACTGTGGTGTTTTAAACATTTAACTAGATCTGATGGCAGGAGTTATAGCTCCCCCACATGGCCACTCAGGTAAAGTGCAGCATGCTGCCCTCACACTCTCTTGGTACAGTCACCTTATAGCTGTAGCATGAAAGTTTGTAATTGTTGCCATCGTTGTTGTCCCAGTAATCAGATCCATTTACATGGTAGCAGATGGCAAATTCCAACATGGCTCCTGGCAGCAAAATGAAGGGCGGGACAGGTAGATGAAACCTAAACACATCTGTGTCTGGAGTGTTGAATTCTCCACGGTGCCCCCTTGATACCCAGGGTGCCACTGTGTCCATGTGTGTCCTCCAGTTGGTGAAAGAGTAGTGCACATTGACCCGTTTCTCGTAGGCTAAGTTAAGTACTTGTATGGTGCCGGTAATGCCTTGCTCCGAGCACACCACCTGCTCCAGACCCACGCTCTGAGAGCGGAGACGATTCAGGAAGTCGGGCTGAGCGCTCATATTTTCAGGGAAGCAAGGTTTAAAATAAGGCAGGCTCAGCTCTGGCAAGTTTCCAAAAGCCAGTTCAGAGCTCATCAGCAGTCTGAACATCACATGTTGAGGTATTAAAGGGTGATCCTGGACTTTGAAGACCTTTACCTCCTCTAAATCCAGACCTAGGGCATCCACAAAGCGTACCTGTGCCCTCCTCAGTTCTGTCTTCCTTTCTGTACATGGAGGAAGAGAGCGAGCCCTCCTCCTTATGATAGTTTTAGTTGGGGGGTCGCTGGAAAGGCCGCGCTTTGCCTCTTGTTCCTTTGTAGAGGAAGCTCTCGGGGCTGGGGGTCGGATCCGGACGGGGGCCTGGGACGGTTTGGGATTGTATATGTCTTGAAGACGGATGGTTGTGCTTTTCTTCCTGGAGTCACTCATGAACTGAGGCCCACTCCTCTCACCAGTAACCCCAGCCATGTTTGTCACTTCAAAGACACCCTGAGAAACAAACCAACCAATACAAAACCATAACTCCACACATCCTGTTACCAAGTCATTTTCATATAATTATAGCTATAAAAGAGCAAACCCCATGAGTGAGATGCTTCCGTCATGCTGTTCAAAACGTTGCAGGAAAAGCAAACCTTAGCAGCGATGTCTTGTTGGGCTGGTCTCTTGCATGTGACCTTGTTGACTATCTGGAAGCTGCTTCAAACCAACATGACAGAAAGGAGAAGACCACCTCAGCCAGTTCCTGCCAGAAACAAACCGCACAGGAAGCGGGATCCTTAATCCCACTGAATGAAGCAATAATCTCAAAGCAGATGATAAAGCAGGAAGACTCGGGAACCAACACAACAAAGCCTCAGTCCTGCACTAACAACGGGGTCTGGAGCTCAGACTGTAATGTCTCCCACCCTTTGACATATAATATGAGACTCCAACAGGGGTCGGGAGGTGTAGGGGGAATATTTTTAGCAGCTGGGCGGTGTCTCTGTTCTCTGAGAAGGCCTTTCTGGTTTCTGACATGGAAAAGCATCTCAGGGAAGGATGGACCAGAAATAATGGATGGAGTTTGAATGGTGAACACAAATTGTTTGTGCTGCAGTGCATGAAATGAGCATTTTAACATAAAACTGCAGCAGCAATAAAATGTTTTTCCTCCTTAGTAGAAGCATGACAGGAAAATTGGGTTGATAGATCAGCAATCAGTAGCAACAGGTCAGGACTTGAACCTGGGTTTTTCGCCTTCATACATGGTGCAAAAAGCTCAACCAGCACTCCCTTTGAGTCTTTGGTTCTGCAGAGGACTTCTCATTTCGGTTCTGTTCTGATCATGGAGCAAAGCAGAAATGTAGCTCATCACATCAGATGTGCCACCAGAGAATCTGAGCAGCTACTAAAAGCTGTTGGTAAGAAAATGAATGAAAATGAAAGGTTTTTCCCTTTTATTATGTAATAATTCAGCTTGTAAATCTCTGGAGTGGCGTTGGTACGAGCATCCGGAGTCAGACAGCTGCTTCAGGTGGGAGGAGGCAGGTAGAAACCAGCAGTTACCATGGTAACAGACTGGAAGTAGGATCCACCTTGCTTTCTGGACACTAATATTACTCAGGGTTAACATACGGAGAGTTTCATAATGACCCGTTTTCTGGAACCGGCCCTTGCAAAGAGTAAACAAACAAAAACTTTCACAATAAAACACATTTAAGGGTAAATTCAACTAAATCCATCATAGACTAAAGGTAACACACAACTACAGAACAAATAAAATGAAATAGCAGAAACCCATCGTAGCTTCTGCAGTTTGGCTTCATTTAATGTAGTTCTGATTTACTGTAAACGTTCTTGGGATTTTCTGCTGGAGCAACATTAAAACTGATGAATGCAGAAACGTTGAGCAGCCAGAACGCCTCGCAACACATGTCCCTGAACCAGCCTGCAGAATGAAAGGCTGAGGCAAACAGTTTGGGGCTCTGCTGGTAGGGAGCAGCAGTCCAGTCCTGACATGATGAGGGAGGAGAAGCTCCAGCTTTTCTGCAGAGAGTCATCCAGAGCCATCTGCCTGCAGGTACTGCCCTCATACCTGCTCGCCGGTCAGGGCATGGTGATGGCTGGCATGCTGCTGGACCGGGTGCAGGTCAGTGACACACCTGAGAATCCTCCATTTACAGGTGCAACATACCGCTACGAGCTTTCCACAGGGTTTAAGGAAACTTATCTGATTTAGTTTACACGTTAAAAAAATACACGTTTTATGTTATTTCTTTACTTTTTGTGTGCAAGTGGCTTGTTTGCATCAACACTGCTTATATAAGAAGGTCTCTGGTCTCTGCTGGTCCGTAGATTCAGCTTTTTATGCTCCAGAGCTTATCAGTGAAAGGAAACAGAGAAACTTTAGCAGTTTTCATTGTTTCTCTGATGTGTTCATATCTCACTGCATTTAGGATTAAAAAGGCTTTGGGTTTAATTTGGTCCATTTTTCACAAAGCTTGCATGTTAAAGCTGTGGTTCTCTGAGGGATGAGTCAGAGCTTTTGGTTTATGGGTCACAGTGACCGAATTAGTTGCTGACGTGACCTTGTCCCTTAATGAACAAACAAGCCAACATGATAAGATAAAATGAAGGGAAACAGATGCAGCAACAAGGCTTTATTCTAAACGTGCTGCTAAAGCAGACAGCACAAAACCTCTAAGGGTTATAGCAGCAGGATGAAGATATAATGAGGGACTAATGGATCATGGAACCAAAAACAGAACCAGAACCAACAGATAAAATGAGACAGAAACTAATTGTTCACCTGAAACAAAGTATAACGGGAATATTTTCTCCTAAAATAAAACAGGAAGGTTGCATCCCACAAAGGAGTCATATTTACCATTTTCCAGCTGTTAAATATATATTGGATTTTTAGTATTCAGGTAAATATCTCAGGAAGCCATCAGGCAGCTGATGATGATGATGATGTTCACATTAATCAATGGTCAGGAGATTCCAGAGACGGACCCCAGTTTATGATAGGAAGAGTCCACACTTCCTCCCACGTCTCAGTGGAAACCAGCAGCACCTTTATGAGTCATTTCAAAGCAATAATCACAGGTTTTTACATCTGGAATAAAAGTTTCCACCACAAATGAGACATAAAATAAGATTTTATTTGGCTACATGTTGCTGTTTGTCTGCACATTTCTCATATTGCTAAGCCCTGCACAACAGGCTGTGATGAGGCTCAGTGTTTCGCTGCTGTCGGAAGGAGGAGCTGCAGGATGCTGAGCCTCAAGGACACTTTGCAGCTGAGTCACTGTCCTCGTGTGAGGACGTACTCTTACCAAGCTTTCTGCACATTATAATCTTTCTACCATACATCTCACCGTGCAATAAAATATGTAAAATAACCTGAAAGTGCATTTTAACCGCAGGATTTGATCATTTCTGTTTTCATGCCAGCCTTTGTTGAAACGTTGCTTTGTGAAGGAAAAGAGTGGAAAAAACAGGGGATGGAGGTTAGTTGCAACTCGTGTGTTTCCTCCAATCGGTGTCCCTCCTACGCCGCAGCATCACCGCGTGTTGGTGGCAGGTACAGCACCTGCTGCTGCTCAGTGCGTCAGAGAGGACACAGATGTGCAGATGAAGGAGGAGCTTTTAAAGAGACGGGGGGACGCACGTCTGCAGCATCCTCTAAAGTGGTCTGCAAAGACATCAGGAGCGACCGGCTAAAGTCTCACAGAGGGACCTTTTTCACATCTTCGCACACTCAGACTGCTCACGACTCATCTAACCGTCTGGAATAAGACACTCACAGTGTCTGTCTCATCGCAGCCTGGACAGACATCCTGGATCCCCCCTGATCAAAATGGGGAAGGGGCTCCAGTCAAGTGGTCAAGCGGGACACCAGGACAGCGGTGAGGAGACAAAGGAGGAAATGTGGAAGGAGACGGAGTGGCAGCACAGAAGCACCGAGAAGAAGCTGCTGGCCTTCTGGATGTCCTTGTCCCACAAGACCTGGACCCTTTTCAGGCCCCGAGAGAGACCCAGCTTCCAGCGCTCGGCTTCAGCTGCCCGGCTGCTCAAGGGTGAAGCGTGAGGAAAGAAACCGTGTGTGTGTGTGTGTGTGTGTGTGTGTGTGAAAGAGAGGATGTGTCATTAGCAGTCACAAACCTGTTGACAAGTGATGTGTGTGTGTGTGTGTGTGTACTCTGATAAAGTGGATGTAGGTCCCTTGACACTGCAGAAGATCCAACAAGCTCACCAGCTTGTTTTTTCAAAAGGGAAGGAAAGTGTTGTCTCAAGGAGCCCTCGAGAGGAAATGCTGAAGTGCTGAGAAGCAAAGCGAGGCGGCTCACAATGATTCAGCTTACTGTGGGACTTAGCTGCTCCTCTCTTCCCGCTTCACAGCCAGCAGGGATGGTTCATTCAGCCAACAAGCATCAGCCATGGTGGTGACCCATCTGACTCTGGAGCAGCGCTTCCTGGACAGGACTGGCTTCACATGCACACAGATCTGCTCATCCTACAGCTTCTTCATCGCAGTGAAGGTCCTGCTGGTGTCCAGCATGGTCCCAGATACTCTGCAAGTACGGAGGGTGTTCGCACGCTTTATATAAAGCAGTGATATTTTTATGATCCTCACTGTGTAAAGGATGATGATCCATAATGATCCTAACTGGTGTGAATTTAAAGATGTTACCTTGCTGACATTGTGTGTATGGAGGATGTGATCAGCTGTAGGATGCAGATGCACTATAACAGATAAACAGATAAGGTAAGATCAGCTTTGTTAACTGGGGTTGTGAGGATTAGATGATCAAATGTCTATCTAAGTGTATGAATGTATAATCGGCAGCTGATGCATGGAACAACATGTTGACTGAGGAGAACATGAAGGTCCTTTTTGTAAATAACAATCTTAAATGGTCTTTATTAATAGTTAAAAAACATTGCAGTAACATTCAGCCTCCTATCTGCAGATGTTAGCAGGCAGAGCTAAGCTAACAGCTATTCAGACCAGAGTAAAGAGAAGCTAAAGCAAAAAGGGAAATAAGAGAGAGCTATAAGAGGTCAAAGCCAGTGGCCTACATGTGAGGAAGCTTTGTATGCAGCGATAGCAACACTCCAGCTAAGAAAACAACAACTTTATTAGACAAAGTGTCCAAATGCTTCTGGGAGATGGGGGTCTATTGAGGAGGGGGATGCAGTGCTCCGTCAGCACCGTCTACAGTGAAGATGGGGGTCACTGACCTCCACTGTGGACGTTGATGGTCGGGGGAGGAATACTTTGAAGATCTCAATCCTACCAACACGTTGTCCAATGAGGAATCAGAGCTGGAAGACTCAGTGGTGGGCTCTCTCCTGTCCGGGGTCACTGAGGTGTTTTTCTTTTATGAAGACCAAAAGCAGTTTATGAAAAAAAGTAAGAAAAAAAAACATAATGACGTGAATAAAAAGCAGCATTTACTGCTGAAGTATGAGCAGCCTATGAAGGCTGGACTGAGTGTTGCTCATCTTCTTGCTATCATCAGTACATCAGTCCAGGCTTCCTATCACTTTGGTTCATGCCGCTGCTTCCATCCAGACCGAGGAGGACCACGGTGGCTGAGATGGTCCAGAAACAACCCAGATTTCCTGCATAGGGATAGCTATTTATCTGTGCTAATGGACTCCCAGATTAGGTCAATGATTGAGTAATTAAAAAAATGTTCCTTGTGAGAACAACTTCTATCCATCATCTATTATTTTTAAGTCATTTGAGGTGTAAGAGTTAGTGTTAATTTGTACTTTTGAATGTATTTGTACTTAGATATTTGGTTCAACATCTCTTTTCCTTTTGTCAGTGCATTTACTAGTTGGCTTCTCCTATAGTTAGGTTTCTGAGTGAAAGATCTGTGAGATTCCTGGCACTGTATTGATAAATTTGTGAAACTTGAATGGAAATACTACAAATTAATTGGTTGGAGTCACATCTCGTTATATTTCCTATGAAGTTCGTAAAAGTCCATTATATCAGCACTTCTATCTGTTAACTGCCTTATAGACTATATGCTTTTCCCATTCAGTGCATTGGGTATGAAGGATAAATTTACATTTAAAAGCATTTCCCAGAGCAGCAAAGTCTGTTGGTGGAACGCAGAAAGTTTATTTAGCATTTTAGACATGTAAAAGCTCAGTTTTAGGAGAAAGTGGTTAAACAGCAGGGTTCTGGGGTGGATGGGATGCACACTGGATTTCTTTAGGCTCAGGATGCCGTGGTGCTGTCCTGGCTGATACACCTCTGGAGCATCACGTCTGGGACATATACCTATAGGGCTCTGGGTGGCGGTCCCCCTCTTCCAAAAGTGGGCTCGATCATATTACAGCGGGATCACACTCCTCAGCTTCCCTGGAAAGGTTTATTCAGGGGATCTGAAGAGGAGGGCTGGATAGTCAAAGGCTTTAGGCTGTTGCCCCTGTGACCCAACCCCAAATAAGCAGCAGAGACAGATGGATGGATGGATGGATGTGCCAAAGTTTAGTTGTACTTTTCCATAGTACTGTTATGAGCAGCCATTAGCTCAGTTCTGATCAGATATCCTCCCTGAGTCTTGTCATTATAAATACGTTCTAACATTTATTATACACTAGCTAACTTATAGCACTTGGTACAAGCCTATCAATAACTAATTTAAAAGAAATAAATGTCCAAGTGCAAAACAAAGCATAAAAGAGACCAATAAATAAAACATAAAGACTTTAGTTTTTAGTAGCTTTTCAGCTAATGCTACATTAGCACAAGCTAACATTGTTAGCATAGTCGACCTCATGACAAAATACTACTGTAGTGAAAAGTTGGCTATAGATAAAATATACAATAGAAGCTGTTTATGTTAATGCATTGTCATAAAAAAAGGTTTGTGGTTTAATTGTGATTAGAATATGCAGATTTTTTTATTTCACTGTACTCGGAGGAGATTAGCCTTACATCAGTTAGAAATACATACATTTTGGTGAAGCAGAAGAAGTTTCTGTGTGGCTTCTCCTTAATTCATCTAATGGCATTAAAACATCCATGTGTTTTTCAGCACTGGGAGGTGTTCAGAGAAATCTCAGAGGTGTTTATCTTAGTGCCAGCTCTGGTCGGGCTGAAGGGAAATCTGGAGATGACATTGGCCTCCAGACTGTCGACAGCAGTGAGTATGAACCCACCCATGCACCAGAAAAACACGCGGAAAAAGTAAGATATGGAAAATGATGAGTAATAAAGTGGCATTGGTAGTCTTCAGTAAAATATGAGGCAGTCACCAGCTTCCTGGAGAGGTTCTGCATGATGACGAGATGCAGTTACGTAAAGCTGTTTTCCTCTGCAGGCTAACACGGGGCAGATGGACGAGGCCCAGCAGCAGTGGAGGATGGTGTGTTGCAATCTGGCTCTCATTCAGGTGACACTGCACCACACACACTTCCACCTATTAATAACTCCCACCATCACATGGCTCCCCTTTCTATGATCATTTCATATAACTCAAAGAAGTCTGCTGACTTTAAAACATCATTTCCTAATGCTGCCATTTTGGACAATTACATCCCAAAATGTAATGAACCTTAAAAACAAGCAGTTGGAATCAGGTGTAAAATAGTATGAAATCATATTATCATTTCAATTTGATTAATTCATATGATAGATTTGTGGTTTATTATCATTATCAAAATTATCACATAATTTTCTAAAGAGCAGCTATGAGGATGATGATGGTTTATCACCATGTTTGTGATTGTCTCTGTGAACTTTTATGATGCTGATAAATTAAAGAACTCGGCAGTATAAACCTCTGCTTGTGCAGATACGCAGTCCCTTACATGACACCCCCACAAACACCTGTAATTCAACTTCAGCTTCATTTCACATGGAGGAGACGTCTTCCTGCAGCTGTTTCTATTTTAATGCTGATGTCTCAACTTTTCTTCTAACATGCTTCCCCCCAATAAATCCGAGATGAGTTCACATTCTTTCATTTGCATTAAACTTTGTGACAGCAATTACTCTCAATGTTTCGCCCACTCGTTCTGACTAAATAAAACCTTTTGTGTCACCAGGTGCAGGCCACTGTTGTGGGGTTCCTGGCGGCCATTGCGGCGGCTGCTCTCGGTTGCCTGAGCAGGGGAAGAATGGATGCTATCCAAGCCGCCATCTTGTGTGCCAGCAGTGTCACCACTGCCTTCATAGCCGCTCTTTCTCTGGGTCAGAGAAAACTTCTGCAGAGGAGCGAATAGCTGTGAATGTTGTTGACATATATTACACTGTTCGTCTTGATGCGTGTTTTCAGGTTTGGTGGTGGTGGCTGTCATAGTCGGCTCCCGGAAAGCTGGAATCAACCCCGATAACGTTGCCACTCCCATCGCAGCAAGCCTCGGAGACCTCATCACCCTCTCTTTGCTTGCTGGTGTCAGCAGCTTCTTTTTCTGCTACAGAGGTCAGAGGTCACATATTTATTATGAGCATGTGACCATTTGCAGATCAGTTCAGATAAAACTCTGACTTTTCACTGGAAGCTGTGAACAAGAAGCTGGAGCTGAATGCTGGAAGCGTTGGTTTACTTCAGGGAGGTTTGATCCAGAGGAGGGCAGCAGAATCCATCTTTTACGCCATCAGTAGTGTGCAAAGAAAAAGTACAGGCAATAGATTCTCTGTGCTATTTTATTGCTCTCCAGACATGTGGTATCTGCCTTGTGTGGTGTGTGGCTTCTTCCTGCTTCTGATCCCACTGTGGGTTATTATTGCCAGCCACTCTCCCCCAGTCAGAGAAGTCCTGAGGTCGGGCTGGCAACCAGTCATTTTGGCCATGTCCATCAGCAGGTGAGCTCGCCTGCTCCCTTTCCTAATCTAATCTTAAACTCTGAGAGCAAGGCCAGTTTGTTCATACGGTACATTTAACATATAAAACAGCCCAATGTAACACAACCTGAAGAGACAGTCAGACAGAAAACACATACAGTGACTTCTATGTGATGTAAAAGCAAAGAGGAAATACGGCATCATTGTCCTCATCCGAGCTGTAATAGCAGCCTAACCGCTCCTGTGGTGACCAGTTCAGGAAAATGAAAGGTGTTTATAATAGGTTACAGTGGGTCAAACTGAGTTTACGGTGGGTTACAGTCAGTTACGGTGGGTTACCGTTTGCTAGGGTGGGTTATGGTGGATTATGGTTGGTTAAAGTGGGTTACGGTGGGTTACTGTAAGTTATGGTGGGTTACGGGCAATTATAGTGGGTTACTGAGGGTTACAGTGGGTTACGGTTGGTTATGGTGGGTTACAATAAGTAACAGTGGGTTATGGGTGATTATGGTGGGTTAAGGTGGGTTACGATTGGTTATGGTGGGTTACAGGTGATTATGGTGGGTTACTGAGGGTTACAGTGGGTTACGGTTGGTTACGGTGGGTTACAGTTAGTTACGGTGGGTTACCGTTGGCTAGGGTGGGTTGTGGTGGATTATGGTTAGTTAAAGTGGGTTACGGTGGGTTACAGTAAGTTATGGTGGGTTACGGTTGGTTACCGGGCATTATGGTGGGTTACAGTTGGTTACAGTAAGTTACTGTGGGTTACGGGCGATTATAGTGGGTTACTGAGGGTTACAGTGGGTTACGGTTGGTTACGGTTGGTTATGGTGGGTTACAATAAGTAACAGTGGGTTATGGGTGATTATGGTGGGTTACGATTGGTTATGGTGGGTTACAGGTGATTATGGTGGGTTACTGAGGGTTACAGTGGGTTACGGTTGGTTACGGTGGGTTACAGTCGGTTAAAGTAAGTTATGGTGGGTCACGGTGGGATAAGGTTGGTTACGGTTGGTTACGGTGGGTTACAATAAGTAACAATGGGTTATGGGTGATTATGGTGGGTTACAGTGGGTTATGGTTGGTTACAGTAACTTACAGTGGTTTACAATTGGTTACAGTTGGTTACAGTAAGTTACTGTGGGTTACGGTGGGTAACAGTGGGTTGCAGTAAGTTACTGTGGGTTATGGTGGGTTATGGTTGGTTACGGTTGGTTATGGTGGGTTACAATAAGTAACAGTGGGTTATGGGTGATTATGGTGTGTTACGGTGGGTTACAGTGGGTTGCAGTAAGTTACTGTGTGTTACGGTGGGTTACAGTGGGTTATGGTTGGTTACAGTAAGTTATGGTGGGTTAAGGTTGGTTACGGTTGGTTACAGTGGGTTACGGTTGGTTACAGTGGGTTACAATAAGTAACAGTGGGTTATGGGTGATTATGGTGTGTTACGGTGGGTTACAGTGGGTTGCAGTAAGTTACTGTGTGTTACGGTGGGTTACAGTGGGTTACGGTTGGTTACAGTAACTTACAGTGGTTTACAATTGGTTACAGTTGGTTACAGTAAGTTACTGTGGGTTACGGTGGGT
>JBAMIG010000003.1:1311033-1321076 GCA_037177335.1 Kiunga ballochi
ACCAGATCAGGTGAACATGTCCGTCACATCATTTCAGCCTTCATCTGGCAGGAAAAAAAAGAGTCTTCCTCCCTTCTGTGCAGCCTTTAGCTTTATTTTCCTGACAGGAAGTCCATTTAAAGGAGCATGTGAGGGATTATGGAGCATTACTGTCAGTAGTTTTTGTGCACTCTCATTAGAGAAGTGGTTTTATATTAAGTCTGGCAGAATAAGACAACACGTAGTAATACTGCAGGCTTCCAGGAGAGGCTTCAGAGGAGGAAGGCTCAGAAAGAATAAGGAGGGCATTACAGAAGCAGCTCAGACCAACAGGAAAAGCATGAGACAGTATTATAAACGAGCTGACAGCACGGAGTGGAAGGGTCCTGCTGGTGTTACTGGTCAGGATGGAGCTGTGGTGTTCATTAGACATGGTGGACTTCTTATTAGAGGCTGGTTAAAATAAATACACAGCATAAATCTGTACTGCCGAACGTTCCTGCATGTCGTAAAGAGGATGAAAACATGGTTCACCCTGATGTGTCAGACAGAGGAAGAGCCAGAGGATGAAGACCAAATGACTGGGAACAGAGACACATGAGAGGGATGTAACAGATACTGCGTCTCAGACCAGTGTCAAACTGAGGACAGGTCAGATGATCACATTTACACAGATGATGCTGTTCAGCGCACAGCGACACTGGTACGATGTGGAATATCTTCACCTGATGCTAACGAGGGTCAAACAAGCTGTAGATGTGCACCAAGCTGATAACCTGCACATTGAAATGCTCATGTACTCATTACTAAAGACATCTGTTCAATAAAAATAGAGTACATGAAGAGGTCTCTCCTACTAGATGGTCTGAAAGAAACTGCTAATGTCCCCAAAGCTTTTGCAGAGACTGATATCCATGAGTCACTAAAAGACTCTCCTACATGATCAGAGTCTCTCCTGCTGGATGGGATCTGCCTAAACAAACACAAAGGACACCCCGCTGATATAAAATGCGAGTTTCTCTGGAGAGGATCAGAGTATTTGCTGTACTCGGGTCAGCTCTCCATGTGGGCCGGGGATGGATTGTTCCGGTACAGCAACAGACCTACGGTGGCAACTTGCAGCCATTTCATTTACAGGCAGCTGTGCTGAGATGCTCCCCTTAACAGCATGGAGAAAGAGCAACTTGGGTGCAAAGTAGGGCAGATTTTGTGGGTTTCCAAACAAACAGGAGCAGGTGTCATGTCCGACACACTAACCTGGCATCAAAACGCCGCTGTTCAGTCCATGAAGGGAACAAAGTGATTCATGAGCTAAAATCAGAGAATGTTACGCAACATTTAGGCAGCGGGGATGACTTTAGCTGTGTTCAGCGATGGAAATCTCCCACATGGTGCTCTGATGGACAAAACTGGGATGTTCTCACCCTCTTCTGGTTATCTCAGACAATCAGACGTGTGGTAAGAAGTACGCTGGCGGGAGAAACCCTTTCTATGTCAGATGGTTCTACACTGCATGCTGACCGTAACACGATTCCCCTTATCTGTGTCTCTGATAACCACTCCCTATTTGATGCTCTGAGATCCAGTAAAAAGGCTCAGGCTAGAAATGAGCAACATCCAATAAGTTTTACTTTTGGTTTACAGAGACACACATTACTCATCTGTTGCCGTCATGAGAGAGGGAGGAGTGTGATGCACTCTGACCAGAGCAGTTGCTTTATGTTAGATCTGTGCGGGAGCAGAGGTTCAGACGGTGCATCAGACGATAGAAACGTTGTGTTTGTTGGACTTTCAGTCTCCACATCGTAATATTTTTCACACAGGATCACAGCATTTTAGCAGGTTTTTCTCCGGCAGAAGCAGCTCTCTGTGGGATAACTGACTGGAGATACAGGCAAGAGATGGATAAAGCAGATCCACAGGTTTGATAACAGATCAGAGACTCAGAATCTAAATTCCTGCCAAACACACCGACCGCACATTGCCCTTTTCTCCAGCTAATCCCGGGACTCCCGCTGCACAGGAACTGCTGAATCACAGTGACTCGTCCACAAGTCTTAAAGGGCCAGCACAGCAAAAGGAGAACAATGTGAACTTACTTAGGGTTTACTTTGACCCCCGCCTTGTCCAGACCGATCTTATCTGTGCACGCATCTCGACCCACCGCGATCAGCACCTGCACCACACACACGGTTATGTGTCATTCAACACCATTTATCCCACCTGATTAGCACCAGTTACACATGATTAAACATTTAATCATTCTTACAGCAGCAATACGACAAAGCAATAAAACCAGACTTAGATTATGGGAAATGTCATAAAAGATTTCTGAAACGGACAAATAAAAAAGATAAACTAAATAAAAAGGACACCATATAAACAATAAAGAGACCAATAAATGTGGAGATAAAGTCTACACACCGTGTTGTACTCGCCCTCGATGACCTCGTCGCTCTCTGTTGACTTTGCTGTCACTTTCAGCCTGCCGGGTTTGCTTTCCTCGCCCTTTTCCAGCTCCTCTATCTAAAAGCACACCAGAGGGGAGGAAATGTTGACCTCGTGTCAAACCCTGATGCAGGAGCTAAGCTCCACACTGCAGAGCAACGAGGCTGGAACCAGTCGGACCTTTATGGGGACGTATCTGCGGAGGAACTTGACGCCGTGCTCCTCCATGTGATCTCCAGCACGGTTGGCCATGTCCTGATCAAACCCCCTCAGCAGAATGGATCGGACCATGATGGTGACATCCAGACCGAGGCCGGCGAGGAAGCCGCCGCACTCCAGAGCCACGTACGACGCTCCGATGATCAGAGTCTTACCCGGGCAGTAAGGCAGCGAGAAGAGGTCGTCGCTGATGAAGGAGGAAGAGCAAATAGTTAGTGAACGCCTCCAAACCCAGTCTGTGATGCAACAGGAACAGAAATACAGTTTGATGGCATTTCATTTTAAAAGGTGTGGCTTAAGCTTCAGCTTTCCATCACCAGGCAGGCAGCGCCGCCTCACCTGGTGATGCAGTGCTCCTTGTCTCCAGGGATGCCGAGGTAACGTGGTCTCTCCCCTGTGGCCAAAACAAACTTAGCTGCTGTGTAAAACGTCTCTTTCCCCCGTTTGTTTGTTGCCTGCAACACAAACGCAGCGTTAGCGCGGCGCTTTAGGCCCTGATGCATCACACCTGCAGACCGTTTACCTTTATTTTGTGTGGCTCAATGAATTCAGCGTAGGCGTTGACATATTCTACATTTTTCTCTCTCAGGTCCACTCGGTAGCCCCAGTTCAGAGAGCCGATGTAGTTGTTCACCGCTGTCTTCATCGTGTCCCAGTTGTGTTTCACTGCAGACAAAATCCCAAAGAAGACGTCACTTCCTGCTTTCAGCTCAACACAGAAGACCATAGGCTACGTTTTTACAGACAGCAGTTTAAGAATGGATCAATACCACTGGGAATTAATGGTATTTAGCTGTAGACCCTGCAAACAAACCAGGTAAGAAAAGGAACAAAGAAACAACCAAATAAAGTACCTGAGAAGTGATGCTAACTCCTATTGGCTGTTCTACAAGTTGCTAAATGACATCATCGCCTAGATTGCATAATTAGCTGTTTGCATGTAATGTGGTTTGTATGAGAGAAGGAGAAAACACCCTGAATGTGTTTGTTACAATAAATAATCCCTTATGTTGGTTATTGATCTTTATAATAGAATATAAATAAAATATTTTATATTTACATTAAATAAATCCATTTTATTCCCATTTAAATGCTAGAAAAGATCATTTAACTACTTAATTTTTTATTTACCAGCACATTAAATACAGTTGGAAGATAAAATAGAAACCAGTGTGTGTATATAATACACACACTTCATTTATTGAACATGAAATTGAGCAGAAACTCTTGTTTTAGCAGCATCATTTCCTCCTCAGATGAGGATTCAAGCGGCTGACCTGATTGGTCGAACTCCCAGCCGAACTTGCGTGCGTCCTGTATGGCCGTTCCCAGCATGGCCGCCTGGTGCATCAGCTTCTTAGGGATGCAGCCCACATTAACGCACGTCCCACCCAGCCCTGAAAACACGAGACACATCATCCATCTGCTGGGACACATCTCACATCACCACCGCTAAGCAGGAGGAAGCATCTTACCCCAGCTGGTTCCTTTTGGTGTTGGTACAACGTAGTCCAACACCATGACCTTCTTCCCCAATTGAGCCGCTTCCTGTTGTCAGGAGACATTTCATTTCAAAATGCATTGCATCATATGCAATAACAGAAGTTTCACTCTGACGGTTCACCGTCCACAGAAAGTACACAACCCCACATCTCACCTTAGAGCAGGCCAGGCCTCCAGAGCCTCCTCCGATGACAATCAGGTCGTAGTCATAGGCCTCGCCGTCTCCGCTGAGCAGCTGCTGCAGGCTGCCGTCTCTGTGAGCCTGATGTGCATCAACACCATATCAGCAACCACGTTACGCCCACCACACAGCAACAAGCCCACATGACGGCAATTTGTTTCCAGCTTTTCTCATTTATTAAAGAAAAGCTGCAAAACACCAGGTGTGGAGGCTAAATGTGTGTAAACCACATCCTTCACGCCATTAGCAATACGTTTCATCTTCACCTCCATCGTTTTGTCACAGCCACCAACGTGCGTCTTGTTGATGAAGACGTTGGGAACGGTTTTCTGCCCCGTCATCTCCAGCAGCATCTCCTGGTACGTCGTTCCGTTCTCTGGACAATGAAAGCAATGCACATTTCTAACAAACACACACAGTAATGCATGTACAAGTGCACAATACTACGATGCATTTAATCCCCTCAGGTTCTAAATGAGCCTTAATGGCACCTCAGACATGGGAAGCATAAATATACCCTGCAGTTAGTGCAACTACCTGCACTCATTTTAATGTCAGGGTCTTAAAAAGAACCATAATATGACATCTATAGTTCCTCCATGTTATTTTTTAGAGGCGACTGGATCAATAGTGATCTGTTTAACATTTACAGCACGACTTTTAATTCCAGTTGCACCTGTTTGATGAAACAGTGGATGCTTAGAGGGTTTTACTGTAAACCAGGCAGGAAGATGGTTAAAACTGAGAATCAGTCACGTAGAATTAGCCACAAGCTCATTTTTTAATTTAATAGACCGGGTCTGTTAGTGACAGATCACTAAGCGGCATCGGGTCAAGGTGAACCCGCACAGTTTCAAAGACGTGCCGCACCTTGAAACACAACAGGGATGTTTGTGCTTCTGCATCCTTTTCCCCAAAGTTATGAAAGCTTTGCTAAAGTATGAAAGACAGTTTCCATCATCAGAGTTTAACTGGTGAATGAGCAACATTTTAACCAAGTAACCTTTAACATATAGATACAGCAGAGTTACACACATCTCCAGGCTACCATCTAACAGTGACTCAGCACTTTGCTGCTAAAAAAACTCATTTAAAAAAGTACACCATGAAATAAGAAACAATTAAATGTTTAATATTATATTAAAACCATTTGAAAATAGTTAACAGGAACTAGAAAAAGAATGACAAAAACTGTTTACATAAGTCAGAGGGTGGGGCAGATAACCCAAACTTTACAGATTTGAAACTTTACTAGCATAAACTCATCCGCCATTAAAGGTCACGTGACCTTAAAAAGACGCTTCTCGAAGAATATCAGTATAAAGATATGGTCACTTTTTAAACCTCACAAATTAAAGACATTAACAAATCCCTCCCTGAAACAACTCAAACAGAATTACTACACAAAGATTAATATATCTTAATGAGCGTTTTATTCCTTTTTCCCTCAGTCACTACCAAACATTAATGTCTTCATACATGTAATGTAGCATTTAGTTATGTAAACAAATCCATTCTTACCCATAAGATCCAGCTCAACCACATTGCAGTCGACTTGTAGCTCTTTGAACAAGTCTTTAACCTGCAAATGTATCATAACATTGTTAAAACGAAGTAACCTGAGCTGTTTAGATCTGGACATGCACAGTATAGCCCGCAGCTAGCTAAACGTTTGTTTCTGTAACAGTTCGCCAATCCTCCCCGTGACTGAATTAAACCATTAATATGTTATTATGGCCATTTATAGGGTAAAAAAAAATGTGCACCTACAATAATTTCATTCTGTGTTATCAGCGCAAAGTGTCATTGTGACAGTAAGTCATATACTTAAAAATGCTACGAGTTAGCAAAGAGCAAGACAGTGCGCAAGCTAACTTTTCACAAGAGGTGTCTTCACCATCAGAAAAGTTTCGGGGGTTTCGTAATCACCCCAAATGATGGCAGAAGATCATCAATAATAAACGTACTGGTGTGTTACCTAATAGAAATACAGTTTATATGTGAAAAATGTGTATTTTGTCTTAAGAACGAAGTTGCATCGATGTAGCAAGGACGAACTAGCACTTAGGCCGAACCCGTAATCTTTGCAGGGAAAATGGTAGTTTCTATATGGCTTAACAAACAACTGGCTTGTTCAACTAAACAAAGACCTTACCCTGATGCAGTACGGACAGTAGCTTTTGCTAAAAACAATCACTTGATTGGAGTCAATAAGCTGCTGTATCCGAGATTTTAACTCAGTCTTCCCGGTGTCATTTTCGATGGGAGGCATTTTCAAGGTGTTTCCGTCTGCCTGCGCGAGGCAAGCTGAAGTGACGGCTTTCGACAAAATAAAGTTAGAGAAAATTTAACTTCACCAGCTCCGTCTTCTTGTTCACTGAAACCTGAAAAACCTCTTGTTTGCTTGTCCAAGAGGCAATACCACACACGGATGGAACAGTTGCGGTGTGGCGCCGCTAGCAATCTGCGGAGCGCGCCAAACGCCTCTGCGTTTTCTTGTCCTTCTCCTCTGGGTGCGCTTCATTTGTTTTACCGTCTTCCCCGCAGACGCCATTGAAAACAACCATTATGATGCTCCGCTCCGCTCTCGCGGCAAAACCCGTGTCACAAAACGCGCCAATCAATACCATGTGTACAAAAGACACCAATTTATGTGTCATAAAAAGATTTTTTTTCATTTCGTTTGGTCAAAACGAGGATTGCGTAAATAAAATAAATATAAATATCTTCACAGAGTTAAAGCACTGGGGTCAGCTGGGTTAATGCTAAAATCATAGGAATTGCAAATATACAGTTTTAGGTGCATGAATTAATTTCTTTCTGTTATATATAATATGTATTTGGTTGTACTTTAACATTTAGGATTACTTCTGACTGCATGCTGGTCTTTGACACAGTGAAGTTTACAAAGTTTGATGTATTTCGCCATCTTCTGGTGAAAATATGCAGCTACTACTGCACTGCAATATATCATCCAAAACCATTATTGATTACTGATAACAACTTCTCTATTCTTTTGTATCTTTAAACATTTTTGTTTTATTTGTAGAAAAACAAAGTTTGCAGATAACAGACTGTGGGTCTGAATCAGTAAAAAATGACATTTTGTTTTAGGTTATTTACCCATGGAGCATTAAAGTATTTAAAAAAATCTTACACTACATTAATTTAGCATCTTGTCTTGAGTTAGTGGATTGAAAATAGAGAATTCACAAAGAAAAAGAGAGCACTGGTGTATATTTGGACTTTTAAGCATTTTAATCCTGTGTTCAAAACAAATGATAGGGAGGGTTTCTGCTGCCAGACTGGCTAAAAGCAGATTTATGATGCTTTTAAATGATTTTAACATGTAAATCATGCTTTTATTGTGTCTATAAAGTGGATAGCAGCGACACACTAATCTACTGGCAGAGAAACATTTTATTGTTTCTATAAATGTCAATGTATCAGACTCACCACATTGATTACCTGGAAGTCCACGACCTTATTTGGCAGCAAATACTGTGATGTAATTGATAAAAAAAAACGAAAAATTAAACAGACCAAAAAAAAATATGACTACAAAGAATATAAAAATAATAATGTATGTTCTTTGCATACCTAAACACTTTGAAGTGCACAAAAACATGGATTTAAGGGCTAAAAAAGTGCATTTTGCATGATGTTTTAAAAGTAGATAAAGAAGCACAAATACAGCATTTCAAGTTTATTTTTACTTCAATGTAGGGCTTGGTGGCAGTGATCTGTGTCAAAACAGTTTTTAGGTTGTGTTTAAAATCCTTGAACTTACATAATACTAAAACAAGTAAAACATTGCTGTGGTTTTAATGGGTAAAGGTGGGGACAAGTTCTGCTGGTAGACAAACAGGTGTAAATGCTGATTGTCAAATAAAGTTTCCCTATGTACAAATGTGGTTTCTGAGATGTCATTATATTTACACCAAAACATGATTAAAAGATTTAGAGGTCTTTCAATAATACTCTGAGTCAGAAGCATTTAGCTGCCTTATTTATTATGTCACGCGACCCCGTGAGGGACTAAGCGGTAGAAGATGGATGGATGAATTATTAGTGTCAAAGATTAAACAATCACTGTTAAAAGTGTTTATTCTTATGGTTTATTCTAATAATCACTTGTTGATTTCTTTTCCTTTATCCACACTGAACTGGGAAAGTGTGGCAAAAAGACTGAAAATTAAAAAAGCTGTTGAATCATTTTAAATTATTATTATTATTAATTTTTATTATTAATTTTATTACTATTATTATTATTATTAATTTTATTATTATTATTATTATTATTATTATTATTATTATTAATTTTATTATTATTATTTAACTTTTTATTGTCTTTGTAATTCTATGCCGCCTCCAGGACTCCATTGAAAATGCTGTTTGTAATTTCAATGGGATTTTCCCAGTAAAACAAAGTAATAATTTAAATTAAATATTGATGAGAATCACATGTTCCAGGTGTTCTTCTATTTATGAGTCTACCATGTGCATGTGGAGCAGAAATGGAGACACATCTTCTGGTGTTGGTCTGAAACATCTGGATCTGATCAACATCTCTGTTAACAGGATCGTACCTCAGTGTAACCAAACCTCTCTAGGCTTTAGGCTCCTCTGAGCCTTGATACAATGTTTTGTGGCTGACCTCTGTTCAGATGCTTCCCAGTCTTTGCTCTAAATGTAGCACTGGAAAGATGTGTCAATGCTCAGGTTGGGAAAAAGACAGTGTTGATGCTGTTTCCACAAGAATCGCTGAACACTTAGATCTGCTTTGTCCTTAAGTCGAGCCTTGCAGCAGTGACTCTTCTTACTCTCCTGCCACACATACATGGTGGACGGTCACACTGACTGAGACAGACAGTTGGACAAAACTAACTTTCTATTATTCCCCCCATTTTCCTCATAAATAATATGATGCATTATCAGCTGTATTTCAGAGACGTGGCCAAAATAATGAGAGGTCAACACATCAGCAGACGTTTCTGGGGAAGATGATACTTTTTCTCATCAGCTGGTACAGAAAGGTTTTCCTCAGACATTAAGCAGTATACACACACACACACACACACACACACACACACACACACACACACACACACACACACACACACACACTCTACCATAGAAAAAGGGATTTGTTCTGTGGTGCGGTACAAATAAAGTTGAATTGAATGGAGCAGCTTGGGGTAAGTTTTCTCTGAGCACTGCTGCTTCAAATAAAACAGATTTATGCAGAGATTGGGTCAGTAAGTCCTGCTAACGTCACACTAAACTGTTGTGGTTCATGTCTGAACTGGAGGCAGACTGGGCAGAGTGGGATTATGCGTTTCTGTCTCTGAATGTGTGAATGTCTCTCCTGCAGTGTTAAAGCTTTAAACATTTTCCTCTACACATGTTGCTTGTACTGATAGTGGTGATAATGTTAGGTTTGTATCTCTTCTCCATCATTTTGTGGAATAAAACAAACAATTTCCATGTAATTTATGAAGTGAAAACTGGACATTTCTCAATGCAAATGACAGGAAAAGCAGGAGGATGTTGCTTCATTTGTGAACAACAATGTGTGTTTGATACACAGGATTTTTATTTTTGCACCATTTGAATTTTATTCAAAGTATGAAGTAGCCTTTCTATCTATCTATCTATCTATCTATCTATCTATCTATCTATCTATCTATCTATCTATCTATCTATCTATCTA
>JBAMIG010000003.1:1361460-1373068 GCA_037177335.1 Kiunga ballochi
CGAGTGGGGTTTAAATGGGTTCTAATGGGGTTCTAGTGGGGTTTTAAAGGGGTTCTAATGGGGTTCTAGTGGGGTTCGAGTGGGGTTTTAAAGGGGTTCTAATGGGATTCTAGTGGGGTTCTAATGGGGTTCTAGCAGGGTTCTAATGGGGTTCTAGTGGTGTTCTAGTGGGGTTTTAAAGGGGTTCTAGTGGGGTTCGAGTGGGGTTTAAATGGGTTCTAATGGGGTTCTAGTGGGGTTTTAAAGGGGTTCTAGTGGGGTTCTAATGGGGTTCTAGCAGGGTTCTAATGGGGTTCTAGTGGTGTTCTAGTGGGGTTTTAAAGGGGTTCTAGTGGGGTTCGAGTGGGGTTTAAATGGGTTCTAATGGGGTTCTAGTGGGGTTTTAAAGGGGTTCTAATGGGGTTCTAGTGGGGTTCTAATGGGGTTCTAATGGTGTTCTAGTGGGGTTCGAGTGGGGTTTAAATGGGTTCTAATGGGGTTCTAGTGGGGTTTTAAAGGGGTTCTAATGAGGTTCTAGTGGGGTTCTAGCGGGGTTTTAAAGGGGTTCTAATGGGGTTCTAGCGGGGTTTTAAAGGGGTTCTAATGGGGTTCTAGTGGGGTTCTAATGGGGTTCTAATGGTGTTCTAGTGGGGTTCGAGTGGGGTTTAAATGGGTTCTAATGGGGTTCTAGTGGGGTCTTAAAGGGGTTCTAATGGGGTTCTAGTGGGGTTCTAATGGGGTTCTAGTGGTGTTCTAGTGCACCGAGCCAGGTGTAAAAAGCTGTTCTCTCCTTTTTTTAACCTATCACACCTCATCCGTCCTGTAGGTCAGCTGATCTCAGCCACCACAGAGGACATTGTTAAGGCCTACTATCCCGCCTACTTCCTGCTGTCGGTGGACGGGCAGATTCAGACCCAGCAGGTACAGGGGACCTATGATGACAGTTACCTCGGTGAGCAAATCCAATCAGATGGAATAGATGAAAGATTTTGTTGCTATTTAACGTGCCGGTTTGACCCACATCAGCATAAATAGGTAAAAGAATTAAATGATTTGTGACATCTTAGAAGAAGTTCTGTCTCCAAATCGCTGGCATGAGGTCCACATCTCTGCCTGGAAGCTCAGGATAACATTTCACCCTTAAACTACTAACTCTGATGCTTCCAGATCCATCCGGAAGAGTTTTCTTTGCACTCCTGCTCTCCAGAGGATGCATTCTTTCTCTTCCCGGATGCTTGATTAGCTCTTCCACCTCATGTCAAACATTTAACCTTTTAGCAAGAAACCCCAAAGCGTTGTTGCTGTTTGGCTTTTCCTCTTGTTCTTTTATCAGCTCAGAATATCAGCATCCACATGACTCATAACCTCATGGACAGATTTCTGCTAAAACACTGAACTAGTCATACTCTCAGGGACTAAATCTGCTCTCATGATGAGTTATGTAATTTACAGCGTTCCCATAGCTTCAGGGCAGAAACACATTATTACAGGATAGATCCATTATGAACTTTATAACAACTTTACTGTGAATTATAAGTTATGGTGAGGTATTTGTGAGATTCAAAGTCATATATCATAGATATAGACAGATATATCCGGTTATATATCTGTTGGGAAATGAGCGGTGTTAGCATTAGCATTAGCATTAGCATCTCACCCATTTGATTACCTTTGATTATATATTTTAGCAAACAAGACAGTAACTTGAAATGTGTGTATGACCAAGGTTTCCATGGTAAAATATTGTTTAGCAGGAGGGTCAAGTAAAATTTTGGGGAAGTTTATTAGCTGAAATGCTTTAATCCTGCGTGAAAATGCGACTCACATAAAGGTGATGGAAAGCATCCAGCTGGGATGCTTTGCAGATGTTTAGCATGATGAGTTTATTTCACAGCGCTAGCAATGTGCTATTCAAGGTACAAAAACCTGCGGAGCGTTACGTGCTTCAAACTAAGCTAAAATGTCCCGCTAATGGGCTTCATGGAGATGTTCTGGCCGGATTGAGTCCTTCAGCAGAAACCCTATCCCGCCTGCAACCAGCGACGCCACATCGCATGAGGAAAACAAGCAACCAGGTTGATGAAGATAAGCCCAAAAGGCCCAAATAGGATAATCCAAGAGATAAGAAGTCATTTTAAATAATATTAATAAATATTAAGAGATTATGGGATTCAAAGTCATGTTGGAAGTTCTAAGCTAAACAATGAGATAAATTGTTTGAATTTAGATAATTACTTTTTCCTCTAAATCATTCAAACGAGCTTCCATATGACGTTTTCCAGCATTTATAAAAAACAAACCTGATACTTCAGCGTGGTGTAACTGAAATAATCTTCCTCCTGTTCTGCCTGCAGTGTTTCTGACTTCAAGAACATCATGTAGCGTTTATTATGAGCTCAGGATTAAATATTCAAAGACAACAAATAAAATAATAATGTGGCGATTTAGCGATTTCTCTTTAATAGAAGTGAGAAGACAAAAACCAGCTACACATTTTCTCTGTAACATCTCGAGCTCTTGCTGTCCTCTGTCCTGCAGGGTACTCTGTGGCTGGTGGCGAGTTCAGTGGGGATGCTGAGGAAGGTGAGGGTCATATTTGCACCACATGGAGCCAACACGCCCGGCTGAGTTTGCTCCTCTCATGTTTATGTTCTTACGGAAAGCGATTATTAAGTCTTTCAGGAAACCAGAGCACTTTGAACAAAAACAAATCTAATGACATTTTTCTTTTACAGATTTCATCACAGGCGTCCCCAAAGGACTCATGTTGTATGGTTTAGTAAGGAGTTCTTTTGTTTTTGTTTTGCTTGTTTTTACTATGCAAATCAGTGGAAAACTGAAAATATCCCAGTAAAATACTGAAAGGGCTGTGTAAAATGTAACAACAAGCACAATGCCGGGATTTCCAGGTCTCATCGGGTCACTTTTTATCCCCAGTGGAGGATAAATAACACGTCAGATGCTGAAACAGAGACGTTTTATCTTTTCATAGATTAATGAGCTGAAAAAAAGTAGTTCTAGTGTGATGTGCAGCTTCTGTAAACGCACCCCCATCCCATCAGAGATGCAGATTTTCTGTGTTTCTGAGAGCAAGCTGCATGCTCCCTCTGCTCTGCAGGACACACTGTCCCTGCTGCCCTTCCCAGTTTTCCCAGTTTGCTTCAGAACATTTTAAATGAGCTTCGGTCCAGAGGAGACAGATCTTGTCTGCATGGACCTTTAACCTGCATGTGTGGTTTTCAGAGTGAACTATGT
This sequence comes from Kiunga ballochi, assembly GCA_037177335.1. Classification (NCBI taxonomy): domain Eukaryota; kingdom Metazoa; phylum Chordata; class Actinopteri; order Atheriniformes; family Pseudomugilidae; genus Kiunga; species Kiunga ballochi. The sequence goes on from JBAMIG010000003.1 coordinate 1,364,695, forward strand.
GACAAAGTCTCCATGCAGAATATCTCCAGCATCATGCACGCACACATGTATGATGTTATACGCTGTAGAGGGGGGAGTTTTTCATGTCTGAGGACATTTTTGGACATTTTTAGATCCAGTTTGTCTCAGATTGGTGAAGCTCTGTCCATCTCAGATTCTGTGAAATGCTCATTTCCTCGTTTTCCTGATCTGATGCCAAACAACCTAATTAGCAGTAAAGTTTTCCTCCAGTTGGTTCGGTTTAATGCTAATTGCTTTTCCAGCCTCTTGTTGCTCCTGTTTAAACTTTTTATAGATGTGTTTCTGCCATCAGATTCACAATCGGCTCATATTTTCCATGAAACGATCAAACGTCCTGGTTGCATGTTTATGCTCCACGTGTGTTGATGAGATTCTGAAATATTATTGTTTTTATTTACATTTTAAACCATGTCCCAGGTCATGGCCATGTCCTCTTGAAAGGATGTAAAAAAGTCATAATTATTCACAACCCTTGGTCTGTTTTAATAGGTGACTGTTTTAGACGGGAAGGATCTGAAGTCCCTGCTGAACCTGACCGGGGAGCAGGTATGTGCACATCGGGCTGGGGATTTCTCTACCAGATCCTCACGCCTGTTTTCAGGTGCACATTTAAAGTGGTATGTGCAAAGGGAGATTGCAGATGAAGGAATTTTTGCCCTGTGGTGAAGGGGGGCCTGAGGGGTCAAAGGTCCGGCTTACAGTGAACACCACTCAAGGTTTCTAAAGGCTTTAAATCAAACCAGATACAGAGGGCACTGAGACTGTGTTGATGTTGTCACTATGTGGCTTTAAGCTTGTGTGCTTCAGACTGGCAGCAACCAGACAGGTAGAAATGCTTTAGAAGACTTTTTTACTTTACTTTCATTTACTTTAACCTTTAAACCACATTAAACTGAAAGAGAAACAATTCTGTCTAAATATAAATGCAGTGGGGGATTTCTTAATGAGGTCATCCTTCTTCATATTTATTTATATTTTATTGTAAGTATTTTTTTCCCTGACCATTATTCTTTTTATATCAATAAATTCATGCATTAAAAAAAAATGTGTTTAAACTGTGGAAAAATCCAGAGTGAAAGGAATAAATAAATCCTTTCCACAGCTCTAACAGGAGTCTGACCCGACCCAGTTCTGTTATCTGTCTGTCAGATTTTTGTTTGAACATGATATTTGGTCAGTAAAATGCACATACAATGACCTTTTTATGCTAAAAACAATGCTAAAATAGTGGTAACGAATGCCCATTTAGATGAAGCTTAAATAAAAAGATATATTTAATCATATATTTAGTAGTTTTAGGGAGCAAGCAGACTGAACCTGTGGAGTGAAACCACAGTGGAAAGAGAAAGAGTTGTGTACCAATGCATAATGCAACAGCATGATGCCAGACATGTACGAGAAAGATGGTGCAGTGTGGGAGGTCACTGGTGACTGCTCCGAGGTGTCACTTTCAGGGTGGAGGGTGCTGAATAAACTGTTAAGTCATAGCTGGAGTGGTCTGAGGTAAACCCTGGCTAACTGATGCAATGCTCACTGCGGGGGAATCGGGCCTCTCTGTGTGTGACTGGTGTTGGCTGTCAAAGTCACAAAAAACAAAAACACACCCGAGGATCTTTGTTCAGGAGGCCTTGTTGTCCTGGCAAATTAAATACATTTGTCATTTGTGATTTCATTTTAAAAAAAATGGAAATACCAAGACGTTGACACCAGCAAAGCTTTCTCCTCATACGGCATCTGCAAAGAGGCTAGGCTGCTCAAGTGTTTGGGAATTGAGTCATTTTTATTCATACTAATTGCTAATGCTAACAATTCCTGCTAATGAATAATATGACAATACATAAAATTAGCAGTTTGTCTAATAAATAATGTTAAAGTCATGTTTTAACTGACACGTTTAGGTGTTTTAACACTTATAGCCAGGAGTTATCTCAGTGTTTGGATAGCATAGTTAGCTAGCATAGTTAGCGAGAGCAAACGGGTACATTTAAAATCTGGATGTTCAAAATAATCTGGATTTAAGATTAACATAATACAAGTGGGTGACTCATTTCCTCTTAAACAGCACATTTGTTTTGTGTGTGGAGCATTGATGTATGTAGGGACGTTAGCTGCTGCTATCATAAAACACGTAAATCTCTTTGCTTTAGCTAACCTTTCCATCTCTTAGGCTCTTATTGTTCTGGTTTCCTATTGTTTTTTATTTTCTACACTGGCTCGCTCAATTTAAGTTTCGGTTGATTCAGGTGGTTAATACATTCTTCTTACTGCATGAAATGAAACCATAAAAACTCCAATCTATGAGCAATAGATGACTTAAAACAGTTTAAATCCCTGAACCTTTGACCTCGCAGTTTACTTTAAGCTTGCAGAAGCTCTAACCATGAGCCTCATGATAAGGAGAAAAAGGAGACCGTAGGGGATTGTAGGATTGAGAAGAAAGTCTACGGCGTGGTGGTGGTGGTGGAGGGGACAAAAGATGAAAAGGGCAAGGGAAGCAATGAAAGAAAAGAAAGCGTGATTACAGACCAGCTGCATTTTGTTTGTAATGTCTTCCAGATGGGGTCCTACTTTGGCTACACAGTGGCAGTAACCGACATCAACAACGATGGGTAGGTAAAGGCGGTCGTGTTGACACAGATGGTGCCAGAAAATGGATTAAACTGGTGAAATGGGAGCAAAGGGAGAATGTGCCGGTAAAACTAGAGCTGAAACATGATTTGAAGTGGGATTTTTTGCTTTGGTTCTGGTTTAGTCATGCTTTTATTTCCGTCCCTCCTTCTGTATACTCATGTGTAAAGTTCCTGTATCTGCAAAGTTCTCCTTTTGCTGTTTTACTTCCTCAAACCCTCCATAAACCAACAGTTTGCAGTGGTTAGATGTTGTGAATGAAAGGAAAGATCTTTTATATCTTTTATATAACCTCATGTTTCTGTTAACAGGTGATAGTTGTTGTTTTCTTCCTGTTATCATCCTCTCTTCATTCTCCCTGACTTTGCTGCTGTTCGCAGTATGGATGACCTGCTAGTAGGAGCTCCGATGTTCATGCGTAGAGGATCTGATGGGCATTTAGAGGAGCTGGGTAAGGTGTATGTATACCTGCAGAGGGGCCCTCTCCTGCTGGAGCCAAGCCAACCCCATCTCCTCGGTCCGCAGGCCTTCGGCCGGTTTGGCTCCTCTCTGGCTCCTCTGGGCGATCTCAACCAGGATGGATACAATGGTACATGTGCACCATACGTTGTATGGAAGAAAAACAGGTTATACTGTAAGATCACATGACTTCTTACATGCAGTGAAAGTTATTTAATCTGCTCTCAACAGTTGGTCATTGTTTCAAAGAGCTGCCTGTACTGATGCATATAGAGTCCGTCTAATTTCACTGATGTACTCTCATCAGCTTCATAGTCAGGCCCACATTTCTTGTGCTTATTGGACTTCCTGTTGGATCCCTAACCAGTCTGTCCATTTGCCTGTTATCCATGACATCAACCACTTATTTTGTCTACTTCAGAGCGTTATCTGTAAAACCTGGAGATGGTTGTGTGTGAAAATCAGAGTAGATCCGCTGTTAATAAATATTCAGAGCAACCATCGTGTTATAGAATGACATAGACTGGATGGACTGTTTATTATTGCCAATTACATTAACCCTGCCAAAATCAGGAAAGTTTCCTCAATAAGGGAGAAATATGTTGGACACTAACATTCCTGCTACTTACCGAGCTGCATCCCGCCTCCAACCGGGACAATTACATCACATCTCTGTCGCGTTAAATCCAGTATACTAATCATAGAGACAAGAAGGACCTGGTCTGAAAAAGCCACGTCAGCTCCCCACGACTACTGTTGCACAGATTGGGACATATTCAAGCAAGCGGCCATCTACAAAGTTTCAACTGATGTAGACATTAGCTCTGACTCGCTACGGTTCTGACCCATGTCATTGACGTGTCTCTAAACAACACCATAATCCCCATACCAAAGCAATCTGCTGTGACCTGCCGGAACGAGCAGTTCCACCGTTGCAAAGCGCTTTGTCAGGTTAGTTACGAAACATGTCTAGGTACACTCGACCCAGTCAGTGTGCATATCATCCCATCTTTCCCATCCACCTGGTTCATGTGGACAGAAGGGACAAACATGTAGGAACGCTGTTTCTTGTCAAACAACTGGTGAGGAAACAGCCTGGTTTTAGCATCACAGCTATGTCCTGGGACAATGTCTACAAGGGGTCTGGGTAAGGGAAAACTGGAACCCCTTCAGACTGCAAAGTCCGCCCTGTTTTGGTCACACGCCTCACTCATGACTGTGAGCCAATACACAGCTCAAACCATATGATCGGTTTAGCAGATGGTGGGTTTGATCAGCCTGTATAAAGAGGAGGTGGCACAACTCAGCAACTAGGTGTCAACAACCATCCCTCAGTGTGGACAAAACAGACGAACTGGGCAAAATCTGCATGCACACTACCCTGTGTGCATTTTTACAGTGTATGCGTGCATAAAGTACTTACCATACACACAATTTCATGTCCTATAGTTATATTTAGTTTGCATATGAAGTGCTTTTTTAAAATATTCACATATGACTTTACATCTCCATGATTCACAGATTTCAGTAATTAGTATCTTCATACATAAAAACACTCATCTGTTATTATTTCCATGCAAAGCTGCACATTGTCAGCTGTTCTGAATGCAATCCAGCATAGTGTAAAATGTCTTCCTCTGCTTAAACTAGACGTGGCTGTCGGCTGTCCCTATGGAGGAGATGAGCAGCAGGGATTGGTTTTCATCTATAATGGTCATGTTGGAGGGCTGAAGGATGAGCCTACCCAGACTCTTTCTGGTCATTGGGCTTCAAGCTCTTTCCCAGCCAGCTTCGGCTTTGCTCTTCGGGGCAACAGGGATCTCGATCAGAACGGGTACCCAGGTATGTAAGAATATGGATCATGACATCTGTTACCTCTTACCGTTTTGATTCCTTTGGCTTTATTTCACCCATTCCTTACTTTTGCAGACCTTGTTGTCGGTGCATTTGGGGTGGATAGAGCTGTTTTGTACAGGTATGCTTAAATACTGGTTAATATATGTAGAATTAAAGGACGCTCATCTGATTTGTATTCTTTGTATTCAATCAGAGCTCGGCCAATAGTGAGTGCCAGTGCATCTCTCACAGTGCAGCCAACCATGTTCAACCCAGAGGAGAAGACTTGTTTGATGCAAACTGGAGAAGCAGCCATTCCAGTGTCTTGGTAAGGACTCCATCACTTTTCCTTGTATACATTTACTCCAGTCGCCACCTGAACTGAAACTCTTCAGTTTTTGGTCAAAAACCTGCAGCTTTGTTCTCTGAAAAAAGCGGTTGAAGTGTTATGTAACAGACATCTAAGCGAGTACTTTAACTCACAAACATGTGCCAGTTTTCTGTCCGAGCCTCCTGAAGCTACACATTTCCACTACCTTCCCATCTTAGAGGAGCTCTTTCAACATTATGAACCCTTTTTAGATGGTGGTGAGGCGTTTGCCAAACTGGCTGGTTTATAAATACCAGCCTGGTATATTAATACAAGCAAGTCTTGTTTTAGTGCTTATGGGTGTTTTTCTGCCTTGGAAACAAGAAGGAAAAAAACAGCAAGGAGGAGGAGGTGGTGGGAAAACCGAGGAGTAGTTTCATGAAAGGATGGAAAGGTGGGCTGGGCGCAGATAAAATGTATTTTTATTCCTTTTGAAAATAATAAAATGTTTCCCTGTAGCAGGTAATCATCGTACATGATGTTCCCTTCCTTTGGATAAACTGGCTTTTCTTCAGGCCCTGGTTCCATATACATGTTAATTACTTAGATATTATTTATAAAGTTTAAAGTTTCATTGGAAAAAATTTTTTTTTATTTTGATCACTTTGAAATTTATTTATAATTAAAATTTTCTGCAACTCGTTCTGCCCAAAGTGCTGAAATACATATATATGTATATATTATATATAATATAAAAAATAATTTGACACAATTCAGTTTCACCGACCTGTTTCCAGACCAGACAAACTAAATGCTGAAAATAATGAATCAAAAAAAAAATTTGTATTTTTTGAGTTGTTTAAATGTCTTATAAAGCTTGAGCTTTATAAACACACTAATATAATAAAAAGGAAATCATCCAGCTTATCTTTTAGTCTAATATCTAACAATAGTAAATCCTTCTTCATCAGGACAAAACTGAACAATTTGATTATATATTTAAATGGCTCACAGGGTCTAAAAAAATAACTAAATATAAATGTAAATAGATATAGAATTGATGAATGCAGCACTGTTTTAATGCATGTCATCTGTGTTGAACCTCCAGCGTCAGCATCAGTTTCTGCCTGCTGGCTAATGGGAAGCACCTCCCCGCTTGCTCAGGTAAGGCATGCGTACACACACATGGTCCCCATTACTGATGCTTTCATTGTGTAGCCACAAGTATGCCAGACCTCTCTGTGGTCAATTTGGCAGTTAGGACTGAGATAAAAGAACGATCGTGTAAACACAGGGTAGCTCGGTGAGCTCCTGCAGAGAAGTGTGTGTGGTGTTTATTTACAGTGCTGGCGTGTGTATTGTCTGTATTCTCTGCATAGTTTGTCTGATGTGGCCCACAGTAATGCTTTTTGTTTATCATATAGGTTTAAAAAGAGCAAATAAAGGCTTTGTAGCACCACGGCGCTTACCTCTTAACACATGTGCATTTGCATGCTTGTGTCTATGGAAATATGTGAATGCATGGCGATGCATACATTGACATGCATTTTGTTACAGCAACGTGAAGATGAAGCACATTCTGGCTGCTTACTTGCTTTGTGTGCATGTGTTCCCATGCGTTTGTGTTGCAAAGGCTTCTTGGTGGAGGTGCAGCTGGACAGCGTGAAGCAGAACAAGGAGTCGATCAGGAGGACGTTGTTTCTGGAGAGCCTGCAGCCCAGCCTGTTGATGACCTTTAACCTCACTGATGGGGAAAGCTTGTGCCATGAGAGCAAAATCTACCTACGGGTCAGTCACGGCAGATGTCACATGTTTACACATCTCATGAGTTGCTTACACAAACTTTTATTCATATTTTTCAATCAAATAGATTTAAAAAAAGGAACAAATGATTTGTTTATATGATGAATTAGCTGTGTTAGATGTGTTCTTACAGGCGTAATTCAGTCGGTAAAGAAATAACAAAAACAAAACGTTTTTATTTATTTTCTTTTAATAGTTAGAAGTTCAACAAATATTACTGTTCCTAATTTTATTTTCTGCTTTGTGAATAAACACACCCAGTAAAACCAGTTCTTTCCAGTGGAAATACCCATGTGCTGGTACTAGTTTAACATTATCCATGGTGGGTCAGATGGAGTTAGGATTATTTTAGTACCAATAAGGTAGAAAAACATTTAAGCCACTGTGGTGCTAAGCTAATTGCTAGCTTAGATGCTAGCATTAGGCTTTCCTAATTCAGGGATGTTTTATAGAGGATGAAGGCAGAACCCAGAGTCAGAAAAGCCTCCATCATATATCGGCCTCATCTCTGGTGGATGCTAACTGGAAATCTATGGCATCACAGAGAACCTCTGTAACCCTAAGAGCTTTACCTTCTGACGTCTTATTAATCATTTCTTTCTTACATCCTGTAGCTAACAGTTCATCGTGCTCATGTTGTTGCAGGCTGAGGAGGAGTTTCGGGATAAACTTTCTCCCATTTACATTAGCCTAAACTTCAGTTTAGATCCTCAGGCACCGCTGGACCAACATGGCCTCCGTCCCATTCTGGATTACCAGACAGAGCAGTTTATTGAGCAGAAGGTAAGTACATCACATTATGACTGGAAATAGCCAAGAATATGATCATAATCATCCATCTTACATCATGCTGGTACTCTTAGACCTCCAGCCAGCTAGACAGCAGCGTATTGACTCTTGTCTTATCTCTTGTTCTGTCTTTTTCACTCTTGCTTTCTTCTTCTATTAAAATGTCCTCTTGGGTGTCATACCAGTTCATACCAGCCTGTGTGTTCCTAGCTGCCTGCTAGCATGTGATGCATCAGTGAAACTCAGCTGTAACGTCATGCAGCATCTGATGAAAATGTGCATAATACAGTTTTGTCTGCTGAGAGCGACAGCTCCAGGGATAAGCACAATAGATGGCTCTGTGCCATCTAACGGTCCAGAATGCAGAGTTTTAAAGCAGAAACATGATGCTTTTATATGCTTTTAACATGTAAATAATTAGTTTATTGTGTGTATAAAGTAGAAGCTCAAAGCTTTGGTCTGAATTCCTGCTTATTCTCGCTCCACACACACCTTATAACCCTGTTCTGAGGTGTGTATTCTCGCTCC
>JBAMIG010000003.1:1439351-1452128 GCA_037177335.1 Kiunga ballochi
TTATGTGTAGGTTATGTGTTGGTTATGTGTTGGTCATGTGTAGGTTATGTGTTAGTTATATGTAGGTCATGTGTTGGTCATGTGAAGGTTATGTGTAGGTTATGTGTTGGTTATGTGTAGGTTGAGACAAGGTTTTGTGCTTGTCCCGCTCTACTTTAGCTGTGCAATACACCGTCAGAGCTGTAAACATTGAACCACTTTCATACATTTATATCACAACCCCCTCAAAAATGAAAAAAAAATGCCCAAAAAGTCTTCAAGTATTTCTCTTTTTAATGCCGGTGTCTCCGTCGGGTCAATGAGCTCTCTCTGTCGGTTTTTTCTGCGGTGATATGTTGAGAGCTCTGACGGATGGGTGGTGTGTATGAAAGACTGTCTCTATTTATTGAAGGTGGGGGACACAGACGCTGTGTTGTTAGAACAGGACTCAGAACATGACCCTGTGACCCTGTATCTCTCACACTCACACACACAGTTTCAGGTGGTTCTATAATGAGTGTGTCTCAGTCACAGCCACCCCTTTTCTCCTGACTGCTACCACAGTGATGCAGACACAAATACATGCTGACCAGTCATCAAGTCTCTGCTCGCTGCAATGAGTCACACTGACTTTGATAAGTTTCCTGTAATGGCTGCACGTTGCAGTGGCTTTAAGAAAACACTTGTTTGTCGTTGCAAGGCCAGGTTCCAGACATGTCATGTCACCTGATTTATAGGCTCTGTTTTTTCCTCTCAGTATTATTAGTTTTCATGTAGTGGATGGGATTAGCTCAGAAAATAGAGAAATGAATGTTCTGGTCCACAACAGATTTACTTGTGTAAATTTATGATCTTGTCAATTTGGAAGGTTACTGTGTAGCTAAAGCTAAAATGTTTATTCAAGTCAAATAATGCAAATTATAAAAGCCAGTGAATACATGTAACCAGATATGTTGTTTTAATTGTTTTAAATGAGTTTAAAATATGTAAGAATGAAAATAATTAACAAACTTACCACAACTTACAACAGCATTAAAGCAAGCAGAAAGATGTTCTGGCTGCTGTGTTGTGCCAACATATTGCCCTCCTCGCACACCCTCAAAACCACCTTTTACTGTCTAAAAACAATAGTTTGCTACAGGAAACAGAGATAGTAGACACTAGGACCAAGCAGAAAATGGCTGCGCATTTCACTGAGTTTAGATTACCCACAAGCTCCTCTATTGGTTCTTATATAATTGGCTGTCCCCGCTGTCACTCCACCGTGGGGTGGTAGCGTAACAACCGTGCTAAAAACATGTTAGGCCTTGTCCAAAGCACTCTACACCCTACGGCAGGGGTGTCCAAAGTCCTGCAGATTTTCCATGTATCCTTGGTCCAACAAACCTGACTCATATTAATCAATAATTATGCTGAACTTGATTTGCTTTTGTGTTCATTTAATGAAAACCCAGTGTGTTAGGACAGGGATACATAAAAAATAAATGAGTTCTTGAACAAATTTAAGATTTTCACAGGAAGTGGAAGGACCCACATGTCATTTGCCTCCTGACAAGGTAGTAAGGGTGATTGCGGCAATCACAGAAGAACTATAATGATCAATTATGGTTATTTTTATTTTTATATCCATTTATATCAATCCTCAAAGTGCTTTAAAATGAATACAAGCATTGAAAAATATTTCAAATGGCTTGTCTGCTTTTAAACCTGATGTGGGAAACAGCAAAAAAAACTTTTATTATGAGCAGGCACATGATGAAGTTATACAGAAGCACAAAAACATTTCCATTATGGAACAAATTTCAGAGAATTCCACTTACTCGCTGTGATTTACATCATACAAAAGTTCCCCAGTGGTGATACGACCATTAAAACACAGTATCTATGCTGATGATTTTTCCTGGTCCATCATATGCTCTAATTGCTTTAATTAGTAAATAAATTGAGGTTTTAAACTAACCCTGAAGAATATTTATGAAGCCCTAGCAAGCCAGTACGATCCACTGGGCTTTATCATTCCCTTCACCACCCGAGCAAAGGTCCTCATCCAGGATATCTTAAAGCATGACATCGAATGGGTATGAACTGATCGAACCCCAGTCTCTGAGAGAGCAGTGGATGGCTTGGGTAAATGAGCTCCCAGATCTTATTCACCTTGAATTCTCCAGAACCAATACACCGTCCTGTACTAACAAGCCTACTGTATCTAGGGAGCTCCTTGTCATTTGGCTCAGTGGCCTACCTCAGCAAAATTGATGATAAGGGTGGCATCTACATCTCCTTCGTGCTAGCCAGGTCAAGAGTTGCACCAAAGAAACGATTAAGCATGCCACGCTTCAAACTTGCTGCAGAACTCACTGGCACAGCGCTCCCCACGCTAATCCAGACAGAGCTGACCCTACCCACCCTTCCTCTGGTCAGACTCCACTATGGTGCTTTATTGGTTGAGATCAGAATCATGCTGCTTCAAGGTCTTCATTGTAACCTAAGTAGCAGAGATTTGAACTCTTACTGAAGTATCCAGCTGCAAATATGTCGTGAGTCAGCTCTATGAGCATCGTTCTTGGTTTTTCTGTAACAGGTACAATGTGTATGATGCAGAGCATGTTGGGAAAGCATCGGTGTCCATTTCTGTCACAGCAGAATGGTCTCTTCATCTTCATCCTACAGTAGACCTGTACAGGCATACTTTGTCTGGCCCAAAATTTAAACATGTAAAACTATTGGTGCTTGTTTCTGGATCCAGCAGAAACTGCAAGACTGGTTGCAGGAAAACAAGCTCAGTGCTGCCACGGATTCAGCATACTGTTGAGTTGTATTGTTCGTAAAAGACTTTTATTGTACTAGTTCTAAACAAGCTGTGTAACATTTTTGAGTGAAAAATCGAATTAAAATAGGTAATTTATAAAATATTTTTTTAATTGACCCAATTTTTGAATACTTAATACATTAAGGGAACTGGTAGTTCCAGAGTGCCACCTCAAAGTGTAACTTAAATAAAACAACTACAGCTTATACAGAAAAACATTACATCATTACGTCTACATGCATACAGTACCAGTCAAAGGTTTGGACACTTTCCATTTAATCCAGTGGGGAAAGTGCGTCCAAGCAACATGCATATGTATTTGTTGCATTCTCAATTTTGTTTCATATTGATACAATTTCTATCTAATAAATACAAGCAGCCAGAATATGACAAACTCCCTGTGTACTTCTAATTATGCTAAAAATAAATCTTAATAATAGACTGAAGGTAAAAAAAAAAAAAAGGTTATTTTCAACTGCATTACTTTAATGTTCCACCAGAGGGAAATATTAAAAAAGCAGCTCTATAGTGGTAAAGTGATAAAAGTGTGTTTAGTAGATTTTGTACCTTCAGACTTTCCATAGTCATTTTAGTCTGAAGATGGAAAAAATTCAAACCAAGCCAATTTTTTAAAAAGTTTAATTTAATTTAAAACTATTTTAAAAATGGTCGTTTAAAAAATGTTTTCTACAAGTATTCCTGTCAATTTGTAACAAAATTTGTAGTCATGGATGGACAAAGCCGTTTTAATCACCTTTGTTTGTATGCTAACCGCTAGCATAGCAATGGTATTTTCAATTAACCTTAAGCATGGAGCAGAGCTCATATGTAAAATATAAATACTGTTCACCATCAGGTCCAGAGGAATTACATCCTGACAAGAACCTAAAACAATAACAGATCAATGGACAGTATCGTACCATTAAACTGGTGGCAGGAAAATAAAGTAATCAATACACAACATTTTCAATTGGAAATTTTAATGAAAATAGAGCAAATATAATTAAACATATTCTCTTTAAGTTATTTTTTACAAGCTCTCTTTCATTGATGCTGCTGTATCAATGAATGTCCTTGAGGAGGACACTGAACCCCCAGTTGCTCTCGGTGCTGCGTCACCAGTGTGTGAATATGAATGTGTGTGTGAGCGAATGAGTGAATGTGCTGAATAGTGTTAAAGCCCTTTGAGTGCACTAATGTGTAGAAAAGTGCTATACAGGTACATTACCATTTACCTTAATCATATAACATATTGACAAAATGTGGGATGGTTGCATGACAATATTGAACACCAGTGACTCCAACATGGAGTCTTGGGGAACCCCACAAGTTATTTCAGCAAAGATTTATAGCTACACAAAGTAGCCCCTACCTTTTAGATAGGACTGCTTCTTATGTTTTAGGGCCTCAAAAAAGCACTTGTCTAATGAGTTTTCAGAGAGTATTCTTTACCTCCACTTTCTTGTTAAAATATTGTCACCAGTGGCTCCACAGAAGCCAGAGAAACAATGGCTGACTGGGTAACTGGAAGCTACGAAGCTGCAGTAAACAACCCGGTAATGGTTCATCCATTCAGCTTTACTCCTTCCATATGCATTACTGACTGGACTCAATGTGCTTTGACATCTTTTCAAGTTCTAAAATTGTCAACATATTTGCATTTTATGCAATTTATAGTCAGCAGTCAAAGTTAATAAAACATCAAAACTGACATTTAAATTATTCATTGCATAACCAGAAAGCAAATATGAGGTTTAGTATTTCAGAAAACAGCTTTTCAAGTAACCTTCTGGTATAAAGATAGATGCAACATGATAGACAGGTCATGAGCTGTCAGAAGAGCATGCGATGGACTGCAGGTCATACCATAAACCCTTCTTTATAAGGTTATGGGGCACAGCCTCTTTCCCCCAGGACCTCCTCATGAATGAACCCCTCAGTTATACCTTTAGTCTGGTTTGGTGTGTGTGGATGCGTGTTTTTACAGGGAATTTTGTTTAATTTCCCGTATAGAGTCAGAACAGTTGGTTTCACATTAAATTATTCTGAATCTGGCCACCTTGATATGAAGTTTGACAAAGAATCAGTGTTAGTTAATCTGTATTTCTTTGCAAGTTGAGAACATCTCCCACAAACTCACACATGCACACACAAACTGCCAAAAAAACAACCTTGGTCAACTGTGGTATGCTGAGGTATTTACGCTAAATGGTGGGAATGAGATTCCTCGTGTTCAGCAAAATATTCCACTGAGACCCTCAGACTGGTGTCCTTCAGCTCCATAATGGTCAAATTTATCTTATTTCCTTTGATATGTTTTAATTTAAAGGAACGACTGTTTTATTTACTCTGCTGGATTTTATTGATGTGTAACCCTTAAAACTACTAGATCTCCAGTGACCACAGCAGTATTGCTTGTATCATCATCATTTTCTCGGGACAGGCAGTGTGTATCTCTGTAATTGGGATGCATGGCTTATCATTTAAGTCAGCTGTACTTAGTTCAGTCCTACAGAAGCAGGTTTTCCATGTCTCTTTGTTCTAACACCATTGGCTCAGATTAATAAGTTTTCGTGCAGAACCTGATAAACTGTTGGATCTATTTTTTTAGATAGGAGATATTTTGACCAGGAGGTTTACAATCCAGCCACTAATTACATAATTTATTCAGTGACTCCATATAGGAAATCCACAGTTAATAGCCACTATTTAGACCTCTATTATTACCTAGAAATTATAAGGAAGTCACTTTCTGTCAAATTTTCCAGCAATCAGAGCTGGCAGTAAAATCTAATTGTGTGTTATTTTTACAAAATATTGTTGGTAATGAATTCTGTTTTGTTGTTTTGGTTGCTTTATGTTGCTATATGTATTGATACACTCATTTGACATCATTTTAACCAAATAATCTGACAGCTGAGGCAGAAAACATAATATCTGGATGTTTTTTAATTTGGTCAGTTTTGTTTATGCAATAAATAACAAATTGCCAGATTAAGAATGACTGCACAGAGAAATGCTCATTTAAATGTGTTACTTTTTTATTACCTAAAAAATGGGAAAAAGATCTAAAAAGATGAAAAGAAATAGAAAGAATTGTAAAAAAAAATAGAATAGATGGTTCAAACTCCTTCAAAACAATCTATTTAGAGATCTCTTCTGTCAGAAGGAAGTGGTTGGTTGTAGAGTCTTTAAAGAATTAAATAGAGGCATTATTCAGGACATATCCTCATCCTGCTGAATAAATGTGGATACAATTAGTTAAAGAAAAGATTCTATAGTAAAAATGTGTCATATTTAAACTCTTTATCAATTGATGCCTGGTAAAACTCTTGATGCAGCTGATGCAGTTTTCCATCTCATGAAAACATGAATGTATGGCTGCTGCCGGACATCCAGACAATGTGACACCTCAGAAAGCTTCCCTCTGGCTGCAGCTTCATGCTTGCTGTGATTACATCTCATCCAGTTTGCACATGTTCTTTGGCGTTACATCTCTGCCATTAATGACGAGAGCGTATTTTGTAATCGAGGGAGCGTATTTATAAATCGAGAGCGCGGCTACCAAACAGGAAACTGGCACTTCCTGGCAAACTGCCATTTCCTTTTTAATAAAGGTCCTACCCAGAGGCCACAGAGACACCCCCAGGGCCACTTATTACACTTTACCAGGTGACCTAAATAAACACTGCGTCTATGAACATTCAGCTCCAACAAAACCAGTTATTTTCCTCGTCTTTCGGTTAGTTGCTGCTCTGGTTTCTTGTCTCCACTATCTGAAAAATCCCACAGTTACGTCTATTAAACGTTTTGCCTCCAAAGCAGCTTGACAGGCTGAGTGGAGGCCAAGCTGCCGCTAGCTTCGGCATCCTTTCACTTTACCCAGCAGTGGTGAAGCAGATGCAGGACTACAGCTAGAAAAGCTGCAAAGCATTCACACTAACCAGGTTGTTTCTCACTGCAAACTTCCACAGATACTGCTTTCACATACTGTACATAGGAGCATGATAAGTTAAATGTTTTTAACTAGAATTTAAAAGTCTCCATTCGGAGAAAGTTTAAAAGCAGTTTTTTTCCACTTCTCCATGTTTAGTCTGGACCCTGATTTGGACTCTGGTCTGGATTAGTTGACCCGAGCTGCGCTCTCAAACATAGACCTGTTACAATATGTTTGACTTGGATAGATGTGCCATTCCATATGCTAATGAAGTATTAAACTTTACCTCAACTTGCTGCATCAACGTTATCCACCGTGGTTATATTGGCAGGTTCGAGCTCCACCAGTGCAGATGTTCTCAGTTCTGTAACGTACGATCCAATATCTCCAGATATGAAAGCGCATGTTTGAACTACAAAAAGGATCTGATGGGATTTTAATTAGAAAATCAGATGAGTCACATATGTGCAAAAACATCAGAACTAAGCTGCAGTGTAAGAGGAGCAACTGACCTCACATTAGTATTGCGGAAGGAAATGGGAGTACCAGAGAGCATGAAATGCAAAGAGCCACCGTTTCACACCGAGAGAAGGTTTCATCCTTGTAAATCCATACAGATATGTGCAAACATGGAAAGAAATTCTGTGTGCACAAAATAAAAGTTTGTTTGTTTAAATCATTTAATCTTTATGGAAAAAGATGAGCAGGCAAAATGATTTGTCTGCACTTTGGAAGAAGACACAATAATAACAGCAAACATCTCTCAAAGCACAACCGTCTCCAGCACCATTTTGGATTCCCAGGCTTTTTCATCACCTCCATGTTTATCAGTCCCTGCATGTCACCTCCACCAGTCATAGCTGGAGTATTTTAAGCTGCATCTTAGTTTTATTGTAGTACTAAATCCTTACTTTATTAAATGAGTAATTACAATAATCTGGCCAGGTTAGCAAACAAGGCTGTTGGCCAACCAGAAAGCAGTCACAGAAATGTTTTACTGCTTTTAGAAAAGCTGGTGTTTACAGCCTTAAATACACACACTCACACACACATACCGGGAGAAGGTGATTACTGAAAAGCTATGTGCTGACTTTATGTGTTTCCAGTCCGAATTATCCAGGAATGAAGATTGACACCCCCTGGATTAAAACCGACATGAAATTACAGCTAACCAGCAGATGTTGGTTTTACACAAACACACACACACATGCAGACACATGCACCAGTGTTTTTTGACAGCATATTAACAGGATACTGTGTGACCAGAGACTGGAGTGTGTGTTTACGTGACCATGCCTGTTATTTCAGTCTGACTCACACACTAAAATGATGATTCAAGTGCTTGTAAGTGGATTTGTAGTGAGTATTTTTCTTCATTTTTTCACATTGGCCTAAATATATCACACACACACATGCACAAACACACACACACAAAATGACCACAAGTACCTCACTGTTGGGGCAACGTCTGTCACATTAGCGCTGAGCTGCTGAAAACCAATCCCTGTTTTCACTGCCTTCTTCTCTTTGTCGTGCATATTTGGACACACTTACACACACTAGTGGGATGAAGGGGTGTACGGTTCAGAGATGGTTGGGTCGGCTCTGGGACGAACTGACCATCAGCATCCTTTTCTATCGCTCCATGTGGGATGCAGAATAATGTCTGGATGCTTTCTGCTGGTTTGTGTCCTCTCACTGATCTGGTTTAGATCCTCCTGGAGGTCCCCACAACCCCCACATGTCTGTCACATTACAAACTTATCAACTCAGTGTGTTGACAGCAGACATGGCTGACCCTACACACGGACCAACAATAATACTGAGCAGGTGAAATGTTTTATTTGGATGATGCTGAATATTTTCTTTTCATCTGACTCATTGAAGAACCTGTTTAGGTTTCCACTTATTCTTTGAGTCAGTCACTTTGAATGGAGGGAAAAACTGTTTAAATAAATCCGTCCACCTGTTTTTATTCATTCATTTTACAGAAAGGCCTCACGTTCTGCTCCAGCTGAATGATGCAGGAGCTTGTGGGGGGCAGAGTCTTACTTTACACTCACAGGTGTGCAGCAGAGTTGCTGCAAAAGGTTTATATGCATCTCACATGTCGGGATGAACTGCAGTTTATCTGCAGGAGATCATCCCACAAAGCTGGAAATAAGCATTGTTTTCTCAGCTGCTGCCACACTTCTGAACCCGATGCAACGAATGCAGCTCCACTTTTCCAGTTTACAGTTACACGTTCACATTAACCTAAATGTTTTTTATAGGAATAAGAAAGCAACTTTTTCTTATATTGTAAGCATAATTTATCTTAAGAATTCACTTTCCGTTTCTCTGCTACAGTTTTATTTTACAGGTCTCTAGTATAGCTTGCTACACTACATAAACAATGAAGTGAAACTTATTTTTTGTAGTATTGATCTCACTGACAGAGCAGGTTTAATTCACCAAAGACAGGAAAAAAACGGAAATGTTAGAAAGCTCTTTAGCAGGGAGGTTTTATAAAACTTTCTACTGTATGCACTACTGAGTTTATGATAGGGATCAGAGATTTTTCCCAGTTTATAAATTTAACAAAAGCAAATTACTTGAGAACGTGTCAAAAACTCTTTAAATTTAAATTACGATTTTTATTTTAAATTAAACTTTAAAAAGGCCTATTAAGCTGCTACACCCGAATGCGGAGCATGAAATCACCATTTAGACCAGGAACAATACTCCACACACTACAACCTGTCCTATTTTACCTACTCTCACACGGACTAGCTGCTGGATGGAAAACAAAGTCATGTGACTTAGTGATGTCAGCTGAACGACCTCCATAGAAGTTACAGTAAGATGTTGGAGAGCTTTAACAGTATTGGGTTTTTGCCAGTCCAGAATGTTTGAAATTTTCTTCTGGTTTATTTTCACCCCATCTTGTCCCACATGGTATCCTAGGAAGTCCATTTCTGTCGAAAGTGCATATTTTTACCTTTGGAAACAGGCCATGAATGGCCTCACAGGCCTCACAAACATGTATGAACGAGTGATTGTATGAGACAGCAAATGTAGTATCATGTATAATGAACGTTTTCTACTTCCAGATGTTTCTGACAGTTTGTATCTTTATTTTTATGTTTGTAAAATAAGTAAGAAATGCAGAAGGAATATTTTATGTCTTAGAAAGCCAGACAAGAGTCCAGGTGCTTGGAGGAGCAAAACCATAATTGCTGTTATCCTTATTATTTCCTAAATATATATAGCTTAAAATGATTCAAAGCAAGTCCTCTTAAACAACCTGTTCATCGTGTTCCTTCACAACTCCAACAAAACCACCGGTGACCCTGTAATGGGACTCAGTGGGATGGAGGGAAATTCCACGTCAGAGATTGGGCCTTGTCTCCAGCTCGCCTCTGTAATTGAATTAGGAAGTGGTGAGGATCTAAAGAGCTGCAGAGAGGGTTGAAAGTAAACAGACATGGCCTTTTAATCCCTGCCTCTGTTTGAAGTGCATAACCCCCCCAGGTCTTTTATTAGGTGCACTTCTCTCTGTGTTGTGCTGTGGAGGGTTGAGTTTCACAAGCTGGGTTAGTTAGTTTATTCTGTAACAAGACAATGAAGGTGGCGGCTGATGGGAAGAGGACGAAAGCACTTCAGAGGAAGCAGGACAGGGGTGAAAAGAGAAGCATGTTACGTTTCACAGAAACACAAAAAAGATATGAAGTCAAGCAAGCTTTCAGTCTAAGTGGGTTGTAACAGTTTATTGAGGTGGTCAAAAGCTCCCTTGGGTCAGGGTCAGCGGTGATGGTGGGAAATCACCAACCACTGAGACCAGGAGAACACAAATAACCTGAGGTTCCTACAACTTTGATCCATTTAGAGTGTTGTGCGCGAGCCCCTTCAATCGGGGTTTTTACGCTTTTTTGTGTGTAATCTCCCTGTTTTTGTTTTTAATAAAATAAAATAAAAGCATAGTTATTCACAGCTTCAAATCATCGTTATTCAAATCATCTGGTCTTAAAATGAAATGAATATTGGTTCAATTAAAATAACTCGTCTCACATTATAGTACAATGCAGGGGTATCAAGATCCAGTCCTCGAGGGCCGGTATCCAGCAAGTTTTGCTTTTTACCTGCACTAACACACCTGATGCAAATCAAATGGATCCAACAGGTTTTTGTCAACCTATTAAGTAATTTCAGGTTTAATTTCATGGAGACAAGAAAAACCTGCTGGATACCGGCCCTTAAGAACCTGAGTTTGACACTGCTGCTATAATCTTTTCTATTCTGATTGTGGTGAGATGGATCCTCTCCAGGTGTCAGCAACTGGCATGATTGGAGCCAATCACCAGGCTGAGTTGGCATAAAACAGCAATGGCTGCACACAGAAAGAGTGTTGCATGCTCCCCGGTGCTCCCCGGCGCTCACGCTCCCCAGGGTTCACGCTATCCAGGGTTCGCGCTCCCCGGTGCTGGTAGAAGTCAGCAGAGCAAAAGGCATCATACTTCCCCTTCAGTGGTGATAGTGAGCGAGAGAGGACGACCGAGTGGTAAGTGGTCACAGTTCTATCAGTATTTTTTGTGGCTGACATCATGCCCTCGTGCTTCATAGGTGTTAAGGTGTTAAAATGCGAGCAGACCAGTTCAGCCCAAGTGGTGGCCCTCATGGTGGACCAAGGCGCCGCTGCTGTTTTGACCCGAGTTTGTTTTAGTCCAGATCTGTTGCGAGGAACTCAAGCGGACCAACACGGAGGAGATTGGTACCTGCCAGAACAGACTGTGGGGATTTGGTCCAGGAATAAGACTTGACAGCTTTTTTTTTTTTTTTTTTTTTAAATCTTTCTTTTTACTGTGGTCATTGACCTCTGTGGGGGTATTTATTTTTATTCTTTTCCAGCATATGAGAGCTGAACCCCCCAAAAGGGTGTGCTTTCTTGGTTGCCACATCTCCTCTTTGTGTGCCGTTCTGCACCTGATGGTGGTGGTGACAATGCATGTTTATGTTAAGTTTTATATTGGTGTATTTCTTTTGAGATGTATGCTAACCTACCCTCCCTACATCACCTCGTCTGCTGTTTTTTAATGGTTTGCCCCGGGGTGAGGTGGCTGGGGTCCTTGTTCGGGGCTGACGGCCATTTGCCCTGGTCTCGGCGGTCCTGACCTGCCTCTGAGCTTTGGTCTTAGCATGATGACCTTTCTGTGAGCACCTTTCACCCCCTACGTTCTGCATGACGACAGTCACTGAGCTGCTCTTTAGGTTTATTCATAAAGAGCCATATTTCCTTTTTATGTGAATACTCTGAGTTAGTTTTCTCTTTTGCTATGTTTCATTGTGTCGGTCAGCATGTGCGTTTTTGCTATCTGCTTGATAAATTCTTGTTGCTGGACCGACCAGAAAAAGGGAAAGAAAACACAACCAAAACAGTAGAAAGACAGACACTTCAAAAGGAGAAACCCCAATCCAACCAGATACCATTCTATCTGCTACACCTGTATATAAAACAAAGGACATCTCCTCGGATCCTGCAGAGTCAGAGATCAGCAACTGCCAGGAGCACCAGAAGTAAACAAGCGTCATATCTGAATATACAAGAGTACACAAAGCACAAACACATATGCTGACCGACACGCAAAAGAGAAAACTAACTCAGATGTCAAGTATTCTCACATAAGGAAATATGGCTCTTCATGAATAAAGCCAAAGAGCAGGGGCCTCATTTAGAAAACTTTTAGCAGAATCAAAACTTGTCAAATCTCTACTAGAATTATTCTGACGCACAAAAACAAAAAAGTTTCTACGCCAAGTTAAAAGTCTGATCTATAAAACTCTGCTTACGCTCAGATTCACACAATTTCCTTCTATAAATCACAACCTAGACAAAAAGGTAACGCAGGGAAATTTGCTTCACATCCCGCCCCTACACACACACTTTCTACCGTACACATCCCGCCTCCACACACACTTTCTACCGTACACATCCCGCCCCCACACACACTTTCTACAGTATACATCCCGCCTCCACACACACTTTCTACCGTACACATCCCGCCCCCACACACAC
>JBAMIG010000003.1:1581255-1592133 GCA_037177335.1 Kiunga ballochi
AAAATTCAGATTGCCAAATTCAACAGCTCAAAATTCGGTGGTTAAAATTTGCTGTCAGAAACGCTCTTTTAGCATCCAGGCCACTGGGATAACTAGTCAAATCAAGATAACATCAAACCTAATCTCTATTTTGTTCTTTTCACTGGTTGAGTGTCAGCTACACAACTCAACTCAACCCCTGAAGCTTTGTGCTTCAAGTGACATTAATCTTTAAAATGGACCAAATTACACAGGAGACCAACAAAACTGTATGTCAGTCCATTTCTGCAGTCCTGAATTCTGGTCATTTGGCTTATTGGCTGCATAGCAGAGAGCTGACAGTATTTTGGAGCATTTTGGCTCTGTGACCGTGTTGTAGCACATGTGTGCTTTAGGTGTCTCCAGGTTGCGTATTCTCCGGCTTCCACCCACAGTCCAAACACATGCACATTGGAGATAGGCTGATTGGAGACTCTATATTCCCCATATGAGTGAGTGTGAGTGTGTATGGTTCTTTGTCTATGTGTGTTAGCCTTGTAATGGACTGGCGACCTGTCCAGGTGTACCCCGCCTCTCATCTGATGTCAGCAAGGATTGACTCCAGCCTCCCCGCAACCCCATTCAGGGAATAAGCTGTAGATAATGGATGAATGGAAGGTTGCATATTCGTGGTGCATCCACAATATGTTGGGCCCACTCCGTGTGTGAGCCGTGTGGGGGCCCAGAAAGTCCATTTTGGAGGTGTTTTGATAACCACATAGGACAAAATCAGCCCCCCATAACAGAAAGCACAAACAATATCAAAATATGTTCTTGTTGGCCAGAGAGTTAAGCTGGGAAACAAAGGAAAGACAAACATATGCTACAAAACCACTGCTAAGAAAACACCTTCTCAACTGTGAAGGACAGTGGTGGCAGTTTCATACTGTAGCAAAGGTTGATATCAACAGCTGATGATGAACACAGCCTGAAAACCCGTTAATAATGAAGAATTAGGACTAGTAAGGAGACGTTCAAATGTCTTAAGGAGCTTTTCCACTAGTACCTACTCTACTCGACCTCACCTGGAAACAGTGTTTCCAATAGGATTTGTCAAACCATGTAGATACTTTTGCCGTACCTACCTTATTGGGGTTCCAAGCGTGTCGAGCTGTGCAGGTAGCGTGACGTCCACAGGCGTCCATTGATTGGCATGTAGTGATCCAGGGTGTTTTGTTTTTCCCTCCAATAAGATCTATTGATTTGTTCGTTGAGTATTTCCCATGAAATTAACCATAATCCAAGCCCCAGGTAAAATGTATCCATCTTTGTATCGGTCTTCTTCTGTAATGTTCGTCTTCTTCAGTAGTGTTTTGCAGACCCTGTGGAAAGCTAGAAAGTCACATTGCATGTCCCTCCCTCAATAGAAGATCATGACTTGTAATGGGAAAGCAGTTAAGCAGAGTATTGTACTGCCAGGCCAGTAGAGTAGCGCCACATAGGCACTAATGGAAAAGCACCATTAGAAAGGTCTAATCAGAGTGTAGACAATAATCAGGTTTGAGAATAAGAATGACCTATAGACCATTGGACTGTATGGAGCTTGAGGAATGGTCCTAAACCTCAGCAACTTGCAGAGCAAGAGAAGCCTCTGTGCAGCACAGACTTTGCTGGGAGTAGTGCATACACTCAAGAGATGTTCAAGTGTTCAAAGCGTTGTAGGAGTCTGACTGTACCACTTTGTTCAAGGAATGTGTCCTTTTTGTCATGTTTTAGAATGGACCTAATTCCTTCCAGATATCTGTCATTAGTGGATACGTCATTCATAGTTTACTGACACAGGCAAGGTAAATAAGAAGCTGTTTGGGCAGACTGTAATTCAACGGGACAAAGGATGTTGTCCTTAGAGCTGCTTTTCTCTGGGGATAAAGCACAAAGCCTGAAGGCCGTGTTTCAAATTACCAGAATCAAAAACTGTGCATGGATAAAACCATTCTCACCCTTCTGTGATGCTCGCAAGCGCTTCATTTCATCTCAGAGAGCTATTCTATCTTGCTTCCTGTTTTTATCTCCTCATGAAACTGACACCTGCTCTTTCTCTCTCTCTTGGATGCACACACAAAGACAAACATTGGCAGCAGATCCCAATGAAGTGCCTAAATATGGCGAACAAAAGGTCTGCAGGGGAGTGAAAGGAGAAGCGGAACAAAAAACAAATAAGTAATGAAATTATAACAATACAGAGACAGGGGGGAGATAGAGAGACAGAGAAAGAGAGGGAGAGACCAGGGTTGCCACAATGGCGAGGAACAATCGTGCCGCGTCAATGGAAAAAGAGAGGTGGTGGGGGGGGAGAGGGCTATCTGGACAATAGAGCCGGTGACAGGAGCACAATGGCCGCAGTGTTTTCAATTAGACATTATCTCATAGACAGAGTGGCAGGTCTCATTGTGCGAGGGGGCTATTTCAGGGCTGCCTTTGTGTGGGGTAGTGCCACACTCTCCCCCCTCCACCACCACCACCACCTCTCCTAAACTCCCAGCATCCCCGTCTCCTCCATCGCCACAAACCCTTGCTCCAGCACAGGTCTTGTTATCCTGTATGCTTGTGTGTGCATGCATGTGTGTGTCCACGGCCTTCTTCGCAGCTTGTTGTTTGCTTTCCATCAGCGAAGGGCAACGTTTGGCCAGCTATGTAAAGACAAAAGGGAGAGAGATGGAGAAAATGGCGGCAGGCAGGAGATGCAGGAGACCTGTGATGTGCTGGCTTGTCGTTTAGTCGTGTTTGCCAAACATGTATCCGAGCCCCTCTCTATACTCCAGTGACTTTCTGTAGAACATTGTGCACTTTGCTATCGGCTCCATCGGGTCATTGTGGTCTTCGTATCTCAGTAGGTTAATGTTTGCGAAAAGCAGCTCTCGTCTCCGACAAATTTCCGCTGCGTTGTTTTGCCGCCTTCAGCGGATGAGGGCGGGAAAACGAGGGTGCTGCGGTGCGCTCGCTTCTCAGAAATAATGCAAACTTTGCTTATCGGGAAGGAGAATCTGCAGCGCGTTGACACGGTCACAAAAAGCGGTTGTTTCGATAAGTCCTATTCAGCATCTCCTTTGCGGTTTTCTGCGTATCGATGAGTGTGTGTGTGTGTGTGTGTTTTATACATGTTGGTGAAAACTCCCATCTGTCTAAATGCACACATAAGCAGATCTGTGCTATCAGTGTGATATTGTGTCACCTAAGTAGAAATATCTTGTGAGGTTTTTTCCACTGTTGGGGTTTATCTGAGAGTTTTAAGCTCCCCCCTCCCCACCACCTCCACCTCTCTCTGGTGAGCATGGTGCACTCCACATTTAGGCTGGATGTCTTGCTGTTGCAGCAAAGGTGTTCATCACACAAACAACCAAAAAGGTGGCCCGCTGTGTTTTTCTTTCCTCCAAATAGTTTATTTTCTTGTAAAAAATAACCTTTTTACAACCCCCCCATACTCTCTCTCTCTCTCTCTCTCACACACACACACACACACACACACCTTGGAGGTTTTTGTATTGCATGAGAACTTTTTTAGAAAATAGATGTAAAAGTGTTTTATTCGTTTGTATTCAACATCAAAATGTCAAAACCATTGTCGGTTTCCTTTCATTTTCATTCATAGATGTTTATAAGGAGACAATAATTTCATCCTCTGTGTAAAAATATGTTAAAACCAACACAAACTTCATGTTTCAGGCCACGACTGTGAACATGAAGGTTTACTTTTGATGTTGAAATGAAATATTCAGGCTATTTCCAATCATTTTAAGCACCTTTCCCACAATCTGTTACTCAAATGTGCTCATTTTCTTGTTGCAACAATAACATCACTACAGCTTCATAGAAGGAAGCAGATGAAAAATATTGTTTTATATTTTCCCCATTTATTTTCTAATAAATTAACTTTTTTTTCCAGCTCACAACTTGTCAGTACCAGAATATGAGAGGGATTGTGTTGGTACAAACTGGGCTTTTGTTTTGTTGACAGTTTGTGTTTTAGTGTGCTCTATTTTTGTTTCATTTAATGGTTTTATTTATTTATTCTATTTTAGTTTTATTAACTTTTTAAAAAATATATATATTCATTACACTTTATTTTACTGATTATGTACAGCCCTGTGTTGCAATTTATAAATAAAGTTTAGTTGATTTTATTAGAATCTTTGTTTATATGAATAGAGATTAAAAAAAATAAAATAAAACATTTATCTTAGTACTTTTTTGTTTCACAGAAAGTCACCTTTAAGGTGTGTCAAACCGTTTCAGCAGTTAAAGCATAAACTACAAAGACAGACTGAAACCTTTGTAATGCTTCTGGAAGTCTGGTTTTTCCTGGTACTGTAAATGAGGAGGTGGTTCTGATGGTCCACAGAACAAACAGAAGTCATAAAATTGTGGTTTTGTTCAAAGCTGAATGGAAAGTCTAAAGCGTTTAAAGCTCTGAATAATTTTCCACATTTTAAATTATCCTACATTTTCTGTGACCAGTTTAAGGACCAGTTTACCTAAAAGCAGAAAAAATGTCCTAAAGCTAAAATTATATTCTAACATTACACACAAATTCATAAATTGACAGGTTCATGATTGACAGGTCAAAATTCCCTCTTTGCAGCTAAAACCGGTTTTAAATTATTTTATTTGTTTATCATATTAAATTCAAATGCAAAGTGGAGACTTTGGCTGTGTCCCATCAACAATCTAGTGTGAAACGATGGACACTTTGCACACTAAACTGATGACATCTTGCTGATGTAGTGGAAGAAGAAGTGCTGGACTTTCAAAATAATGGCGGCAAACAACACTGCTGCGGAGGCTAATTTGTAAAGATGTGAGTATGAAGTTATTTTGTTACGGTTCTAATGTGTACCACAACCTGCTACATATCTATTTTGTGCTCATTGATCTAATCATTTGTTTGCAACGGTTTCGTACAGTTAGAATACGTAGCAGTTGTTAACCATGTAGTGCACACAAAATAATGCATGCATAGGTCCACAGAGGCTCCATGCACACGTCTTCAGAGCTGATGTGCACTTGGCTAAGTGAAATCAGCTACATTGAAGTACTCCCTTTTGATTGGTCAGAGTTTCCTGAATGTTTAGATCTTGTTGCATGCATACACATTTATATATATATGATATGTCCATGGCTGAATGAATACCATGAACTCTCATTGTGGCTCTAAAACTGGAAATTCTCACACTCAATCTGCATCAGCTACACAACTGGACCTGATGCAATACTGTGCATCTACAAAATGGGCCTTTAAAGGGACTCACCTGTTCGTTTAGTGCACCACTGCAAACATAAACAAGTAGCTTCTGCAATCAGTTTTTTCCGTATAATCTGAAAAAACTGGCAGGCAAATTAACAAAAGGTATCAGTTATTCATCTTTACACACTGATGGATACCTGGTGATGCTACCTGGGAGTACATTTATCCAGTATTGTAGTATTCTTTCCTATTCTCATTTATCCACGTCTGTTTTAATTGATTTTCATTTTGGTTGAGTCACACCAGATATCATGGAAAACACACAACTGTCTGTTTCTAAAAATCTGACAGTCCAAAAAACAGAAAATATCAGAAATGTGCAGAAACATATTCTTCCAGCAGAAAGAAACTTGGGCATTTATCCAATAATCTGATGGAGATTTTGAGTGACAGCTGTATCGTCATCCTAAAAGTTATTTTTATTGGTGAGCTTTATGTGCTGTCTGCGTAATGCATATACTGGTATTTTTCTGTCTTTACGGTCAGTATGGACTTAAACAGACCTGCAGGAAAATGTCCAGGAAAAACTACCAGTCTTATGAATCTTTGCTGACGAGTGTCAGGGGTTCCTAATTCAGGGATGAGGTGTGAAAGGTTACGTGTGCCGAGAAGCGTTGAGATGATGTTATACAAAGCATACTGCATCTTTTTTATGGTCAACTGCAAGCATGAACACAGATTTCCCAGCTTGGATTTTCATTAAATATCTGCAGAAATATTGTGCATGATTTGCAACATAGCTGGTCAAAGTTGTATACTTTGTGTGTGTGTGTGTGTGTGTGTGTGTGTGTAGGGAGCAGAACGTGTCGGGGGTAGGCTGTGCAGTCAGCAGCCTTCAGATAGAAAAGATATCCATCTAATGGCTGACTGGAGATCGCAGCCGTGTGACCTGATTACAATCTCCACCATCAGGGTTTGACTACATCAGAAATGAGGGGAAAAGTGGCACACAGGAAGGCAGTGTGGGCAGCTGACTGCAGTTGAGGTTGGGCTTGTTATGACATGTTGCATGTAGACAAACCCCCCTTTCCCTCCATGCAACTGCCACTGTGACCAGAGAGGCTTGTATTGGTTTACATCTATAAAAAAAATCATTTGATCTAATAACATATTTTCCCTTATTTGTCACATTTCTGGTGAAATGTTAAACATATTATTAAACATTAGTTATTATTTAATCATCCAATCACAAGGCAGCAGCTCCAGGCTTGTAGAGATGGATGGGACAAGTTGCAAAAGTTCAGACTGAGAATCAGAACGAGCTGCTAAAAAGGAGATCTATTTAAATGGTTTCTGGTCTAAATATTCCAGTAATCTTCACATATAAACATCTCCAGTGTTTACAGGGTTCAATCTAATATCCAGCCGTTGTCATCCACCCTTTACTAAACTGCTTATCCATTGCAGAGTCGCGGCTAGCTGGAGCCTATCCCAGCATCAACAGGCGATAGGGATGCTGTCCTATCCCGACCAAAAGGGCCGGTTGATGTCAGAGGTCAGAGGTCGCCAGTACATCACTGGGTTCATATGAAGCAAAACAATCCTGAAAATAAGAACAGGGTTAAACAGAGTTAAACAAAGAGGTTTGTTTATAAGGGCTGACATGTTAGACCCTTTTCAGTCCTGTTAGCTGAAGCAGCTCCTGCTGAGAGATGTGACTGAATCACAGCTCAAAGCCAGAAGCTGCAGAGTCGTATCATTATATTAATGACGTCATATTATATGTAATGCCTCTGTCACAATCTTTCTGAATGGAATGACCCCCCTCACTAATGACGACAAGTCGATTTATCTTCAATAGGAAGTTAGTGTAGTGCTCAGCTCTTCAAGGTGTCAGAGCGGCACTAATAAAGAGACGAACAAGCGTGCATGTGTTCACACGCATGCTGCATACTAAGGAGAGCGGCGGCCTGCCGGTTTGAACGAGGAAGAAAGGGAGAAATAAAGGAGATGGAGAGAAAAAAAGGAGAAATGTAGAAAAGGGCTTTGTAATCTTGGTCTAGTGGTGTTGTGCGGTCTCCGTGGCAACAGGCACAAAGGCCTGCGGTTGGCCATTGATGGCTAATTGTATTCTTCACAGCTCTTTTGTTAATTGTTGTCTGCCCAGCTCCCACTTCCTGCTGGGCCACGGCACAAAGCCACGAACAGGAGGGATTAGAAATGGCAGACCAGCTTCCCCCATGCAAAGCCAAGCTCGCTCTACCTCACGCTCTCTCTACTCTCTTTCTTTACCTCTCACTGTTGTCATCCTTTCATTTTCTCGTCACTGTGTGCACCCCCATGACCTTGCCAATACTTCCTTTCCTAATATGAGGACTTGACTTTTTCAGCCATATTTTCATGATGTTCTGGCTGCTTATTTTCTTCTTCTTCCCCTCTTATCGTTGCGGCAGCTGTCCCTCGATGTGGCGATGTACCCGGCCTTACCGTGCAGCGCGAACAGTCTCAATGCGTTGGAAAAAACACAGAAGCATCATCACTTCTCCATCTCTTTCTTACACTGGAAACTTTCTCAGTCGCATTTCTTTAGAAATGCATGTTATAAACAAGGTTTCTGTGTCTGTGTGAAGGTGTGCACATAGGACACCCATCCCTGTAATTAATATAAGTTACCTGCACCAATACTTTATGTAGCATTTTCCAATCATAATCATCAATAAAGTATACATCAGTTATGTACCATTAAAGCAATAATAATTTATAAGTATAATGTAATAATTTAGGAGATCTGATGGAGGGCAACCAAGCTCTGCTGCTTGGGGCCAACATTAGAAAAAGCTCTGTCTCCTGGACCACATTGATCAGCAGATCTTAGGGCTCTGAAAAGGAGTGAGAGTATCAATATCAGGAGATGCTACCTTATTTAAACACTTACACAATAAAATCCACTCTAAATGGATCAGTACCCGATGCAGAGATGCTAAACATGGTGTGAAATGAGCACATTTGCATTTTCTTGTAAAGAGTCGAGCTGCGTTTTAAACAAGCTGCAGGTGAGAGACAGAAAGACTCAGACCCAGGTACAGGATTGTTACGACCCGGTTTGGCAGAAGGGGTTTCTGTCGTAACCACATAAGATCTGCACGATTGTAAAGGTAGTGAAAATGAGTTTATTATTCCCAGAGTTTTATTCGTATCGGTACACAATAGTGGTCCTAGACCACCAGTGTTGGGGTTCACAAATCTGCTCAAATCAAAGGAATAGAACAAAGTCCTAACAAACATAAACTGGGATGGCCAAATCCCCAAGATATGTAAAATACAATACCAACCAAAACAAAAACAGGCCTCCTAAAATGTTAACAAAAGGGAGAGCAGCTCCTATAAACTAAGGTTAACAATTATCAAAACAAAATATCTAGTAATATTAATTACAAACTAAAAACTATGTAAATGTACAAACAATATATATTAAATATATATTTACAAAACTACAACTTATCAAAATACCATGTACAAATACAAACAAACAGAATCCCAATTAGCCCAACTCACATTACATATTATCTAATATTAGATAAACAGAAAACCAAGTAGTTTTAACACAACAGGGCTCCGTTTCACAAAGGTGGTTCAACAAACTCTGAGTGTGAGAGGTAACTCCGAGTTTATAAAGCCTGAGATGAGAAACTCAGAGTTTTCCGTTTCACAACAGCTGTTCTGAGTTGGTTTAATCAACCCCGAGTTAAACAACTTCGAGTTTATCATGCGCGCCAAGACTTTAAAAAGCCATCATCAATGGAACCCGGAAACATCAACTCGGAGTTACCTCTCTGGTAACATTTGGGTGGCTATGCTTTATGGTCATAATATGTTATGGATGGTAATGTTTTAAGGTCGTGACACTAATGGATAATAACATTTTATGGTCTGAAACAAATTTATCATTAAAAGAGGCTTATATGTTGTAACATATATGTACACATTTACAAAGTACACATTTAGATTGCTCATTACTAAGATAATACAGTTTATCTTAATGCAATTAATCACAAAAAATGATGATTTTTCTCAATGTAAAATTTAATGGATTTTCATTAAAGTGAAAATCTCCCTATCAACAGCGTTAACTTTCAGATCTCACAGTAGCCTGAGTTGGTACGTGAGGTTAAATTGTTCAGACTAGATATAGTTGAACTCACCTCAACGCACAGCTTGGGTTCTGGAACCGGTTTCCTGGAGAAGGGTTGGACCTTCTTCCACTCTGCCGTTGACCCTGGTGAGAGGCGCCGAGCAGGTGTGGGCATACTAATTGCCCCCCGGCTTGCCGCTTGTACATTGGGGTTCACCCCGGTGGACAAAAGGGTAGCCTCCCTCCGCCTTCGGGTGGGGGGACAGGTCCTGACTGTTGTTGGTTCGTCCATGCGCCGAACGACAGTACAGAGTACACACCCTTTCTAGAGAGTGCTAGAGAGCACTTCTCCCGGGGACTCCCCCGTCCTCCTGGGTGACTTCAATGCTCACGTGGGCGGTGACAGTGAGACCTGGAAAGGTGTGATTGGGAGACATGGCCCCCCCCCCATCTGAACCGGAGTGGTGTTCTGTTGCTGGGCTTCTGTGCTCGTCACAGATTGTAGATCATGAACACCATGTTCCAGCATAAGAGCGCCCACATGTACACCTGGGAAACATTGAGTCCGAGTGGACCATGTTCCGTGCCTCAATTGTTAAGGTGGCCAGCCGGAGCTGTGGCCGCAAGGTTATCGGTGCCTGTCGGGGCGGCATTACCAGAACTTGCCAGTGGACAAGTTGCCGTCAAGCTGAAGAAGGAGTCCTATCGGGCCTTTTTAGCCTGTGGGACTCCGGAGGCAGCTGACAGGTACCAACAGGCTAAGCGGTATGCGGCTTTGGTGGTCGGCAAGGCAAAAACTCGGGCATGGGAGGAGTTTGGTGAGACCGTGGAGAACGACTTTCGAACGGCGCCTGAGGAGGGGAAAGCAGTACTCTGTCAACACTGTCTACAGTGGGGATGGGAGGCTGCAGACCTCGATCCAGGACGTTGTGGGTCGATGGAGAGAATACTTCGAAGACCTCCTCAATCCTACATCTTCTGATGAGGAATCAGAGGCCGGTCCTCCCATCTCCGTGGCTGAGGTCGCTGAGGTGGTTAAAGAGCTCCTTGGTGGCAGGACCCTGAGGGTGGACGGGATCCGCTCGGAGTTTCCTAAAGCTCTGGATGCTGTAAGGCTGTCATGGCTGACAGGACATGAACACGGGGGGTGGAGCGTGAAATCGACTGGCGGATTGGATATTCCGGCTTCCTCCCACAGTCCAAAGACATGCATCTTGGGGATAGGCTTATTGGAGACTCTAAATTGCCCATAGTAGTTAGTGTGAGTGTGTATGGTTGTATGTCCCTGTGTTTGCCCTGTGAGGGGCGACCTGTCCAGGGTGTACCCAACCTCTCACCCGATGATAGCTGGGATAGGCTCCAGCCCCCCATGACCCCGTTTGGGAATGAGCAGTAGAAAATGGATGGACAGATGGAACTAGAATGATATCAAAACAGGAATATTTATCATTAACAGTAACTATTCATAAGAGGTGTGTATTCTCGCTCCACACACACCTTATAACCCTGTTCTGAGGTGTGTATTCTCGCTCCACACACACCTTAT
>JBAMIG010000003.1:1798806-1811322 GCA_037177335.1 Kiunga ballochi
ACTTTTCGGTGGTCGGGGGTACTTGGCTGGGAAAATATTTTTCATGGGGTACTGTGTTGCAAAAAGGCTGAGAACCAATGGTTTAAGGGACAGAGCACAAATCTTCACCACTGAAGCTTCCTAAACTCTTCTTAAAGAGGTGGAAAGTGTCGGCTGCAGATCGGCTCATTAACGAATGACTGAATTGCTCTTAATGAATGCTATCAGCTCCTAATGAAAAGAATTGTTGTTGAACATGACTCGCTTTACCAACATACCCTTCACCAGTGAGCAAAGAGGTCCCCTGATGTAACACAATGGTCACAGGGCCCACCCTCCCCCACTTCCCCTCAGAGAAATCAAAGCCTCATTTCGACTGTAGCCACGACTCAATACCTGCTCCGGTATCGACCCGCTACAGCAGAAGTGTGTGTGGATGAAAAACGTGTGAGAGAAAGCAGGAGGTGGGAGCAAAGAGAAAAACAGGTGAGGAATTGATTTATTTCACATTGATGATTTGGCATCTTATATGTGGGAAACTCCACCTCTCCTGCTTTTTCCAGCGCTCCAGGAAATCCGTGAAGTTTACTAAAAATCACAGCTTTAATCTCACTTTTCACAAAGTAGGGCATGTCTTTTTTCTTTAAAAAGAAGGTGTGAATTTCTGTTCATCTTCAGAAAGCCAAGGCTACCATAACTTCTAAAACCTTTTCCCCTTAGTGCCAAAGTTTCTGACCCAAAAGCCAATCATGCAAAGCAGCTCTGAAACCCAGACAGCAGCAATGAATTGGGTCATACCCAGGAAGTAATGTTCCTGTGCAATGAGGTATATGAAATTATAATCTTAGATTGCAAATGTTTGGCATAATGAAGCTCACTGTCACCCCGAAACAACCGTGCAGGAATATCCCGCTAATTTCTGAGTAAAGAAAGCCTGAAAGTTTAAGTTTTCGGTTTCATTTTCTAATGAGCAGCAAAGGCCAGAGAGACACGGCGGGTTTGAATCAAAACCGTTTGTAGTTCACAGCAAACAGACCTTGAGGTTTTTGTACAGTAAATCACAGGAAGCTCATTTGGAGCAGAGAATACAAGACCTTGGTATAATTTTGACCTTCTACATTTCAAGATGTGTGAAAGGCCACATTACTCTGTAACGACGGCAAAGTTGGATTCATTTCGAAGGAAGTCAGCAGAGATACTCGTATATAACAGCAGGTATATCAGTATCTACAGAATGGCACTAAATGAGATTTTTGTATATGACGTCCATTATTATGGTTGTCTGTCTTTGTTCATACATTTCCTCTACTGCCTAATCCAGTTCAGGGTTGTGGGAAAGGTGGCGCTTATCCCAGAAATGAGCATGTGAAAGGGTGGGTCCACCCTGGACAGATTGGACTGGACCGTGAGTTCATTCAGATTCAGTTAATACTGTCTGTAAATCACACGTCGACATGAAAGCATTGCCAAACAAAGCCCTATAATGTTGGCCCCCCCACATTTTCCTAAATGTTGCTTTCAAGGACTCACCTCTGATCTTTTAAACTGGCCATGAGCAATAGTTTCCAACGTTTCTGAAGGTTTCTAAACAACTCAACACCTATGAATCACTTGAATGTTAGTGTCTTGTCAGTCACAAAACAAAGATCATTTCTTTAGCTGCATTTAAAAATTTAGTTTGACCATCATTAACATGCTTTGTGCAGAAAGATCTCTTAGTTAGAAACTTGGTCATCCTCAGATCTGAGTGCAGTGTCCTTGCAAATTTAAAGGAATCGGGACAAGAGGACAAAAATTGTCTGGATAAAAACCTACTGAAGTTTAAAAAACAATGTGCATAGGACAGGAAAAATATCCAGCAAAGACTTGACACAGGTCCTGAGAAATGATCCAAGGGGTACAACAGTTCTCTCATATTTTAATTCAACCTTGCAAAACCATCTGGCAATGTCTTCATCCGACATTGACCCCACAGCGCCAGCTCAAAAAAAGCTTCCCTGAGTAGAAATCGGTGAAACGCTGTGGGATCATCTGGACAGACAAAAGAACAAAAATCAAAAACACCCAATGAGGAGCTTTGGAAAGTCCTTCAAAAGTCTGGAAAACTATTCCTGGAGAATCCTATGACAGAAAATACATTTCAGACTGTGTTGAAGAATAAATCTGCTCAGACTAAGTAACCCTCTCTCTCTATGGGCCCATCCATGCACCATGCTAAAGACTTCTCTGCATCCGATGTATGCAATATGGTACTATTTCAGGGCCAATGTGGCTCCTTACCCTGATGGAGTAAATGTGGAAGTACCACACGAAACCACTGGAGGCAGTGTTGAACAGTATCGCTGGTGTGCAACTGGTGAAAGTAAAAGAGCAGGCAAAGAAACTGTTCATTGGCCATACAGACCACCATAATCACATTAAGAAAATGAACACCATCACCGCCATGTTTGGTGTTTTCTGGAGCTGATTCGTCTCCTCTGATAAATGCACTAGCTATGCGTACATAAAGGAGTATAAATCAGCTGGGAACACTGGGTTTCTATCACAGGGCTAAATCTCAGTACTTATTTCCTGTTTTTAAACAAACACTTACTATAAATGGCAGAAACAAAGATCACATGATGGATTTCATTTTAAAGGAATTAGAATAAGAATACAACGTATTGGACTGTGTTGAATATGTCTGAGATAAAAAAAAAAATGCTAAACAAATAAAGCTGAACTGAATAACTTGAGATTTGTTTGTTTTAAGCTATATAATGCATAAAAACAAATACTGCTTTGTTGCAAATAAGATGGCTTTTGCTGCTTATCTAAAACATTGTTTTGTAGTAAAATTACAGAAATAAAACCATTAATAGTGCAGTTTGTCTGAAGGCTGAAGAGGCAAAACCCTTGCAACACCTCTCTGAAGCAGCAGGAAGGAACTTACTGACCGAACCTGAACATCATTTTTCAGTCTGGAGGTCCTGGCTTATTTCTGGCCTGACAGCATGGTAAATGACCAGCTGCTGCTTTAGAAGCCATTTCTAAATAAATCTTACGGGACTTAATATCACTTCTTGGACATCGACTCCGTTTCTCAAGTGAATCAGAATTGCTTTTCTGTCACAAACAGATTACTCTGCTGCTTGCTGTTGGCAGATGAAAATGGGATCTAGATAGGATTGGCTTTGGTTAGAGGGGTGTGGGTGGGTAATCAACATAGCCGAAAACCTGAGGTTGGCACAGCCGACTGCAATCTAATCAATGCTGCACATTATTTTCATCTCGATGTAAAGGGAATTAGATATTTAACAGCAGCAGTTGCATCTCCCAATCAAACGCTGTGGTCTGCACCGTAGACACTTCGTTAAGCAGCAAGATGAATCCAATCAGCCAGGGTAGCTGTGTTGTCCAGGTATGAAACTGACTATATGGATGATTTCGGCTGGTTGGCGTCCTGTAATCAGAGATATTAATGAGCATGTGTGGCTCTTGTTGCCGTGGATCTCTTAGGACTGGCCCAAATGGGCAATCAGGTGAGGCTGGCAAGGACAACGGCTGCTCTGCTGTCCCGTCCTCACTTTCTCTGCCTCGTCTGTCACTAAAGCCATTTTAACTTGATCCTGACAGGTGCTCTTGACAAAACCCATTACAGTCTCAATTATGCTACATATCTCTCGCCGCCTCATTTGTATCCCCTCTCACAGCATGGATGTTTTCCATTCCCTCCCCTGACACTCCAAGACCGGTAGAAGCTTTAAGCAGTCTGTATTTGTGCTCCAAATTGACAAATCTATCTACACTGTCTCAGTCCTCCTAATTAGCCTTGGTAAGACCAGCATCCTTTTCTTCTTTGGAAAAAACAACAGATATGGGTGAGAGAGATTTAAACAGGCGGAGAAGCTTGAGGTGAAACAGGAAACTAGACAGAATAGCAACGTGACTGTAAAGCTACAAGTCTCCGTTCTCTCAGCTGTAAACCAAAAGCCCACCTGAACAGCCAACTAAAATTCTTTAGCAAAAGTAGACCAGCTTAGCTAATAACCTTACCACTTAGCTTCAACTGATTTTTACACAAAGTAGTAAAAATAAAGTTGATTATTTATTTCAAGGGACTTTGTAATTAATTGTCATTATCAATAAATTGCCACAAAATGTTCCTTGCTAGCTAAATGTGCTAAATTAGTAAATTGTCAGGCTAAACATGCAATGTTAATCCTTTAGAATTGCTAGCAATGTAAACAGCCAGCTAATTCACAAGCTAGCTCCACTCATCATGTAGCAAATAGCTTCAGAAACTCTGATGCACACAAAGAAGTCAATGAAAGCTATGCCTTTATTTAAAGGTATCCCAAAGTAAAGACGTGTTGCTGTTAGCTAAACTTGCTAGTTGGTTAGTTAATCCAGGTAAATATACCTCTTTTATACCTCTGTTGGTTTATAACCAGATGTACAAACTGTTTAAATTAGCTTATTTAAAATAAATGGCTACATGTCTTAAAATGCTTATGTGATTTAAATCAATATCTAATGAGGATTTATAGATCTGTGACACAAACACACTTCTGTCACCAAAACTGCAGCAAATTGAAAATCTTGTGACTTTGACTGTTTTAAGGACCTAAATGCATCATGTTAAGATGCATCTGTTCCTACATATCAGCTGAAACAAGCTGAAATATGAGTAGATTAAAAGGTTATGCGTCTCCTGATTGTTACTAAACTAATAATAAAAAAGACCTTATTCTGATGTGCATTGAAAACCAAACATAAGCTTTAAAATGCAACTTTCAGATGTGCAACATCAAATAATCTGCCGACATCTTTGTGTGCTTTTTGTTCTACACATGTGTAAAGTCTGACCAGATAATGTCACCCTGGATAAAGATGCTTGGTTTATTCCTTTACTCTTCCTTCAGTCTGGGATCAATGTGGCTTTTCACATGTAGGATTGTGTCCCAGACGAGACTCGTGCACAGCAAAAGGCCGTGGATAGATTCACATAAGCAAGCTCAGGTTTAAGATGTCTCACAGCATGGATTGTCTCTCCGTTTTCCACCCTGCTACCTCCGTCTTCTCACTTGTTAACCATGCTCTCCCAGATTCCTCCCCCCTCCACCATCCCCTTCCCCTCGCAGTGTTGTGCAGGTGTGCTGGAGAGACGCAAGGTGTTGAAGGAGAAGAGGCAGAGTGATGAATCTCCCGTCCGTCGCTAACACTCTGCGCTTCGTCGGCTCTTCCCTCGTCTCTGACCCAAATCTAATGCGACAGGACTCGTTTTTGCCGTCCCCCCTTCCTCCCCCCACGCTGCTGTCGCAGGCGTCGAGCGCCACCCCTCTATTTTTAGCTGTTTGTCCTTGAGTCCCAATCCCTGAAAATGGCCGTGATCTATGAAAGACTGGGTCGTGGAGCTGGAGGGGAAACACACACCCACTCTGCCGATGCCATTTCCCTTCACCTCTGAGATTGGTGTGTTTGGGAGCAACAAATCGCTATCAGTTTCAAGTCTTTCGCCATTACTGGAGTGAATATTCCTCTCATTAGAGGTGAAATGGAGGGAGCATTAAATGCAGGCAGATCACAGTGCCCCCCTCCTCGCTTCAGAAACTTATCCACTGTAGCCAATTAGCATGACTGTTCTGTCTAGCATCACCCCCCTTCCCTACCACATCCAACTCTCATTACTGTCTTTTCCTCTCCTCCTCCTTCCCCAATGCCTCCCCTCATTCTCTCGCTCTCTCATTAGGGCTGCGTCGTAACACACTGAATCATAATAGGTGCTCTACGCTGTGAAATGGATTTAGCTTTGTTTCATTTCACCGCTTCTAGCGGGAGGATGAGTAAACAGACAATCTATTCCACGCAGGCACAAACTCACCAACTGACACAATCAGGGCTGTCCATTAATCTGTCGTAAAGCAGCTTTTTTATTTTTACCCGCCTCAAGAAATCCCTGATATCCAGAGAAAATGGGAAAGTGTGGGCTAATCTACGGGAGCCGCCATGCAAGGCCGTGTACTAACCACTGATAAACGGATGAATTCAACAAAGAGTTTAAGACGGAGACGATGTAGCCAAGCTTTAGATGAGCAATTTAAATCATAATTATTATTTATTTTAATAAAACTTTCTTTGTTTTTAACAGAGAAAGAATTTTGTTGCCTGAGAATGTAAATATTCTGTCAGCTGGTTTGTTAGGACAGAATTACTTCAGTTTATTTTAGTTAATTGCATTTACTTTCTAAAAACATTCGGTTCAAGTTTATCAGAGGTGAGTTAATAAAGTGTATATCCCCAAATGGCTAAAAAACACCTGGACTTTCTGAATAAAAGCCAGAAAACCTGCAGCATAATGGATACGAATTAGCGGCTAAGCTAACTCTGTGCTAATATTAGCACACTTGTGTTAATGTTCATTTGTTGTATTTATATATACATATAAATCTATTTTTTGGGACGTTTCTGCTGCATTTCGCTTTGCTGCTCTGGTTATCTGTAGCTGTGTTTACCTGCTTACAGGTGACATAAAATGATCCAATGAAAAGATGTAACAGCATCTATTTTACATTCACAATGTCTACAAATAAGGTGGAAGAAGTGGAAGTTTAGATTTTTTATCTTTATTCTTTATCATAACAGTTCAGATGAAAAGTCCAACTGAGGCTGATCGGATCAGCTGACATGTTTTATTCTGCTGCGACGGCCCGGCAGCATGTCCACAGCGTACCTGCCTCTCACCTGCTATTTGCTGGGATTCACTCCAGTTCCCCAAGACCCTGCATGGGGGGATTTTTACTCAGACTGGATGTTTGACTAGACTCAAAGTGCTCCATGTGAGAGCAAGATCTGTTTAAATAGTCTTCCTCATCATTTTGACATACTAAGGAGGACATGATCAATGAAATTCCGCATATCAGTGTGTCTCCATAAATGTAAAAAGAGGTTTGTTTTCTTGTTGGCTCGATAGCTCAGAGGTGAAAAGATGGCGGAGGTGGGCTGAGGAGTGGATGGGAAGGGGGGCCTTGAATGTAAATATGCGTGAGGGGATTATCGCAGAGTGCCAGGCGGCGCTTTTGGGGCTTTGTTTCCGTGACACCGTGACTTCGGCTTTGTTTCCCTGACAGCAGACGTGTGCGAGCATGTGTGTGTGCTCGTAAAAGTGCGTGTTTGTGTGTGATATCCAGGCATCTGTTTCCTGCTGGAAAAGGTTAATTACATCTACGCTGCCTTACTGGACGTGCCATGCATAATCTGGCATGCTAATGCTCGCAGCGTGCGCGCCTTTGTCTTAGTGCTCTCTGCAGAGGCTGAAGTATGGCGGCTGGAGATATCTCAACCACTTGTTCCAGCTCCCAAAGTCTATTGTTGCTGCCAGGAAGAAACATAAGCATGCACATGCTTGCTGGGTTATGCAGTCAAACAGGTGACAGCTGGGAGCGCACAGCAGAGGCATTTACCGGCAGACACTTAGCTCCCACTGGGTACACATGAATCGATGGAGCTGCATGAGTATGTGTACGTATTAGTAATTACTTGTGCGGCTATTAACAAGACAGAGATGCCACGCCATCAGAGGGACGGCTCACAAACCCAATTTCTCATTCTGACCCTTGACTCCCATCTTCACACTCCAGCTAAGATGCTGATTGGACAGCTGCTTGGCTTTAGATTGAGCCCAGCTCAGCGTGAAAATCTGAGATGGGCTTCAGCCCTCCATGAGTGACTTTGGAAATTACTACACACTTTCTCACTTGGCTGAAGTTTTCGTTAAGTTGATCTGACATAAGCAGGTAGATGAGGAGGTTCAGAGCTTTAGATCCAACTCAGAGGAGCCGCAATTAGGAGCCGGCGAGATGGGCGTCGCTTGAGAGGTGTGACTGAACGAGTAATGAATTTCAAGAGACTCTCGTTTCTTCACACCTTTTTCGGTACACCAGCCATGGCAGAAACTGAATAAAACTGATTTTTGTTTTACCTTGAATCACATCAGCAGCTGCCAGGGGAAAATGAGAGCGCTGCTGGGATGGGTTATAGGAACGAGCCAGGAGTTCACATACTATCATCAGTCTGATTTATCAGGAGGGCACTGCATGGAGACAGCTCGTAGAAGAGAAGCCCAACATGAAGTTTGAGTCATAGTTTGCACGGAAAAGAAACAAACAGACAAAATGGTGGATCTGGTTTAAAGGTGTGATAAAAGCCTGAGTTTTCTGACACATTCACACACAAAGCAACCTGAGCAGCGGCAACCCCGGCCAGACTTTCCGTCTCGGAAAGGAGAATACCCAGGTGAAGGAGGGGAGAGTTCAGCTGACAGCCCAGCTGTCACACCTCTGTTTCTTCATCCCTCGCCGGCTCTTCCTCCTCAGCCCTCTCCTCCAGCGCCAGGTCTCGTTTATTCTTCCTCCGTCTGCGACAGAAGCCGTTCAGGCCACAGAAGCAGGCGCAGGTGAAGGGCATGGCCTATCTGGCGGACCGCAGCCACGGTGACCTGTGAAAAGACAGAGGGGGAGGTTCAATCACTTCTTCCTTCAGCAACCTGCTGAGATGGGTTTATCTTCTCATCCGGTATCCGGGATGAAGAGGACGAGAAGAATACCTTCATCCTTTTCATCTGCACTGAGGTGCTGTTGGTGATTAACTCAGAGGATGCTTTAACCATTTCACAAACACTAAAAAGGACATCATGACTAAAAGACTGCGTGTTAATTACTACTAATAATTAGCATGCATATCTGCGCGCATAAAAACTACGTCCACCTTCAGAGATCTTCAAATACTGTCATTTAATTTATTCCAGTCTACTTTACGCTCAGCTTCAGCTTTTGCTCTTAAGATGCTTTCCCTTTTTTTACCGTCATTCTGTTGGACCGCTAGCCTATAACTTCTTCCTCATTAGCTGTATAAAACAAAGAGACATCTGCTGGGTGAACATGTCAAACACCAGATTCATTCATGTGCGGATAACCAGTAACCAGTAACCAGTAACGCAGTTCAGGCTGGAAACGTTTAGAACTCGTGTTATTATTGTTGCAAGTTGATATAAAAACTAAAAAAATACTGAATAAACTCCATCCATCCACCCACCCACCCACCCCGGGGCCCTGCCACCAAGGAGATCTTTAACCACCACAGCGACTTCAGCCCTGGAGATGGCAGGACCTGCCTCAGAGTCGCCCAGCTCTGTTTCCTCGTCAGAAGACGTGTTGGTGATACAATACAGTAATCATTAAGCCGACTCCCAGAAAGACCTTTTACGGTCGTAACAAGCTAACGTTTACGGCGCTGTAATAGAGATGCTAACATTAAGCTTTCATATTCCAGTCACTAGCTAAAGTAGTCACTTCTGTTGGAAAACAACTAAAGCCTTTGGGGGAAGTGCCCAAACCTGCAGTTCCCCCCTCATTCACTAGGGGCCCCAATTCAAAGCAAATCTCCAAAGACTCATATTAAAAGGTGCCCTGCAGAAATACGCATGTTTACAGCCTGGCACAACAAACCTTTTTAGGTTTGATAGGTCACGGTTACCTTCATGACGAGGTGGGGAGAAGTTTTTAAACAAAAAAAAATACAAGTAGGAATAATTAGGGGCGTGTCCTTTTGGTTGACATGTACACAGTAAACATGGTTTTAACACGCTAACAGAAATGGCACTTTGCCCATCTTATTTTTAATCCTATTTATATTTTCTAATATCCAAAAGTTGCAGCATGGCTGTAAGGTTGGTGTGTTCATGTGATGTTATGTCAGATCTGGGTATCCATATACGGTTTTTATTTTTTGGTGAGTCTGTGTGAATTGTTGCCTCAGTTTTCTGTTGTTAGCTGAAAGGAGAGGCAGCCGCTGTGTTTTTCTGCTGCACTCTTATCCAGATACCTGCTCCTCACTGGATATTTGTTTTATGACCAACTCTAGTGATGATTGAGTGTGAAAATCCCATAACATAAAGTCACTTAAATATATTTTCTTCCTCAGTCTGATGCTTAGTCTGAACTTAACCAATCATCTTGCCCGTGTCTAAATGACTAGATGTGCTGAGTTTCTGCTGTGTGATTGGCCGGTTATATAATTGTGTAAACAGGTTTTAGAGTTAATATTGTGTCATTAAATGTATGTCTGACGCAATAATATCCCAACTACATATTTGTTTGAATATGTTTCATTTTTTAGACTACAGTAAAGACACAGTAAAAAAAGTTCCTCTTAACTTTGGTCTGTAAGTTTTAATGGAAAATCAGGAAAGATCTGGACTCAAAATATGTGAGTGTGTCTTTGAGCTTTTCCTCCACATTTTTTGACCACTTCCAGGAAGAAACTTAATGCACCTGAGCTTCAGTCAATAGGTCAAACACACACACACACACACACACACACAGACACTGCAGGAAAGCTTAGACGGACTATAAAGTGCTGCCACTAGAAAAAGTTACACTTATTTTAAACACATATCAGCAGTTCATTTACACTCCCTCTCTCCCATATCAGGCTCTGTTTCTTCGTCTTAACCTCTTCATCACATTGTCTTTTTCTACCTTCAATTTAAGATGACAAAAAAAATTAATTTTGGGCTGTTTACATACCTACAACTGCAGCGTGTATAATCTTTGTCTCCACAGAAAGCTGAGACATGACAGATTATAGACGTGTCAGAATCAAGATATGTAAATTCACAGTGAAGAAAATATACATTACATTAAGTAAAACCAGAAAATAGCAGCCCAATTCATCTAGCAGTCTCAGGGAATAAATAACGTAACCCTATCATTGATTAGGTCGTCCTAGACTAATATAATCCTAGGAGTGAGTAAGGTAAACCTATAGTAGTTCTAAGAATAAGTAAAGTAACCATAGTGTAAGTAAGTAATCCTTGGAGTGAATAAATACAAACAAAGGCAGAATCATATGAGACACATTAGAAGATAAATTGTTTCCCACAAAGCAGGAAGCTCTAAAGCGGACCGAGATGTTTGTCTACCTTCCCATAGACCCATCAGGTGTGGTTTGGATGTCTGCAGAGTGATTAACCTCACACCCTCTCATGGTTTTATGGAGCTCTATTCTCCAAGAGTCCAAAAAACTCCCAACGCTCACACTTTTCTCCTGCTCGCTGCAGCCAATCACAGCGGAGCGCTGAGATTAGGAGACGCGAGGCGAAACCGAGAGCTTCATTAAATAGCAACCTGAGTCAGCAGCACCGGCAGGTGTAGCGAGCGAACGTGTAAATGTGTGTGCACGCTCATATGTGGGTGTAATACAAGTGGGAGAGAGTGGGTGACAAAAAGCCAGTAACAGACCAAACAGTGTGTTTGTTTGTGTGTGGCTGCAGGGATTGATACACACCTCAGAAGGGGGCAATTAGCTGATCTACGCTATGAGCTGCCTGCAAGCGGAGACAGAACCCCCTCAGGCCATGCAGTGCATGTGTGTGTGCATGTAATTTAAGCTCTTCTTTTATGCCTGCTCTGCCGTTTTATATGCATGTAATCCTCGTCTGCAGATCTCCCACTCTGTACCCAATGGCTTTAGACCCTATGTGACATGGCACAGAAAATCACATAGGAATAGAAAGCCATAAAACACAGCAGCGAGTCAGTCACACTGGTGGCAGGAGTAAACGATGATCTGTGTGTGTGTGTGTGTGTGTGAATCCGAAAGCTCCCTCACTTCATGGCTTTAATACCCCCTGCTTGTCTGACAGCTTACAAGGCCCTGCAGAGGATTTACACCAGTGCTGAGACACCTCTCTCCACGGTGTGTGTGCTTCGATCTCTCCTGCTCTCGCCCATCATCCCCCTCCTCCCACGCTTCCCGCTCACCGCCGGCCAGTAGACTCGCCGTCATGTTTTGGCAGATTTCTCAGGATTCTTTGATGGCTGAAAGCAGTGATGAGACAGATGAAAACACAGGCTGCGGAGCCTCTGAATTATTAACTGGCTGAAAAATGGATGAGTCAACGTTTACAGAGAGAGAGAGAGAGGGAGGCAAAGCGGCCCACACACATCTACAAGTACACACCAGAACCAAGCGCCACATGTTGGTGTTCAGCATGGCACCGAGCAGGGACACCGGTGGGATCCGGTCCCGGGCGAGATAAAACAACTAAAACTGAATTATTTATTACTGTGATGAAAGTTTTATTTTGATTGATTTGTTTTAAGCCGGTGATGCAGCCGAGCTTCCTGCTGCTGAGAGGCTCATTGGCCGCGTTGCATCTAAAAAGCAGAACTCCTGCTTTAAATGTGCGATGCTTTAAAAGCCTGATGAGATTTATAGATCAATACCAATATTTATGGAGACCTGGGCCTGTGAAAGGGTCCGCACCAGCTCTGCTACGTAGCGGGAAAACTGTGCTCAGCTCACGGTTGTTCACGTCCCAGTTCATTATCATTACACATACCACACACTGCTTGCTTCAGTTTAGA
This sequence comes from Kiunga ballochi, assembly GCA_037177335.1. Lineage (NCBI taxonomy): Eukaryota > Metazoa > Chordata > Actinopteri > Atheriniformes > Pseudomugilidae > Kiunga > Kiunga ballochi. The sequence continues at coordinate 1,811,193 of JBAMIG010000003.1, forward strand.
GGATCTTTTCTTTTAGTTAGCCATGAGAAATGATCAACCACACTGTGTGTGTGTGTTCTGAGGTGTGTATTCTCGCTCCACACACACCTTATAACCCTGTTCTGAGGTGTGTATTCTCGCTCCACACACA
>JBAMIG010000003.1:2097478-2108199 GCA_037177335.1 Kiunga ballochi
TAAAATTTTCACCCTGACAGCAAAGAAAATATATATTTGAGAGTAAAAAATGTTTTTGAAATACTTTTTTAAAAGAATTTTTTTTTTAATTTGAAATATTAATAATTATCTCAAAAAATGTTATTTGCTTTCAATTATTATTTTTTTGCCATCAATGTAAAAAAGAATTACTATCAAATATATATTTTTCATTTCAAATATATATTTTTCCTTTAAAAACATTTTTCCTTCTTGGATTGCTTTTTTTCTTTCATTTAATAAAAACACAAAAATAGCCCCGTAGTAGTCTGTTAGGATTACACGATAAAAACTGTTATCTTAGTTCAAAATCAACTGTAATCCTCCTTTGATGGGCTCATGCAAAGCATTCCTTCTAAGTAAGAGGGTTTCATTATCATTACCATTTGGTTTTCACTTTCCTGTCCCATTACAATACCTCAGCTCTGGCTTGGAACAATCTTGCCGTAGGGTTCTTGGGGAAAACTGCAGAGTGCGTGGATAAGGATAATCCAGCATCTCAACCTGCAGGCTGTAGACCCTGAGGATCTTTAGACTCTCCTTTAATCGCATCAGATACTCTGTACAACAACAGTAAAAAAAAATCCATATGATTATAAGTAGATTTCAGAAATGTAAAAAACTTGCAGATGAAGCATCACCACATGAAGCAATTTACCTGCTACAACATCAACAGACTTGTTAGAAGGACCACAGTACAGAATAACTTCTTTTTTGTCCTTGTCTTTTGGGTCATCAAATTTTCTTGACTGTTTATGGTTCATTTCATGAAACCAGTTCACGATGTACACTCCCACAACTGTCTTCCCAGTTCCTGGTGGACCAATAAAACAGGAAGATTTTACACCTCACAGGTAAATGAGTAGCACCAAGATGAAACATATGCTTTGGTTCTTACCAGGTGGTCCCTGTATTAGTGTGAAGGAATTATTTAGAGCTTTTGCGACAGCGAGATTCTGACTGTCATTGAGCTCTGGCAGTCCGCCCGGTAGCTTTTTTTTTTTTATTTGATGTTTTACGACACTGTATTGTTGAACTACAACAGAGACAGAAAAAACTCTCCCATTAAAATATCTTGGGAAGATCAGATTAAGCTGAAACACCACTTTATCTGTATTTTCTCTGTACAATGAGATCTGCATATTTAGAAATGTCTGTGACTGCTGAAAACCATACATACCCCTTCTTGGGATCAGCTTTCCAAGCATAATTCCCTTAACGAGTTCACATGCTGCTCTTAGATTGACAACAGCATTTTCTTTTCGGCTGCGGCAAAAGCAAGGGGAATTTACTTATTTCAAACTATCAGAAGAAACAAATGTATGTTAAAGAAGACGTCTCAAAGAAGGTAACTGAATCAGTTTCCACCAAATGATCCAGGTTGGTACGAGACAGCTCGTCACTATGGCTGGGAATCTTTAGACACATCATAGTTGAATTCAGTCACAAATCAGGTGGCAGTTATGTGATTATAAAATGATTACTTAATTTTACTTGACTACTTTATCACAAGTGGAAATGAGTAACATGGTTTATCATAGTTGTGACCACTAAGTTAATGCAGTAAATGTAATATTCTACCACATTGGAGTATAGATGAAGCTGCATCTGATCCTGGCGGTCTTGGATTAATCACATTTCCATCAGAACTTTTATCATGTCCTTTCATGTTTGACCTAAAGATATTTCTCCCTTGTATGTATTTGGAACAAAGTTCACCTCTTTCTGCTGTGTACCGAGCCCTCAAGAAGTGGATATACTCTCTAAGTTTGTCTATTTGTCCATTCATTTATCCATTTTCTATACAGCTTAATCCAATTCAGTATCACAAGGGGAAGCTGGAGTCTATCCTAGCAAGGGATCTGTCTTTAAATTAGCTCAGAAAAATATTATTTCAGAACGTGTCATGTAAGACTGTATTCAGTTATCAAGTAATGCGTTGCTGGCTAACTGTAGTAGCATCAGTAGCATTAGCTGAACTGCTGATTGTTTCATCTCTGCAGAACGTTTATATTTATAAAACCTCCTTTTGAACTGCTCACTTCATCATGGGGAAAATCTTTAGGTAAACATGTAAAAGTATATTTGTCAACTAGCAATATTTTCCTCAGCAACTCTCCCTAATTAACTCATCAGTCCTCATTGTGATTGAACTGATTTAATCAGTTAAGGCCATATCCAGTAAGAGGCAGGGTGTCATGGCCTCACCATTTAGGCTTTAAGATGCAACTAAACAGCATACATTACAGTGGGTTTGGTAGTGGCCATACTCAAGTATACCTACATAAAACCTGGACTACATCCCTTTGATCCAGAAATGGGTTGAGTCATTCACAAAATGCTCACAGAGACTTAAATACTACCACTGCAGTACCACTGTTACTGCAAAGGGCACTAGTCAGATTTCATGTTTAGACCAACATGTTAGTTAAGTCACAGAAGTTCTTCTGCATCCTGCTATTAATTAATTAATCAAACTTAACCAAACTGTCCCGTCCCAGGCTGGACCTTTGGGTGGAAACCAAGTTAAACTTACATGTCAGGCACGAGCTTCGGGATAATTTCCACCGTGAAACGAGTGTCTTTCTCAAAAACAGAATCAGGAATGTTTTTCATTGGTAGGTGATTGACATCAAATTCCACTTTGCTTCCAACTTTTCTCTTCACATCCACTTTTGTTGTGACACCATGGGCCACCCATGTGAACTCTTTTGGATCCACCACTGCCGATTGTTCCAGCTCTGATGCCAACTTCAGACCTCTTTTCCGGATGCACACAAAGCACTTTGCAAGGTTGCATTCAATGCCCCATTCCTCGGTCCAGTCCTCAGGTAAAAAGAAGCTTCCTGTCAGTGCGTCCTTCTGCTTTTGACTGAGGTTCACCACCAGGTTCTCAATGGTGATACTGTCACTTTCGTCCACTGCAGTGGAGGCGGACTCCATCTTGCACATCGGTTTCCAGATCTTCTCATAATGCTCAGCGTCATCATAGTCGGTCCTTGATAAGTTATGAGCAATTCTGGAGAAGCATGTGATAGGGCTGTGGACATGGTCTACACAAATCTCAAACTTTGGTTTGATGTGTACCAGCTGAACACAGGGCAAGCTGGAACTTCTCCTCTCCTCTGAGGTCATTTGGACTTTAAGAGTGTCACCTGGCTGCAGCTGGAGGAGAATATCGACCCAGTGCTCACTTTGCTCTTCTACACCTTGTTGAACCTCAGAAGAGCATGTGCTAGACTGGGGATAAGGACCCGGCGGCACAATCATCTGATTCTCTGCTTTAGCATCCATCAAGAGAGACTTTGCACTGTCAAAGTTTCTCTCTATAATCGCTTCCCTTACACTTTTCCATACAGTCATTGGAACCTCAACAAACGGACTACAGGCTGGCATCAGATTCAGCTCCTGGACTGGCATGAAGTCGGCTGCATAGATTCGTCTCTTCCATTTCAGATTGATGTTCAGACTGTCTTCATCAGAGATCGGAAGGTCCTCTAGTTGTAAATCTCTGTACATGATCAGCACAGTCTTAGGGAACATGCTCCTGCTGAAAGGAAAGGAAATGGCCAAATTTCCTGCTTCCTGATCCACACAAACAACAAATGCTAACTTTGGGGCACTTTGTGTTTGCATGCTCCATGCATAGAAGATTTGTTCGGTCTTTTGCTCATAATCTTTGGCTTCTCTGCTCTTAACTTCACACTGACCACACAGATCTGTAATCTCTGTTCGACTGTGTTGAACAGGCTTGTCACAAATGACTGAGTGCAATAGTCTTTGTGAGATGACATCCAGGTAGCGTCTGATGGGTGATGAAGCCTGTGTATAAGCTGGTAAATTCAGAGAATAATGGCCAATCCGCGCATCAATAGAGGAGTTTGAGCGCATGACATAAGATTTACTGCAGCATAGTTTGAACTGACGGATGACTGTCTGGAGGAGAGGATGAATGTCATCAGCAGCCACCAGATCCACCATTTTGTCTGTATCGTCCGCTCTGACAGCTGATAGAATATCCTTCCACACTTCAGAGAGTATGCGGAAACTTTCATGTTCTTGGGGCTGTTCATCAAGCTCAACTTTGGGCTGTACATGAAAAGACAGAGGGATTAAATGTGCACAATTCCTCTTGAAATCTTCAATCTTTTCAGGAATCGGTTCCTTCTGACAGCGCAGTGGGATATAGGACCTGGTGGTCTGGGAATTCAGCAAAGTCTCTGCAGCATGTGCATTAAATAACACATTCAATTCTTCTATCATCAGATGGGCTTTGCGCTTTCCTGGCAACCTGTCTTCATCACACTGAGAATAAGGCCAGTCTGCCAGTCTGCTCCTCCTACTGGCTTGTGTAAAGCAATAGGCCACTGTGACACAGTCCTCCAGCATGTCAAACTTGCACTCTTCCTTGTATCTTTGAGAGATGATACACTCTGCCTCTTCGTAGGATAGCTGCCTGTCGGAATGGATCAGGGACAACTGAAAACTGGGTTTGCCATCAATATTGTGTGTTTCTTTTTGCACTTTAAACATAAGTGAGACCACCCTACGATCTTGGCCTGATAGAAGACTGAGGCGTCCAGTGCTTAGGTTCTTCGAGAACATGTGGTTGGGACTTTCTTGTTTGCCGTACTTTGTACAACCTTTGTTTGCTGCGATCTTGTCTAATAGACCGCCCACTTCCACAAAGCTGGCTACATCTGAAATATGGATTCCCAGCTCATAATGGTCTCCAATATCCCGGACACTGATGGCATCATCCAGATCAGTTGCTTCTGCTGGATCAACGGTGAAAGTGAAAGCCTTTCTTTCGTCCTGTCTGTGTGATGCATCTTCATCTGTGGTCAACAAACCTTCAGTGGTTTCATCAGGTGTGATTGATATTCCACACTCTTCTTTTTGCAGCCAAAACCTGTCATTCCCTGGTCCAGTTTTCAGAAGAACATCTGTGACATACCCCAGTGGATAAAAACATTGATCATTCCAGCAAATCACTTGCACAACAAAGAATTTGTCTCTGAGCTCGTTCACATGCTGGCAATATTTGACAACCCAGTACCCTTCATTTTCCTCCCACACTGGAAGAAAGTTGCGTTTTCTCTTGTTGATCAATATGCAAACTTTGGGTGCACTTTTTTTAAAGGGTGTCATAATCCTTTTGACAAACTTGCTCTCGGGGTTATTTTGTTTCTTCCTGTGATGTTCATCTTCAAGAAAGCAAACCAGTTCACGAGCAGATTCATCTTTCTTGATGACGCTACACACCCTCGCAGCCTGTTTCCCTGTTTTCATTTGTACAACCACCTCGTCTCCTGTGAAAGCCTTCCCCAGATTTGCTATCCCCTGAATGCTGACCTCTCTGGTAGTGGCACGAGATGTTACAACATAACCTTTGTTATAGAACTCCCTGACTAACCTTCCTCGTTTGTACATCTCTGGACGTTTCTCGCATAACTCCAAAAGATCTTTATGAATACTGGTAACTTGGCACGCTTCTCTTGACTTCTGGTTGGAGTCTTCATATGTCAAACTCTCTTCATCTGAGCTGTACTCTAGCTTTTGCTCTTCATATTCATCTTTCAGCTCTTGAAGGATTGCATCACTGAGACTGTTGCTTTCATCCACACGTTCAACCTTTTGAAACCTAGAAGTTTCCATGACATCTTTTTCAAAGAAGTCTTTGGCGTAATGCAGCGGTGCAACGCTCCTATTGCTGATGCAGTGGTCTATGAAGCTCTTCCAGAATTGTGAGCATTTTCCAAAGCAACAAAGGGCAGCAGCATCTCCAACTACAACCACCTGAGACTGAGCTCTGGTCATGGCTGTGTTTAACACCCGGGCATCATTGAACAGTGGCAGACCAGGGAGATGGGACGTTTTAAGGCTGTCACGTGTCTGCACAGCTGTCAGAATGATTGCCCTGAACTGTTTTCCTGTTGACACAGAGCAGAGTAGTCATCGGGAGAGAGGATAACTTACTGTGGTTCTTTATATCTTTATATCTAAAAACAAATGATGGGGAATGGAGTGCATGAAGTCTGATTTCACTTACCTTGGACATTTGCAAGTGTTTCAACATTGACTTCAGAGATATGTTGAATTGAGAGCAATGATCTAATGTGTCGAACCTGTAAGAAACAGGTAAATAAATGGTTACAGTTCTGACTTTACTCACATTTAGTCTGAAAACATCAGGCAACAGTAACAAGAATGGGATGCACCACTTTATGGGGCAAGTCTCTGAGTGATAGCCATATAATCAGTCACATATGTACACATTTTAAAATTGCACATTCAATTCAATTCGGTCTTATTTGTAAAGCACTTTAATTGCTGACCAATGTGCTGAACACAGTAAAGTTAAGCATAACTATCACTTATAAGTATCTACAAACAGCAAGGATGCTCTCCACATTCTGCACATGCACATTCAATGTACATACACGACTGCATCCCATCCTGTTGGTGAAAGATAGACATAGACAAGTGAATCATGAAATTTGTAGATGACCAAACAGTTGTGGGTCTCATCTCATGTGATGACAAGACGGTACACTAGGAGGAGGTCCAGAGACTTGTGGCCTGGTGCGAAAAAAGTCCTGCTGAACACCAGAAACACCAAGGAGGTGGCAATAGACAGGAGAAGGAGGATTAGCAGCCAGTGTATGGGAAGAGAGAGGCCATCTTTAAATTCCTTGGAGTGCACGTGTCTGACTACCTCACATGGTCCATCATTACAGTGCTGGTCCGCAAAGTTTAGCAGAGACTGCACTTCCTGCTGAGGAAAGGTCAGCTGCAGATAAAGCAGCTGCAAACCTCTATTGTACATGATGGTATGGCGTGGTAGGAGCAAAACCCCTGCAAGAGGTCATTAATACTGACTGGCCCCTGCCCTCCGAAGAGGCAATTGCAAACTGTAGGGGCCTAAATAGGGCAAAGAAAATCCTGATGGACTTATCACATTCAGGTCAGGGCCTCTTCGACCTCCTGCCCTTGACTTCCTGGGCTTATGTGTGAAGATTTAATTCATGTAAGCTTGTTCCTGTGTTCCTTTAGTATCGACGTAACCCAGCTCTGCAGGTATTTTACTGTTCTCAGGTCACCAGTCACATGCATACACTCCATACCAGACCCCCAGATCAGCCCGCATGGTGTCTACTGCCTTTTCTGTAATCAATTCATTTATTTTCATTACAGATCAGTTCTGTGATGATGATGACATATAGCGACAGTGCTCTGTATCGTACTCCTCAGAACTTACTGTACACCTCTGCTCCACTGTGGAATACATATTAGAGTCTACAGAAGCTAAAAGTGGCATACAATGATGCCTTAATGGTTTTGCTTAAGAAGCGCGGGTCCAGCAGAGCCAGGTTTTTGTTCTTTCACGCTCGTGTCGGTACCTTTCAGGCAATAATGAAAAATCTCATGTGCAGATTTATCTGTCACTTAAAACAGTCTAGTTTCAGAACAGTTCATCATCACTCTTCTATCAGTTGTGTTTGTCTTGCAGCTGACTCCGCCCCCTCACAACCTGACAACCAGGTGCCATGACCACCATTTTTTCTCTTTTCTGATAAGCCTAGAGCTTTCGCCTCTCTTTTTAATCTTATGTTGCTCCGGATCTGAAATTATTATCAACTGAGCTAACTGACTGTTGGAAAGTCTTATCGAAAGTGGCTTAATTATAATTTCAGGTTCAAAATAGAGGTCTCTCAGCACCATGGCAGAGATACTAATCTTTTTTATAATGAAAAGGTTACAAATAATGGTGCTGTCATGCATCACTTGTTGTGGACTTACCATACATGGTATGGATTACAAACTTTCCACATGAAATAGAAATTCCTGGAAAACTTTAGTAGATTACCAAAAGGGCAATCTATTGATTTCTATTGATTCCACACTACTGTTCCTAAGAACCTGTTGATAACATAAGTGATAGAACTGAGCATTTCTACATGAACAATGTGAATTTGAAGGTTTTGGGACTGAACTGATATAATTTGATAAAAAAATAACCCTGATTGTCGCGGACTGAAAGGCACAGATGTGAGCTGTGGGCCCAAGAGCCGGCAGGAATCGTCCAGATGCAGCAGAATGCAGGATACAAGACTTTTATTATAAAAACCAAGGCGCAAGGAAAAGAGCAACTGACAACGCTCACACAATCACAAGACTGAGACCGGAGAATAAATAGCAGGGAGAATAAATACACAGAAACAAACAGGACACAGGTGTGATAAATAACCTAACAGAAACCAATTAACAGGAAATAAGGAAGCTGGACGGAAACACATGAAACCTAAACAGGAAACAATACCAAAATAAAACAGGAAACCAAAAAACCTAGCTGAACAAAAGATATGTGAATCATACCAAAGCATCATCCTACTAAGCATCATCTCCGAGTCTTACAAGCATAATCATTTTACCTGGGAACCTTCTGACAGGATACAGATGGATTTCAGAGCTTTGGGACCCCAGGTTGATGGCCAGTGTGTGAGAATATCTTTGACGACTTTGACCACTTCAGCAACTTCCTGTCTGTTATACCAGGACATGGACATAGTGTCCAAGAGGCAGGTCCCCCTGACATGGTGGAACTTCAGGGCATGGCCGTTTGCAGGAGCAGGAATGTCTCCAGCTGCTTTAATGATGTCGTTTTTACCAACATAGAAATGGGTGGACACAAACTCCACTATTTCTTTGGTTGAGCGGTAGTTGTCACTGAAGATGATGCGACTGCTCTGGCCAACGTCACACTTTTGGCCTTGATAGTAGTGAAACAAGCGAGTCAGGATTGTGTGATCTGAACGGTTGTGATCTTCCACTGAGAAAAGCTGGGGGCCCATTTGCATGTGGTCTCCAGCTAAGACAACTCGGGTGTTTGGCCCAGCAAGACCAAGAGCCATCAAAGCTTCACATTCCAGCATCTGAGAGGCTTCATCAATGAGAATGTGGGTGAAATATCCCTCTGGAAGCTTCAGCTCATGAAAATGTCTTGCCATTGTTGTGGTAGTTATGACTATGTTGTGGTCATTCAGGGCTGCTTTGGTTGGTGGCAGAAAATGCTGTCCATCCTCTGAGAGGAAACAGTATTTCAGAGTGATCTTGTCTGTGGCAGACAAAGCACTGCCGTGTTTGTTAGCTTTTATTCGAATGGGCTTCAGTCCATTTTGGACCTTGCTGATGAAAGGATGAAAGTGGTCTCTGACATACAGATCTGCAGAACTGAGAGGGAGAAAAACAACAAGTGTTAGATGGCCTTAGTCCAAAGCAAAGTCTGGAACTAAAAGCCAATAGTGCAAGAAATGGAGGCAAAGAGCCTTGTTTTACCCTCTGAGATACAGTTCTGTGATAGGACTGATCTAGAACTTGTGTGCTATGTAAAGAGAAAGGTGGAGTTTTTTATGCTCTCCACTTCAGCAGTTTCCTTTTTCCCTCTTGTGAAGGAGTTCCCCCATTGTAGAGATTCTGTTTCTATTAGTCTAAATAAATATAATGTTCGTTACAGGGCATTACTGGCTATGTTTGTAGGTACCCATTCTTTGCAACAGGCCTTTGGTGTGTCTGGGTATGACATAAAGAGAAGATGAATGAACCCACATAAGTGGTGACATACCTGTTGGTGTATGTGCAAATCAGCACCTTGTTGTGAGGGAGCTTACAAAGCTGTATGGCTGCTGTTGCTAGCGTGAAAGTTTTCCCAGTTCCAAATGGTCCATATATGAGGAGAGGTGCCACAGAACCTTTACAGTTCCCCACGATGAAAGCAACTGCTGACGTCTGCTTTGGGTTGAGCTTCTCGTAGGTGATGTCACTGACAGGAATGGCACACTTTCTAAGGTCTGGAAGAACTCTGCTTGTGTCAGGAAGGAGGTCTACAGCTTTATGCATGATGCAGAAGCTGTAGCGGTCCAACTGAAACTGTACCTCCACCTGGTGTGACTCGCTGTCTCTGAGCTTCATGTCCGAACAGCACTGTTTAGACAGCAGTAAATGGATGTGGCTTCTGCTAGTTTTGTGTGGCAGAATGTTGGCTTCATATACTTTGGAGTTTGGATGGTGGGAGTTTAAAGATGCTATCAGGGCTGAGCGGATGCTTCGTTTCAATACCTGTCCCTCAGGGCTGTCCAGTGTGAGGTTACAGGGAATCAGGACTGAACAGAATAGCTGTCCTTGAGGAGACAATGTACCGTTCAATGTTTTAGTTGTTGTTATTACTCCACGGACATTGAGGCTGAAGTAAACAGGGGAAAAAAGCATTTTTGTAAATAAAAGCAAATTCAAAGATATAAAAGAGATATGTTGCTTTCTTTAGTTCCAAAAGGAGCATGTTTGACAACTAATCATGTGCACAAAAACACCAGGTGCATGTACATTTTGTGAGCAAGGGAACTGGGACACACAAGTGAATACATACTGTATCAGCAAGATGCATTTCTGTACTACGAGGAAAAAGTAGTTTTTGCAAGCAGAGAAGGGCCTTCACAAGAGCCGATTGATCCACCATGTAGATATATGTGTTGTCAACACATGTAAATAAACAACAAGATTTGCCAAATGAATAAAGAGCAGCCTCCATGGCCTCACCAAACTCCTCCTGTGCCCAAGTTGTTGCCGCGGCGACCGCCAAAGCCGCATACCGCTTAGCCTGTCGGTACCTATCAGCTGCCTCCGGAGTCCCACAGGCTAAAAAG
>JBAMIG010000003.1:2217167-2227477 GCA_037177335.1 Kiunga ballochi
TTCTACAGATAAAAATGTCTCTCAATAGAAACTTCTCTCAGTAGAAACTTCTACAGATAAAAATGTCTCTCAATAGACACTTCTCTCAGTAGAAACTTCTACAGATAAAAATGTCTCTCAATAGACACTTCTCTCAGTAGAAACTTCTACAGGTAGAAGCCTCTACAGCAGGGGTAGGCAACTCCGGTCCTAGAGAGCCGCACTCCTGCAAGTATTGGAAGTTTCTTTGCTGCATTACACCTGACATACATCAGACTTAATTAGCAGACTCGTGCAAACCTTGACATCAAACTCTGCATAAATCTGCTTATTATCCATTGATCCGAGTCAGGTGTGATGCAGCAGGGAAACTCACAAAACCTGCAGGAGTGCGGCTCTCTAGGACCGGAGTTGCCTACCCCTGCTCTACAGGTAGAAACTTTTACAGGTAGAGCTGTATCAGTCTATCAGTATCCAATATTATAATAATATTATTTTCAGGGTCAAACTGCTTGAATCAAAACTTCCTATTCTTTATGTTGCAAGTTTGATAATTGATTTTTTTTACTTTTTACTTTTATTTTTAACATTCATTCTTTATCCTACATTCCTATTTTTTTATTTTATTTTTGTTTCATTACATTTTATTTTATTTCAATAAAGTAGATATATCATGCTTTTAAAGCCTCACATTTAACATGTAAATCATTCATTTATTGTCTGTATAAAATAGAACCACAATGCTTTAGTTTGAAGAAGAAGAGAAACCTTTTATTGGTAAGTTTACTATAAATATCATCGTATCAGATTCTCCAATTTGATTACCTGGAAGTTCACGACAATATTTTGCAGACCCAAAGCAAATACTGTGATGTAATAGATAAAACGTAATAGAGAGAATTACACAGACTGAAAAATATGACCAAAAAGATCAATCCTTTTCTGCATTCCTAAACACTTAGAAGTGCCCAAACACATGGATTTAAGGGCTAAAACGGTGGATTTAGCATGACATGTCCCCTTTTAATTACATTTAATTATTTTCCAGTCTCGAAACATAAGATGTCTTTTCAGTCACGTGACTTGCTGTCTACAGGTTTGACATTTTGCACTCAGTTGAGTATGCTGTAAGCTGACAGATTGAAGAAGCCCACCTGTCTTGTATTTGAGCTGGTATCCAATCAGAATGCCGTTGGGTTCCAGAGGTTTGTCCCATTCCAGGTAGATGGTATCCAGACCTCTGCGGTTGATCCTGAAGAATTTTGGAGCATCAGGAACTAAACGGATCCAAACAGAAGAAATAAAAGCAGCATGAACAAGTTAAGAAGACAGAATCAGTTTCTCTTTTCCTTTATGGTCAACAGAAAACAGAAACGTCGGCTAATGGCTTAACGTGCATAAAACCTTTAACCAACACCACTGCCTCTCCCAGCAGCCGCTTCAGGACGTCAGCTCAATATTCATTAGTTTTTATGTTTATCTAAAAGTGTATTTCTTTGTAACTTGTGTACTTTTAGCCTTTAGCTTGCATAAAATGCAGCGCAGTGCTTGACATGTTTACCATTTTATAAAATACTTCTTCCTAGTTTCCTCACCTAACTTTTAAGTATTTTGTATTTCATGCCATATGAAGCAAGATTTTCTGTCGTGGAACCTGATAGCACCACATATGAAGGAGGCCTCTTTGCTGGCTGTTTTAAACATTTTGCAAACGCTTTTTCCTTGTAAAACCAGCTGAGATGCTTGAATGGGAGCAGAACCAAGGAATTCTGGCTGCACTGGGTCCTCACCTCCCTCCTTGGTGCTGAACTCTACCTCGTTGCTGGGTTGACTCTCAAAGCGGTTGTTGGCCACAACCATAAACATCTTGTATCTGGAGTACGGTACCAAGTCGGTGAGCATGCCAGAGGGTTTTGTCACTGTGGTGTAGAAACCCTTGGTCATCTTGTCCTTGCTGACCGTCAGACCTGGAACATGACTGGAGTCACGCCAATAGTACAGCTGGTCAGAGGGAGAGGAAAGAAGAGGTGAGACAGCAGGAGGGAAAAGAGGTTTAACTTCTGGAGAAACCATCACAGGAACTGCTGCCGGGCTCACCCTGTACTCCTTGAACTCCCCGTGGACGGAGCTCAGGTTCACAGGCTTCCAGTGAATGCTAGCTTTGGTGCTGTCAACGTTTGACACCCGAAGGTCCGCGGGTGCTTCAGTGGGTTCTAAGCAGACAGGAACATTACACAAGTAAGATGTCAAATAGCTTTTAAAACTGCTTCCCAGGGTTTACGTCTTTACTTACTGTCCTCTCCAGAGTATCCAATGACCACATTGGACTCTGGTCCTGATCCAAAATCATTCCTGGCTTGGATCTTGATTTCATAAGGCACATAGGTTTCTGTGTTGAGGACAACATGGATTGGCTGGAACGTGGTTGCATAACTCCAGTCCTCCCCAGAATCTCTCCGTCTCCACCACACAGAGTAATGAAGGTTCGGGCCATTTCTGTCCAGGTCAGGCAGCGGCTGAGGAGACACAACAGAAACCTGAATCTAACGCTCACCATGACAACAGTCATGCCATGTCAGAGGACAGTGGATCATTTCTAGTTCTGATATGTTTATTAGGTCTGAGCCACTTCTGAGGAGGAGGAGGCCTGAGGGCGTGCAATGAAAACACACAGCCTACATAACCGTAAAGATCAGGGACAGAAGGTCAAAAACACTACTTCCATTTAGTGACTGCAGCTTTCTGAATGAGATTTTGTACCTGTCCAAATAACCTGATGTTAGCATGAAGCTACGTAGCAGTGCTATTTTAGGTGTAAGGTAGCACTAGATCATGTCCTATTTAGTGGCAGTGAGTGTATACTGATAAAATAATGTCCCTTAGTAGTCACATTACTTAGCGCTGACTAAGTAAGGCTACTTCCTGTTTCCCTTAAAGTTTAACTAACCCTAAACTACTTATTTATACTGAGAAACTCTAAATCAGGCTCTAACGGTGCAGCCTTCTTGTTACTGTGCAATATTTGACGTTTTTGTGTAAACTTGTTGAATTGGGCAAACTTTGGTGTAAACCTGTCTCAGTGCTGCCCTCTTTGGGTTACACAGTGGCTACTGCAGGTGAATTTTCCTATAAGCTGAAGCGGTACATCTTGGTACAGTCGCAGGCCGGGGCTGAGGTATACAAGCGTCTCTGTGGCGAGTCAGGAGTTCGAATTGGGAGCAAAAGCGTTTATTAAGGTTAGCATTTTATTCATACTTTCTGTCCATTTTGTCCTTCCCAACACCTGGTCACACCCCTTTCTGAATGTGGCCCCGCCCATATCCGTGGGGCGGGGTTAGCCTCTTTCAGGGGGGTTAGTTACAGTTTAAATGACTAATAGTGTAATAACAAATAATGATGCAATAAAAGTATAACACAGTTAGTTATTGTGTTACTGTCTGATCATAAAGCTAAAAACAAAAAGGGAATATCCTTTGCTGACAATATAAAACTAGAAAAGCATTTTTGCAGTTTTTGTGCGCTTTGCTTATCAAAACAAGTAAAGTAGAAGATATAGTTGTCATGCTGCTTCATCACATATCTGAACAATAAAGCATCGTGTATCATTTATTATTTACATAATTTATCTTTATTTAGAGTATCAGTTCTGAACATATTAGATGTTTTTATTGCTCTCTTTGTTTGTTTTATTTCTGCCCTGTGTGCATCTTACCTCCCAGATGATCTCCATATTGTTCCTTTTGGAGCCCCATCCTCGTAAATCTCTGGGAATGGCATCTGGGGCTTATTATACAAAACAGAACAGAGATCATCTTAAAAAGCTTATTCCAAACCCTGGTGTCTTCTGCCTCCTGCTGGATGCCTTTTGTACTGCAATCCCTCTGATACAACATGATGCACTTATGCATCGTAGTTTAGTTTACTGGTCTCTTTTCTTTTTATATTTTGTTAAAGAATCAAAGCAGTTAAAAAGAAAAGTTATGCATAGTATTTCTCCTAAACTCAGCAGCAGATCAGAGGTCTGCAGCTGAGTTTAGTAGAAGAAATACATGGATAAAAAAGAGTTTTGAAGGTTTTAGAGGAAGCATACTTGCTGACGTGTTTCACCTGAGAGGCAGAACAGATTTATCACTGACCCGCCCCGGTGGTGATGTATCGCTGTGAGGATCGGCTCGGCTCACTCCGGCCCACCGAGTTGATGGCGATGACCCTGAACTGGTAGTTGACAAAGGGTTTGAGCTGCAGGATGACAGAGTTTAGGTCTCCAGGATAGGTGGACAGGTTCTGCCATCGGCCCGGATCCCAGCGGTTCTCCTCAAACTGGACCAAGAAGTCTGCAAGAAAACGTCTGATATTAGAGGAGGAAACACGTTCTACAGCTGCACAGGGACAATCCAGAAAAGCTGGTTCAGGACCAATGCTCCGACCAGTTAGACCAGTAATCCAATATCACGACCAGTTAGACCAGCAATCCAATGTCACGACCAGTTAGACCAGCAATCCAATATCACGACCAGTTAGACCAGTAATCCAGTGTATTGGGTCATTGTTGTTTCAATCAATTATCCATTCAATTTTTTAATGCGTGTAAGGATGTATGAACGGATGAGCTGCCAGTTGACACACACACACACACACACACACACACACACACCTGGCTACCAGGAGCAACTGGAGGTTCAGTGTCTTGCTCAAGGATACTCTGACACGCAGACTTCAGACAGAGTGGGAACCGAACCATCGGAGGTCGGCCACACTGCGCCACAGCCGCCCACTCAGACACTGTTTCTATGCCAAGATGGTTCTCAGTGCTGGTTTGGCACCAGAGCCAGACTAAACACCGGCTCCTGGCTCTGAAACGCTGAGCTGGGCCAGAGTGGAGAACAGGTTCACACAGCTTGTGACCACAGCTGGGGTCGGGGCTACAGCGGGGGGCGGGGCAACCTGTCCAACAAGACAGAACTGAAACATGGAGCAACAAGCAGAACTGGTCTCAGTGTTTCCTGGATTTATGGTCGCACAATTTTAGTAAATGAAACAGAAGGAACCTGAAGAACCTCTGAGTTATTATGGATCAGGTTCTGTCCTTTAGCCCGCATTTAAGACCCGTTTCTAGAACCGCTTTACTCCACCTATGTGGTAATGTAAAGATTAGGGACATCCTGTCTCAGAGAGACATCCTGTCTAAGAGGGACGTCCTGTCTCAGGGGGACATTCTGTCTCAGAGGGACATCATGTCTAAAAGGGACGTCCTGTCTCAGGGGGACATTCTGTCTCAAAGGGACATCCTGTCCAGACTGGACTATTGTAATTCCTTGTTTTTTGTCCTGTCCCACATGTGTCCTGCAAAGTGTCCATGTGATCCAAAATGCTGCAGCAAGGGTTCTGATGAGAACCAGCAGCAGAAATCCTATGTCTCCAGTTTTAGCATGTCTTCATTGACTTCCTGTCTTCATGCAACCATAACAACAAACCAAGCATCAACCAGCTGACTGGTCCTTTGAAAGCACTGGATGTAAGCCTTTTAGGCACTGGTTCACACACCAGCAACGCGTTGCTTTTATGAGAACCATTTAGACTTTTTATAGGAACCACTGAAAGGACAAAAGATGTCTTTTTGTGTCATCTAGGCTTCGGGATGATTGTTTTATAGGAAATGAGGCATAGAATAGAGTTACCTGTGATGGGACTCCTGTTGTCATTCCCAGGGATCCAAGTCAGGCGAACGCTACGGATGGCTGCGTCCGACAGCTCCAGGTCCACAGGGGGGTCAGGACGACCTGCAGAAAGACACGGCATGGATCGTCCTTTAGATTTCTGCTCATTTGCTGTTTTACGTCCGAATAAAAAGCACATTGGATAAAAGTAGAAGCAGGCAGGAGCTTCCAGCAGAGCGATTACCTGGAGGCAAGGCACTAGAAACTGAGGGGTGGAGGTGGGCTTCCTCTGTGGGCGGGGCCAAGGTGGGGAGGTGTGGATAAAGGGTACAGGTTACTGGTTAGTCAGCATCAAGGAATCCCAACAGTTAGCAATTTTAGTACACAGATGTGTGAGTTAGCTGCAGAAAGGAGGCTTTACTGGATCACTAAGGCTTTATTAGACCCACGCTTTCCTAAAGGCTGCGTGCCGTCACATTGTCTGCAGGTTTTACCTGCTTTAAAACACACATGGATGGCAGACTGGCTACAAACTCCATGCAGGAGCATTAATCTGAATCCGGTCTGCAGGAGGAAGAAATGTAAAACATGCAAGACCGTTTTCTGTCTGGAGGACTGAGAGACACTCTCTGTATCTATGACTGTAAGGAGGAAACGGCCAGTCTACTAAATGTCTCGGCTCCTTTCCTGCACCCAGACCCGCTGCTTCTGTCGTTGTACCTAACACAGTGAGGCGGGCCGACGCTGAATCCTGGTCTATCTCAGACTTAACAGTGCATGTGTACTTCCCCTCATCAGCCTCATTCACGTTGGGGATGGTCAGCCACTCTGCATCCTTTATCAGCCTGTAGACAGAAAATAGAGACACAACCTTTAATAACCACAAAGACCACATCTTCCCTCATCTTCATCACTATGTAGTCTTTCAGGACTTAGGCTTCTTCTTTTCTCTAAACTGCTGGAAGTTTTTACAACTTCAGGTTTCTTTACTCTGAAATGGGTTTAGAGGTAAATGTTTACACGAACAAAAGCGTATTTTCTGGTTGGAGTAACGGAGCTGATGAGGATCCATGTTAGGTAAATAAACTCCATATGGTTCAGCATTGAAGCTCAGTGTGTGCTCTCTCTGGCCCCCTAATGTCTGAATGACATCCTACTGTTCAAAATCTGAAACCTTTATTTGATCTTTTAACAAAATCTGGAAACTTTTCTGTATATTTACTATTTCTTCTCTTATAGGTCATTCTAACCCTCTGATGTCACTGAGCTTTAGGCTCACTAGTTTAGGGATATGTTGTGTTGTTTCCAAAAAACGTGGGACTGTAACGCTGATCAGATGAGTAACAGGTGGAAATCCAGCACACTGCTTTGTCTTTGATCTCATTCCTACAGCGCCACCTAGTGGTGTGGAGGAACAGCTATTCTGTCATTCAGCCTTTTAACGACTGATTTGTGGTATTCAGGTGTGCTGCAGGGACCTACAAGCTGCAGGATTCCAGGAGCATTAGCTCGATTTGAAGGGTGGGGGCACCGGCTAAACTTGCAATGACAGGAGCGTTTAAACAAGAATTTCTATCTGCTTCTAAATTATTTAACAGTTTTCTCCGGTAGGAAATGTGTTTCTGCCTGGAGCCGATGCAGGAACAAGCAGAAACACTAGGAATCAGGTATTCAGGTATTATGTAAACTGAACTCAGTTGTAACTAAAGCTGTTAATGAAGATCTTCTTTACCTCCATCCCAGATACAGAGGCTGTTCGTCTTTGGTCCAGGTCACCGTAATGGGCAAGTTGGGATCTGATGCCACCTTGCAGTGTAAGCGAACCGTGGAGCCCCTGATGGCCGATTGGTGCTCAGGGGCCCGAACGATACGAGTCGGCTCTGGATCAGAGTGAGACGAAGAGGAGTTCAAACAGAAACAAAGCACATTGTGTCAGACACCCAGAATCTTCCAGAGATGACCCGAGGATCCCTGCAGGGAAACGCTGGCCCACATGGATCCAGACAGAGACCCAAACTAGTTTCTGATGACGTGGACACGGTCTTCATGAGGGGACACCCTGGTTTCTACAAACAGAGCTCATCTCTACCTCAGGAAAATAAACAGATTAAAGTTTCTGATTGCTTTCATCAGACAGTAACTAAACCAGCATGGAGGAAGACTAGCGGATCCTAATGCCGTCAGAGAGCACGGTGCACCCACATCACCACACAGAAATGTGGGAGGGACGAGCTATGCTGAAAGACTGGCCGGTCATCTGTTCTCACCTCAGCTTGTGAGACATTTACAGGTTTCTGTCTATAAAAAGGATTTATCTGGGACTTTTTACACCATCTTTATGAATGGGAACACAAAAAGCAGACTGGACTTCTTGAGGAGACGCCATCTTTTGATGTTTTACCAGTCTGTGGTTACCAGGGTGCTGGGGGACAGCATGTCCAAGATGGACACATCCAGAGTGGATAAAGTCATCAGGCTCTATAGTCGGCATGAAGCTGGACACTGGTGGCAGAGATGAGGACACGGACAAACTGCTGGACATTATGGACAATAGCCTCCACCCTCTGCACACCGTCCTCAGCAGCCAGGACCCTGTTCAGGGACAGACTGCACCTGTCCAGGTGTAGGACCAACATGTCCTACACCTTTGTCCACTATGTCATCACTCTCTACTATTTTCTTTCTTTCTTTCTTTTTTGTATCAGCTGCTAATCTCCCTGGGGGAGTCCTCCCAAAGGGACTAATATTGTCTCTGATGGTGGAACAGGTGAGGTGGCACACCTGAGCACTCCTGCAGAGTAGCTGCTGCAGGGTTGTAAATAAAACAGTATTGATCTGGATCAGTAAGAACATGACTTTTCTCCACCACTCAGATGTTTGTTTGACCTGCATCTTGCATCAGACACTCGCTCACAACATTTAGGAGTATTAAATGATTTTAATGACTGTGAACATTACATGCAGTTTTTACCATTATTTTTAAATAAATAGAATATTTAGAATTTGCTTTTGTTTGCTTTTGTACATTTTGCTTCAACGAGATGTATTAAATGATTTTAATACTGATTAATTATTCTAAGGAAGGTTTCTTTTTCCATAAATCACTGAATATTCATTTTAAAATGATCCACATTAAAGAAAAGATCAGAGGTTATTATGTCATGCTCATAAAGGGGTATGAAGGTGCAGCTGCAGCTGGAAGTTCGTAAGCTCACAGGACGCCATGTTTGAGGGATTTCAGAGTAAATCTGAGGTCATGAAGTGCAAAGGAATTGGACTGAGCTCTCATTTCCCATGAAACCCAACCTGTGATTATTAATGGTATAAAAATACCTAAATGTCCTTTCAGACATGAAAAGCTTTGTTTCCTCACTATTCTAAACTTTAAATGAAGTCTTAAAGGGAAAGTACACCATGTTTTCACAATGCGCTTTATTAGCTAACTGTTCCAAGCAACATTTATGTTCTGCTAAAGTCAAAGCACATCCTTCCTGGTTTTCATATGACTGTGGCTGGGTAAGAGTCCAGTCTACAGGAGCCGTTAGGAATGCTTACAAAGGCGCCCATAGGTTCTGCAACGTAACAACTACTGTGTCGTTGTGGGAAGCATGTCTCTTATCAGCATGTTTGTATCAAAGTTCAGTCTCCTTCACAGCAGAGATGGAAACAGTTACTGAGTTCCTTAATTACTGAGGTCAGATGTTCACTCTCTGAGTCTGAGACGTAAAACTGAGGAGGGAAAGATGTTCGATCTGCTGCTAAGTCGGAAGATCTGATCCACATCCTGCTGTTCCTCCATGTGGAGGACAGAGTCCTGCTGCCATCATGATGCAAGCAGGGGGATTCACCAGTTTCTGCTTTTACCTCAGAAAGCAATCCTTAGGAATCTCTACATCTAATTAACTTCAAATCTGAAAATGCAAATGAGTTAAAACCAGTTAAGAGGCACACAAACACTCCTACAATCCCAAAGTGGAAGCTGTTTGGCACATGGAAGGAAAAATGTATGATGATAAAATAGCTGGAAGTCTGAGCCCTGCAGGGGTATCACTGCATCCCACTGTATCCCACTGCATCTAACTGCATCCCACTGTATCTCACTGCATCCCACTGCATCTCACTTCCTCCCCATGTATCCAACTGCATCTAACTGCATCCAACTGCATCTTACTGCATCTCACTGCAATCCACTGCATCTTACTGCATCACACTGCATCTTACTGCATCCCACTGCATCTCACTGCATCCCACTGCATCCTACTGCATCACACTGCATCTCACTTCCTCCCCATGTATCCAACTGCAATCCACTGCATCCCACTGCAATTCACTGCATCCCACTGCATCTCACTGCATCCCACTGCATCTCACTGCATCCCACTGCAATCCACTGCATCCCACTGCATCCCACTGCATCTCACTGCAATCCACTGCATCTTACTGCATCACACTGCATCCCACTGCATCTTACTGCATCTCACTGCATCCTACTGCATCACACTGCATCTCACTTCCTCCCCATGTATCCAACTGCAATCCACTGCATCCCACTGCATCCCACTGCAATCCACCGCATCCCACTGCATCCCACTGCAATCCACTGCATCCCACTGCAATCCAATGCATCCCACTGCATCCCACTGCATCTTACTGCATCACACTGCATCTCACTTC
>JBAMIG010000003.1:2548836-2560062 GCA_037177335.1 Kiunga ballochi
GGCATGGGGGTCATGTGGGGCATGGGAGTCAAGTGGGGCATGGGGGTCATGTGAGGCATGTGGGGCATGGGGGTCATATGGGGGATGGGGGTCATGTGTGGCATGGGGGTCATGTGGGGCATGGGGGTCATGTGGGTCAAATGGGGCATGGGGGTCAAGTGGGGCATGGGGGTCATGTGGGGCATGGGGGCCATGGGGATCATGTGTGGCATGGGGGTCAAGTGGGGCATGGGGGCCATGGGGATCATGTGTGGCATGGGGGTCAAGTGGGGCATGGCGGTCATGGGGATCATGTGTGGCATGGGGGTCAAGTGGGGCATGGCGGTCATGTGTGGCATGGGGGTCATGTGGGGTGTGGGGGGCATGGGGGTCATGTCCAATACAGCAGTTAGGTGCAGGAGTCAGAGAGCAGCAGATAGCTGGATTCGCGCCACCTGGCCAGGTTTTGGGACTGATCCTGCGGGTTAGGAAGAGAGAGGGACAAGGGAAAGTGATCGGATGTATTAGTGGCTGATTGCAGTGAGCAGAGAGGCTGGAGAAGTAACAGGGAATAGGACCGGGCATGGAGCCAGTTACAAGGATAGCAGCATGCAGAATAATCTCGGTATCTGGAATGGGTCTTATTCAGGACAACATTTGGACCGTGCCACCCTCTGGTGGTGGTGGCACGGTCTCCTTTAGCGACATGTTATGTAGCATAGCACGGCGGCTCCTCCTGGAGCGTCCAGGCATTACCACCGGCCCTTCACCGACCAATGGCCAGCATCAGGACAGCATGTTACCTGTAAGGTTGGAGACTTTATGCATTGAATCCTCTCTTCCTGAAGCGAGCCCCCCTGCATCTCACACTGCTGCGTTAAAATGAAACAGTTGTGCACAGACCCAGGCTGCTGGGTGTCCTGCTTATCCACAGAGCGAGGACGTTCAGGTAGCACTGTGACAAACCAATGAAACCACAGAAAATGCCTGAAGGAAACCTCAGCAGGAGAAAAGCTGGTGCTGTCAGCATTTAGGTTGGGCAGACTGGGAGGGCATTGTTACAGCTGGTGCATCAACAGCGTTGCTAAAGGCTCATAGAGACCAGAAGCACAAACCAGTCTGTACTGCTGGTCTCTGAAAAGCTGCTCATGCTGTACTCTGCCATGTGACCATTACTCAATCAGGGCCAAAAGATATATATTTGTCTTTTGAGCTTCAGGTGGAGGAACCCTGAATTGTTACATAAAGGCTTGAAAATCTTATAATCTCCTTGAACAAGAAGGATAAAATGATTTCTGATTCAGTTTATCACAGTGACAAATGCTGCCACATGTACACAATATTATTAACATTTTTATTAGAATATTATTAAAACGGCTGCAGTATATAATGGAATAGTTAGTGCATTCAGGGCACCGCTCATCCTGTTGTGGAAATTTCATGAAGACGTTTGTCATAAAACCCAGATTCTCTACAGGATCATTTTAACAGCACCAATATGGAGACCTGTATTGCTCTCATGCAAATCTTATTTTATGTACATTTATAAATAAAACCATGCATGCAGAACATATTTTACTCACAGGATAATTCTCTCATTGCTTCACAGATCTTAGCCTGAATTTTTGTATTTAAATGAAAGGTTTTGTATTTAGTGAACAGGATGAAGCTCAGGAGAATAAAACAATAATAACAGTATAATAAAATGAGATATTAATATGTTTGCACCCTGTACAGGACTTTCTGGGTCAGATGTTCTGCACTTTGGGAGAGATCATCGGTTCTCCTGGTGGCAGACTGGAAAGGACGCTATCGTGAGTACATCATGCAGACCTGATCCTTCACAGCCTGAATCCAAACCATTAGCAACATTTAGGAAAGAATGACATCACAACAGCTTATGGTCAAAGTCATTACAAATACAACATTTTATTTCACTATAAAACGCTTTCATTCAGAGTGAAGTGAATATATGTGTTCCTATTCTCTGTGTGATGGCGATACATTAAGTCACATGGTGTGTTTATGTATTTGCACATAGTCTGCATCCTTTTCTGACAAATTTCACAGAAATAAATGATGGATTTACTTTCATGCAGTAAATAACTGGGATAACAATAACTGCTCTCAACCTTAAGTTTATTATGCAGAACACTTCAACAACAGATTGACTCAAGGTGTTTTTCAGGAATATTAAAAAATAAGAAACATGATTTCTAATTAATTTAGAAAATAAATTAAATAGAAGAAGATAAAAGCTATAATATCCACATCACTTCTGCATCTTCCTTCCTTCTTTAAGCGAAGGTGTGGTGGATATGTGAAGCAGCCTGATGTTACAACGTAGGAGAATCGAGCATCTGGAAAGAATCTGATTAACATCCAGCTTCACCTTCGTGTCTTTGATCCATCCATCATCTTCAGCTCATCTCCTGGCAGCGGGTCTTTTACTCCTCAGCCTTTGAGCAAGCAGAGGAGTTAGAGATGGGTTTGCATCTGGCTGGCTGTGTGATGGAGACGGTTTCCCACTGAGTCACCGGTTTGTGTTTGAAAGCTGCCTGTGGGGCGTCCACCGGTTACAGGGTCAACACTGACGAGAGACAATGAAAGTGGACAAATGAGCAGTGGCTAGGGACAAAAGAGGACTGGTTAAGGACAAACTAGGACTAGTTAGGGACAAAAGAGGACTAGATGGGGACAAAATATGACTAGTTAGGGACAAAGGAGGACTGGTTATAGGCACAAAATGACTAGTTAAAGACAAATGAGGACTAGTTAGGGACAAAACAGGACTAGTTAGGTACAAAAGAAGACGTGTTAGGGACAGAAGAGGACTAGTTAGGGACAGATGAAGACTAGTTAGGGACAAAATAGGATTGGTTAGGGGCACAAACAAGGACTAGTTAGGGACATATGAGGACTTGTTAGGGACAAAATGGGACTAGTTAGGGACAAAATCGGACTAGATGGGGACTAAATATGACTAGTTAGGGACAAAGGAGGACTGGTTATGGGCACAAAATGACTAGTTAATGACACACAAGGACTAGGTAGGGACAAAATGAGACTAGTTAGGTACAAAAGAAGACTAGTTAGGGACAAATATGACTAGTTAGGGACAAAATAGGACTGGTTAAGGACAAAAGAGGACTAGTTAGGGACAGAAGAGTACTTATTATGGACAAAAGAAGACAAGTTAGGGACAAAATATGACTGGTTAGGGACAAAAATAGGACTAGTTAGGGACTAAATATGACTAGTTAGGGACAAAAGAGGACTGGTTATGGAAAGACCATTCCTACTAAGGTGAAAGCCACTCATTAATACTAACCAGCGTAAGCTCACTGTGAGAAAGAGCTGCTCTCAGTAATCTCTGTTGAGGCTCGCCGAGCATTTCTTAATTCTGACAAGAGGAGTGGCTCAGATGCCCCAAATGCTGGTATTGACTCCCAGCAGCATTGCTTCTGTGTGTGTGTGTGTGTGTGTGTGTGAGTATGAATGTTTGCCATGGTCAGACCAGTGGGAGGTGCATCTAATAGTGTTTAATATGAAATATTATTCCATGTGTGATTGCTTTGGATTCTTGGCAACAAGATGTTTGCAGCAGCCTTAAAATTGTCTGATTAATTAATCAGAAGAGACACTCTGTCCAAAATACTTTGTCTCCACTTCATTATTAGTCTCTTTATGCATAATGCAGCTTTGCAAACTTCTAACTCTTTGGTCATCCAGGGACATCTATTATGTCCATCTCTGGTACAGAAGCTGCTGAGCAGCACTACTTTTCCTTCCGGGACGCCGCATGACGTAGCTGCAAAAGAAATGGATCAGGTTCAGCAGGTGTACTCATCAGCCTCACCATGGCTGATGAGTACATCAGAGGAGGAGGAGGAGGAGAGAAGATGTGACAGGAGCAGCGTTTCTGCAGAGAAGGCAGGTCAAAGCAAGATGGATGCTGGTTTGCTATCCATGCTCAGAAAGCTCAGCAGGTGTAGAACATACCAGATGTTTGCTGAAACCTCGGTCCTTTGATGACCCCTGACCCCACGCGGACTACATAATCATCAGGTTTTTGTCAGGGTGAGCTATGAACCCCAGGTTTGTCATTGTGCTGCTTTATTAGGCTGATTCCTGTGTGCTCCTCTGCTGCTGCAGAACTTCTGCCTTATGGCTGCATGTGTTGTGTGATCTGGTCTGCAGAACAGTGCTGATTAGACTTCTATCAACTCCAACCAGTCTGTCTCCAGTCTGCATCTCCTCTTCAGACCATGAGATGTGTATGGAAATCCCAGCTTTGAGTCATCTTTCTGCTTATCACACCCTTTCCGTCGCAGCGCCTCTGCTGCTTCACACGTCACACATTCAGCCTGGTTTGGATGCGAGGAGACCTGAGGGTGTCCATACGCTTCACATTTCAGTGTCTAATGTTGCCTTGCTTCCCAAACGGAGGGAAGAGTGCCTGAACCATGATGTTTGTGCCTAATTTGCTCCCTATCCTCCTCAGCTGCTATCTTCTGACACGCAGATTTAGAATAAATCCAGTTTCTGACAAGCTAATCTCAGGAAAGTGTGTGGTCATGCAAGGTCTGACAAAAGAGAGAGTGATGAGAAGAACAGACATCTGCAGGCCCACTTTAGGACTTTGCATGCTAAATGGGGGTTTTACATCTCTTTTTATTGTGACTTGGGCTAAATATTAAAAAGGACGCGTGATGCCTCTCCCAACCAGAACACCACTCACACAGAAAAAAGGCTAATCTCTTTAATCACTGTGGCCTGTTAGCAGACCCTTTGCATCGTCACTCGTCCCACCCCCTGGCTAAGCATCAGCATCCCCTGATGAGACTCTGATCTAACGGGAACATCAAAGCCTGCAGATGCCTTTGATACGACGATGTTCCAGCAGAGGAGGAAGTTTGTGTTTTGATGTCGCGAGCGTGCCCTTGTGTCTCTCTGACTTCTATTTATTTTCAGGTGTTCAAAGAGCAGCTTGCCATGTAAGGCAGCGTTTCTGTGAGGAACACTGAGATAAAGCGACATCTCAGGGCAGAGATGAGCTGTAGAAACATCAGGAGAGGCTTTAGTGGAGAATATGTGTTTCAGGGGGGAGTGAACCTACCAGGTCAGGTGAACGTCCACGTCTCTGATGTCCAAAGAGACGTTTTCAGGCTCTGGCTGGAAGTGGACAGAGCAAATCTTTAAGTAAAGAGGGAAGGAGTACCTTATTAAAGGTAAACATGCTGAGCAGAGCTTTAGACCCTTTTTAAACAGTGCAGCGTTGCATCTATCCCTCATCTGAACGGGGCCATGAAGGCTGGAGCCAATCCCAGCTGACATGGGACGAGAGGTGGGTTCACCTGGACAGGTTGCCAGTCCATCACAGAATATAGATGGGTTTATGTTGTAAGTTCACACTGTGTCCTCTGTGCTCCCAGTTAGTCTGTTTTATCGGCTCATTTTGTGCTCTTCTTCTACATTTCACTCGCTAAGATGATTCCAGAAACCAGACCAGTGTGAAGAATATGCTGAATTACATGCTGGTTCAGATCTATGGCATCGAGCTGCTGCTGCTCACGTCATTAAATCAGGATGTTCACATCAACACCAAAACCACCTATGTCTGTTTTTACTCTTCATCTGTCTGACGACACATCATGTGATACAAAGGAAATATGCTCTTGGCCTTAGATATGAGAAAATGAAGCCTGGTGATGAATGTGTTAGTAGTGAAGCTGTATGGGTGGAAAACCACCACAAAGCTTTCTCTGTAACTCCTGTTGTAGCTGTTTGTCCAGCATCTTCTCCTCCCTGCTGTTTATATCATAACTCTTTAAGAACAAACAAACGTCTCTGTTATTGAATTTATCAAAGCAAATAGGAACCTTTAAAAGAGAACAGGAATCATCCCGTTTTCAACACAATTTCCTCCCATCCTCTCATGCCGTGGGCTTTTTGGCTTGTTTCACACCCAGACCCACATAAACATTGAACATAGTTTTCACAGCGGCATGTTTGATCTCTGTCCAAACAGATAATTAGTTGGAGATGGCTTAGTAACCCCCCCACTGTCTCCTGTCGCACCCGTGCTGCGAGGACATGCTAGCAAAGGAAAAGCCATCCATGCTATTGGCAGGTCACCACCACCCTCCCCACCTGAAGCCAGACTGGCTTTGAGTCATCTGGCTTCAGGTGTGTGTGTGTGTGTGTGTGTATATATATATATATATATATATATATATATATATTTATATATATATATATATAAGCTCCGTCTCATTTAGCAGATCTTCTTGACATCCTCATCTCTGATTCAGCTTTGAGGTCAGAAAACAGCTTCCTGAGAAATGATCCACATTTAAACTCAAAGCCAGTCGAGCTTCTAAATCTGTGGAATAAATATTCTTCCATATAAGCACTACTCAGGCTGCACTTAGTCATGATACCTAGGGATTCACCAAGCCAGGCCAAGCCAAGACAAGCCAAGCTATGCCAAGCCAAGTTAAAACAAACCATTCCTAGCCAAGCCAAGCCAAGCCAAGACAAGCCAAACTAAGCCAAGCCAAGCTATGCCAAGCCAAGCTAAGTCAAGCCAAGCCAATCCAAACCAAGCAAAGCCAATCTAAACCAATCCAAGACATTCTAAACCAAGCCAAGCCAGACCAAGCCAAGCTATGCCGAGCTAAGCTATGCCAAGCCAAACCAAGCTGATCCAAACCAAGATAAGCAACGCCAAGCTTAACCAATCCCAAGACATCCTAAACGAAGCCAAGCCAGACCGAGCCGAGCCAACCCAACCCATGCCAAGCCAAACCAAGCCAAGCTATGCCAAGCCAAACCAATCTAAACCAAGCCAAGCCGTTAAAGCCGTTACATTTTCTGTACTTCATGGTGGTTCTAAGCGTGTCTGGGCCGTGCGGTTAGCCGTCCACAGACTGGCGGCCATTGATTGGTCTGATGTGATCCAGAGTGTTTTGTCTTGCCCTCCAAGACTTCTATTGATTTCTTCCATGAGTCTTATTTCCCATCAATAACCATAATCAGAGCCCCAGGTAAAAAGTTGCCGTAAAGTCTTCTATCTTCTTCTTCTATGGTATATGTCTTCTTCTGTGGTTTTTTGCAGACTATGTGGAGGACCCCTCCCACATTAGAAGATCACAACTTGTAATGGAAAAGTAGTTGAGTTGAGTATACTATATATACTGCCAGGCCAGCGGAGTAGCGTCGCAAAGGTACTAATAGAAAGACGCCTTTAGTCTTCTACTCCTCTGGGGATTCATAGAGTCTGAAGCTTCTGGCTTCACAGTCCTGGTTCCTGGTCTACAGGAAAGAGACCACTTAAAGCAACTAAAGAACAAGGCCCAACTGAGCTGCCCGGTGTTTAGTCTCTTAGCTGATCTGAGATATTTTTGTCTCTTTTAGTTATCTGACCAAACAAATGGTTCTGTAGGCCCCTCTAGCCAATGTCTCCACTCCTCAAGTGCTAGTTTTACTGGCAAATAGTCTGCATCTTCCACATCTAATTCCTCCTGGCTGCAGACAGCCTCCTGGAAAAGAAAGCACAGGAGTGAGTCTTGCCATTCAAACCTCTCTGACTCCTGAGTTAGAAATATCTACTTCTACAGGGAATCCATTGTAGAGAGGGGTCTGAGAACCTCAGCTGAGGTCAAAATGTGTTTCAAATGTGTGAAAGCCTGATTTCATTCCAGAGTAACTTGTTCTTGGAGGATACGAGGGAATGCAAAGGTAAAGCAATAGTACTATAGTTCCTGATGGACATCCGGTAAAGTTTGGCAAAGCCCAAAAAGCCATGAAGCTGTTGAAGCATTGGGGAACGGGCCAGTCCCTAACTGACTTCACTTAACTGGGATTGGATCCTTTGTGGAATAGTTTGTTTTACAGAAGACAGAGAAGGTCAGCACAGACATGCACAGACATATGTTAGGGGTGTCCTGGAAAAACCAGAATGCCATCTAAATATACAAATAGACCAATCCTGTTGTTGACCAATGCCTGGTCATGTGATATATTTCATATTTCTGCCAATTCTCATATCTAATATCTGTGGAAAGGCATTACCTGATCATTTGCCTCTTATTTATTGTTTATGAATGTATTTCAACCTATTGGTGAAAGATGGCCTTTTGCCCAAATAGCTGTTTAGCATAGAATATGTTGGCTCATAGCATCTTTCTTTTATTTTAGGCCCGTGTTGAATGTTTCTTTCATAGTAGTGACTAAATGCACTTTATTTCCTTTTCTCTATTGCACTTTTACCAAATAAAATCCTGACAAAGATGTGGTACAAAAGCTCTGCAGAATGTGGCTGCTACATATGGCCACTGGTGGTGGTAGATCTACTTTATTTTATTAAAATAGAAAGTTTTAGAAACTTAACTGCATTAAAACAAATTATAAAGGTGTTTAGGGGATATGAGTCCTGTGTCTAAGGGGTATAGGACTGACAGAAAGTATTTCATGGGGTGCGCTCCAGCTATCTGCTACCTTCACTGCAATAAGCGGTACAGAGAATTGATGGATGGATGGAGAGACGGTGCTTTCTATGAACTGAACCCAGGGGAAGAGAATTGGACTCATGGGGGACAGCTGCATGATAGAGACAGGACATGGTCAAATTTAACATGGGATATCCTCTTGGAAAGGTGAATCATTGCAGGTTGGTACCTTGAATGCCAACCCAATGCTCCAAATGTCAGAGCAGATGTTAAATCCTAAAAAAAATCCCCAGAATCGGTAGCTAAAAGATTAGCGACTTAAATCCCCCATAGGAAACTTAGTGCTATAATACCATACTGAACAAACCTCAAACTTTATTTACTTATAGAAACTGTAAAAACAATCTGCTCTATTTTTTTAATAAAAGGAAGCATGAAATTAGTCTGAAAGGACAGATAGGTTGGACACGGGGAAGGCTTTTTGAAAAACGGTTGGACAATGGTGTCTTTGGGAACCACACCTGAGGACTGGCCGCTGTTAACAGTAAGAACAGATGGTCCCAAAATGGAAATAAGCTCCCTGAATAATCCCAGTTGGACAGTATGTGTGGGAGAACCTGAGGGCTTCAGATGACCAATAATCTCATAAAACAAATTGGTTCCAGCTCAAACTAGTAAAAAGCAGCAGACATCAGAGACTGGGTCAAAGGCAGAGAGCAGTGAAAATAATCTTTTATATGCCTGAATTTAGGGATCAATTCCAACAGTTTGAGGAAAGTTGATCATCTACAGTTTTATATTAAACTGCCAGAATGATATTAGACAAACATTTTATTGTTTTATCAGTTATGTGGCAGTAATTCATGTGGAAAAGGATTTAAACACACTCTCTATCACACAGTGAAGCTGTTCAGTTTGCTTTTTTCTTTATGCATGGTCTCATCTCAGAACCAAAGTGAAGAGCAGCAGCTGAGGCTAAACCTTATCTAGGTTAGACCCAAAGCCAAGCGAGTTGCTATTAAATTACTTTAAATAATAAATGGCAACTACAACTGAGGTTGAGCTTCTGAGGCTGGGGTGGCAAAGTGAAATAATGCACAAGCCATTCTTCAGTGAGCTGTGCAACCCTGCCATGCTCTTTATCATTACACTTGGGCAATCAGCCCAATGGCAACTTGCTTTGAGTGTTAGGAGTGAAGAGAAAAAGGGGAGCAGTATCCTGATGAGAGCTGGAACTCAGACTCAGCTGATTGCATGTTTACATAAGTTATTTTAGGGGTTTAAAAAAGAGATTTAACCAGTGTGCTCCTGCTCTGATGGGTAAACCAATTCAGAAAAAAGGGGGGATGGACTGTAGCCTACATAAAGTAGGTTACAGATAGTCAAATGTTGAGTGCCAGGAAACTAAAATAACTCTACAGAGACATCCTGACCTCCTTTTGCCATTTCTGTGAAGTTCAGGGAGTGCTGATGGAGAGAAAGATGGAGGGAGAGAACAGGGTTTGGTTTACCACAGCTCTCATGCTTAATAAGACATGCACAGCAGCATGTTCATCTAAACGCTGATAGCTTTGAGGAAGACAGAGATGTGGAAGCACATTGTTAAAGGAACTTTATTCTATAGGGTATGATGCTACTTAAAGAGAAACGGGTGTATTAAAAGGTTAGAATGTAATAATAACAAATAAAGCTGGTTACTTTTCTATGAACATTTCCAGCAAAGCCAAACGGAAAACTGCTGCTGCCTCCTCCTGAAAATCGCTGGATAACACGGACGCACCAATCCAAAGGCTGTAAAATCTCTTTAGACGTGCAGCGATAAATATTATTGTCCTAATATTGTGATGATAAGGAATCATGAGCCAATATTTTTTGTTGCTGCACGAGCATTAGGTGATGCACGTGGTTGAAGCGACAGCTCCGATTCAGCTTTCTGTAGTTGAGTCATTTTGTCACTAAGTGAAACAGAAGTAGAGTTACACATTTACAACACCAGGACAACCGATCTTCTGTATGTTAATGTAAAGGATAAATACAGAGCCAATGTACACAGTCCTGGTCAAAGTAACCGGTGACAACTGGATACATCAGGAAGTGCTCCCATGAGATGGTCAGTGTCTTAAGAGACTACTTTAATGCTGGGATGTGCTGATTGGCCAGCATGGTGAGGACAGAGAGGGGATGACACACTGCCTGTCAGATTACTAGAATCTCTGTGCAGACGTGCTTTTCCCTGTCAAGACAGTTCGCTGCTGTCTCAATAACAAGCTACGGGTAATGCAGGAAGTCAAGGCTGTCCTCAACAAGAAGGCTGCCTTCAGGAGTAGAGACAGGAAGGCCATGAAGGCAGTCCAGCAGGGGGTAAACAATGTGTGAGGGAAGGACAGCTACTGGAGGAAGGTGGAGGGAGAACATCATGATTTAAGTATGGAAGGTGTGAGGACCATCACAGGTCACAAAAGAAAGACCAGGGGCCTCATTTATAAAGCTGCACAAAAAACAGCGTACGCCAAGTATAGTCAACTTTTGAGATTTATAAAAAAAAAACACTTGTTTGACTTTGTGGGAAAATGTCCCTATCTCCATGTAAACTATGACCTGCTGTACGAACATAATATGAAAACCAAGGGTAGAAGAAAGATCAGGAGCTCAAGGAGGGAAGCCCAGACTTCCTTCTCCCCAGCCACAGTCACCAGCTCATCTGGGGGGACCCCGATGCGTTCCCAGGCCAGCCGCCAGATGTAATCAGTCCAGCGTGTCCTGGGTCTTCCCCGGGGTCTCCTCCCACAGGGAC
>JBAMIG010000003.1:2778113-2790700 GCA_037177335.1 Kiunga ballochi
TATCTGGGTGATGAGTGTGTTTAACCATTACTATCTGCGTGGTGATTGTGTTTAACCAGTACTATCTGCGTGGAGATTGTGTTTAACCAGTACTATCTGTCCTCAATGAAGGCCTAAGTGATTTATCTTATTG
The DNA here is from genome assembly GCA_037177335.1 of Kiunga ballochi. NCBI lineage: Eukaryota > Metazoa > Chordata > Actinopteri > Atheriniformes > Pseudomugilidae > Kiunga > Kiunga ballochi. Next base: position 2,778,247 of record JBAMIG010000003.1, read on the forward strand.
TGTTTAAAATAACCCATTTTTAATTTTCTTTTCATTAACTAACATGGAATATAAGACTGAAACACTTAGTTAAACAGCTGATTTCTGCAGCAGCATTGAACCAAACTAATGTGTTGGTTCTGATCCGCAGATCTTCCTGAAGAGCGATAGAGTGTCCCGCATGGTGCAGAGCGGCGGTTGCTCAGCCAGTGACTCCCGGGAGGTTTTCAAGAAGCACATAGAGAAGCGGGTTCGGAGCCTGCCTGAAATCGATGGCCTGAGCAAAGAAACGGTGCTCAGCTCCTGGATAGCAAAGTTTGACACCATCTACCGCGGTGAGGAAGACCCCAGGAAGCACCAGCAAAGAATTACAGCGAGCGCTGCGTCTGAGCTCATCCTCAGCAAGGACCAGCTGTATGAGATGTTTCAGCAGATCCTCGGCATCAAGAAGTTTGAGCACCAGCTTCTCTACAATGCTTGTCAGGTAAGGGAAATACATTCACCATGTCTATATATCCTAATCTGTGAGTGCTGGGTTGTTAGCAGTCAAGCTAACGTTTTCCAGAGTCTCAGTTAAACGCTCTTAGTTTGCTTTGTTGGTGCAAGGTTTTTCTTGGTTTTTGCTCTTTTGCTGCAATCGGGCTGGCTCGTTTTTCTCTCTAAATGTAGAAACAGCCTCTTTGGAAAATTTTATTCAGTGGTCTTGAAGAGGAGGGTCAGTCATTTAGTGGAAACCCAGATCTAGGAGGAGCAGTTTATTTCAGGAGCTGTCAAAGCCTTTATTACCGAATCTGTTTATAACTTTTCAAGACAGAACATTGATTAAGTGCTGTAACCCTGGATTCTACAACTATAGGTGTAGCCCTTTAGGGCTATTGCTAAAGAGTTTATCGCATTTATGTGGCAATTAAAACTTTATTCTATGCCCATCTATTGGGTGGCCCTCACCTCGGCCTTAATATAAATTGGGCTGAAAGTTTGATCCCTGCATCTATACTTATAGGATCTGAGGTTACAGTACGTAACCAATGTTCTGTTGTGTATAAGCAGGATGTAGTCCATGCCTCACTGGGTCTATTCTGGGTCTGGCCTCACTGGGTCTGTTCAGTACCACAAGCGAAAACCGAGGTCTAGCCTCTGTCATGCATCATGGCGCAGCATATCAGCCCAGAATGTCAGAAAGCTCTGTACTAGGTGATGAGACTCAGGGGACAGAGTGAGAAGGACAGAGGTACTGTCTCTTTTCAAAACTCAGAACAGACCTCCGGACAGAGTGGCTCAGAAATGAATGTGAGACATCCCGTAGATAGAAATAGACAAAGAGCATGGGGTTGCCCATAAAGCCATGTTACAAATGTCCTCTTCTGTCATACCTCCAAGCAGTGCTTCAGAGGATGAAATCCCTCTGATGGAATGAGCTCTGAGATCCTCCAGAGAATCCAATTCAGAGTAAATATAAGGCTGGGAGATGGCGTCACACAGCCAATGTGAGAGGCGCTGAGTTGACAAATGGCATGACCGCCGTGCACAAGACAAAGCAGATATACATACAACAACCTCTGAGGCCACGGTCGATGTGCAAACATGTCCGGACCCAGTGAGGGATTGTCCTGGCTGCTCCGTGAGAACCACAGGTGTCCCTGCATGAGTAGCAAACGGGTCCACACTCGCTCTAGCAAACCTGTTCCAGATCTGTGACATTAGATCAGGGTGAAGGCTCGCAGTCACTGTGTCGGGGACCTCCTCTCGACATCATATCTGCTCATCTTTTTTAGAACACCCGGTATGTGCACAGCTCTGACGCTCCCACTGTCCTCCCACCGTTTTAGGCTTTAGACACGTACCCCCACCCAGTTCGAGAGGGAAGGATCCATGAAATCCGAGACATGGGACGTGACTCTGCTCAGCGATACTCTCTTGGATGCGTTCTGAGAGTCTTGCCAGTGTGCTCGGTCAGTTGCCACAGAGAGTGGGATCACAGCTATACAGATGTTTTGATGCACAGGATCAATCTGAAGATGAGTGAACCATTTCTACACGTGTCTGATGTGGAACAGACCGAGCGACTCAACAAAGTGACCTGCTGACATCATGCCCCGTAACCGCATGACATACAGAGAGGTCACCATGTTGTGGGCGAAATTCTGTAGCAAGGCTTAGCTCCACTTCCAGGTAGATTATGGACTAGGAAGGAAGCGGGGAGCTCTTCTTCCAGCTTATGGAGAAGCCCATTTCTGATGTGCTACCCGCCTCCTCACCGCTGTCTTGTCTCTGGAGGGGCCAGTCAAAGCAAGTCATTAGATAAAACAGGACTCTCATCCCAGCTGAGCACAAGGGGAGCAGTGACGATCTGGATGAGAAATTAAGCTTCTTGCAGGTTAACGTAGGTGAACCTGTTACCTTTAAGAACACATTCTAGCACCTGTCTGATCGTCAACGTGCAGAACGATTTGGTGATGATGGATTTGTTGAACAGCAAAAGATGGAGGATGGACCTCATCCAGCCCGTCTTCGTAGGAATAACTGGAATAAAACCCCAGATTATTTAATCTCTCCACGGACTCTGGAGATACCTTCTTTTGACAGAAGTTCCTGTAGCTCTGACTGACTGAGGAGTGGCACACTTCATGAGAGGACACCACTGTTTCCAGGACTAGGTTAAAATGCAGAGACAAATTTCATTGTGTATCCCTTGCTAATCAGTCTGTCTATCCATTTGTCCAGGACCCACTGCCGCTGCAAGTGGCACCAGGAGAAAGCCCCTAACGCTGTCGCTGTAGCTGAAGAGATCTCCATGAAGGGGCTTGGTCTGAAAGGGCTGGCTATGAGTCTCTGGAAAGTGGGGCAGTTTGGAAGTGACGTAACTTACGAGGAGGCGGGGCTAAACTGACTGAGCGTCAGGCCCTGCTCTCACAGAGAAGTGAGGGGGAACATCCCTCACAGTCAGGGATGTTCACGTCTTTCCACCTGCTGTGCTCACAGGATTATGATGAGCAGCTAGTGTATGTGATGGGGACAGCTCTGTGTGGGACACACTGTGAGACAGCAGTTCTTGGTAACTGACAGGTTAGAAGCAGCGAGTCTACTTAATGTGAGGGATGGATATGAGCCTGCTTTGGCACAGTCGTTTGGGTTTTTAAGCAAGACATTGAAACAACTTGAATGCTCTCTGATGTGTAGTGCATCTTCTACATTACACTCTCGTCATAAATACAGGAAACATATCATTATTCCTGTGCAATCACACCTCTTACACCAATCTGTCCAGTTAGGAATCAGTCACCTGCTGTTGACTGGGGTAAGAAAATTTGCTCTCTTCCAGCACAATGTTGAAAGCTTGGAGGAGATACCAGGAGACGTGAAGGGTTAGGAGGACAACAACCCATCAGTAGCATTGCTATCATCTTCTACAAAGAGAAGGAGCACAGCCAGAGCTCTACAAAATGACCTCCTGTTTCAGCTCAAACTGTCAGAAATAGACTCCATGTGGATGATCTGAGTGCCACAAGCAGGGCTTATGCTCACAGGCCAACACCATGCAACCTGACTGGGGGCATATTCCTGCAGGGTCCCACAGACCGCCATGCTCGTGTCAGTGGTACCCTGAATGCTATCAAGTACAGCCATGAGGTTTTCAGACTACAGGTTTGTGGTGAGACCTGCATTCCTTTGGATGTGTCAGCAGACCGCATATATCTGATGATAAGATATGTATAGTTACATCCATCACCAGCACATCACATCACACGCTATCCAGGAGTTCCTTGATGCCAGGTCTGAAAAGAGATTCCCCAGAACATCTACTGTGCCATCCTCATCATGCCCAGACAGGCAGGGGGAGCGTACATGCACGTGGAAGCTACGCACTATTGAGCCTCATTTTGACTTGTAGAATTACTGGGTCAGCCTGAATGCAGTTCTCCCATGTATTTGTTTAGATTGTTTTATTCTCATCACTTTGTCATGAACGTTTCATTCATTAAGGTGTAAGTCATGTGCTTTTTGCTTTTCAGACAAACACTCAAAAGAAAGCCTCTTCTCTGTGTTTTTTGTGGACTGCAGGCTTTTTTTTAGAGTAAGCTCTGAAATAATTTACCATATAGGTGAGAAATTAGCTGCTATCTATTCGGTACTGGACTGAGGGACAAAAGAAGGAAGGCATGAGTTATTATTTTACTCTTTAGCATTTTTCTTTTTTCTTTTCCAGTTTGAAAATCTGAAAGACTTTGATTTTCTAATTCCATCTGAATTCCTGTAACAGCCATCCCGTTCTTAATAAACGTGTGTTCGATCTTTTAGGAATTTATGAGAATATCCTGGAATAATAGGAGGCATTTCTATACAAAATGCATAAAAGACAAAATGCATGAGCCACCCCGAAAACCTTGTGTCTCTCTTGCAGATACCCTTGTAGCATAGCCGAGGGTGACCAGAGGAAATTTTTCTAGCTCGCTGTATTAGCACATCTTTGGGGATGCAGCCATCCTATGAGGGGTGGGGAAGACCCAAGCTGCACAGTTTGTGAAAGCTGAACATGGCAGCCATGCCATGAGACAAGAGACAGGGCCTATGCATTAGACCAAGGGTGTCAAACTCCACTCATGAAGGGCCGGTATATCCAGCAGGTTTTTATTGTCTCCATGCAGCACAGTTGACTGAAATTAATGAATAGCTTGACAAGAAACAGTTTATTACTATTTGATTTGCACCAGGTGTGTTAGTGCAGGGAAACAGCCGGTGTTCAAGGACCGGAGTTTGACATGTGTGCAGTGGACACTCGCTGTGTCCACATGTGCGTCCTATGCCCTAATCCTTCATTCACTATGTAGGGCTACACGACATAGCACGCTACATAGTGCCCTCATTCAGACACACAGCTCACAATGAAAAGCCAACAGAATGAGGAGACTATGAATGAAGGGATAGAGCATAGGGTGCACGTTCAGACACAGCCTCCGTCATGTGTGCAAATGATTCAGCCATGGCTTGCTAAAAAGAAGTTAGTGAGTCTGTTTTTTCAGTCTGACATACAGTATATGGTTCATGTCTTGCTGCAGTACAGTCCCATGCTGACAATGCAGGTGTTGTTAAACTGCCATCTTTGTCTTGCTGTCAGCTTCGGCTGTCTTAGGTGAGCAAGTGCTGTTGCTGTCCTGATGCTCTTGTCTATTTTACTGTCTAGGGAGATGTTATCAGAGATGATGAAGTGGAGGTAAATAAACTGGTGGGCAAGATTAAGCTTGTTATTGTCAGCTGTGATGGCTGCTGGTTTTCTTGTAGCCTTCCCCAAGATGCTTGTCTTCTGGAGACTAATGACCAGTCAGAAACCCTTGCATGCTGGGGAGAAGCAGTCCATTAATGCCTGTAGCATTGGCTTGTTAGGCACCATTGCTGCATTGTAAGCAAACAGCCGCAAAAAACCATGACAATACTTTGACTAGGCTCTGAGGTGGGTTATATTAAATAGTCCAGGGTCTGATTGGGATTGTAGAGGAAGTCTTGCTTTTTCTATGCTAAATGTGTGTGAAAGAAGAAAAGCAAAGAAACCCTGAAAAGTGTGGCAGTGAGTGCGCAGTCATACATGACACCACAGCAGAGTTCCCTGTCTGGATGACTTATGCTTTGCAGTTTAGTGAACAGCTAATCTTTGGAAGAAGCTTGAAGAATCCATCTTTACTGACAAGATCAAGTTTAGTTTTTATTTAAGTCAAAGTAGATTGTAGTAATCTATAATGCTACATTTAGTTCTCTGCATTTCTCCTGTAGTTAGCAAAGGGTGAAGCTCATGTCGTACCTTTCAGCTGGAAAGTCTCACTATGACTGGAGTTAGACTGGTTCCACACACCTCTGCAGGTGGCTTCAGATGACTTATGCAGACATGCAAGGTAAACAACTAGGGACTGAGCTGTTTCAGCTTTGAATTATTCCAAAATGGCTTCTGCATGTAGTTCTGCCACAGTTAGGCTAGGAGTGAGGTTGATCTGGAATCTGGTTGGGAAAACACACAGACAGGGTGCACACACATCCACTGATGCTGGTTTTATTATACCTAACACGCTGTTGCCAGCTATAAAACTACCACCTCTGTGGCTCCATCAAGGCCTCCCCTGCCTTTAGAGCTTGTAGTCCTTCTCTTTTCATTGGCTGAGTTCACAAGCATCATTCTGGTGCACACATTTGGGTGCTGCACACGTGCACTGTACACCGCTGGTGGTCATAAGAGATGGTCAAAATGGAGATGAGCTGGTGAATGAAAAGACGTGGCTCAGCTCTTCCTCACCATAACAGACTGAAGTAGAAGTCCACATCACTACTGACACGTCACCGATCCACCTGTCAGTTTCCTACTCCTTTCTTCCCACATTCATTCACTACACACCGAGAAGAGAGCATCCGTCCAGCCTTAAACTATCTAAACTACCGGTCTAACTGGTTGATTCAGAGAGAAACAAAAATATTTTCTGACACATTAAAGACAATGAATAATGTTCTGTCCTCACAAGGTAGATGAAATGACTTGTTCCTGTCTGAGTGAGTGGTACAGGAAATGGGGATGTGTCTATGATGGATCATAGTGTCTCTTACTGCCTAACAGGCTATGTTTCGTCTGAAACCACTGTAAGGGGGACAGGGTTGTGAAGTGGCGCTAAATTAACGAAGCTGAATTGAAAGAAAATATTTCAGCTCATTTTGTTACGGCTTTGTTTGGCACTTGAATAGAAAAATGAAAGTGTAATAAGCCATTGTTCAGGAGTCTTAGAAATGTTCCCTGGAAACTTTAAAGCCTCTTTTTAGCAGCCAAGCTCAGAAAGTTGGGTGTTATGCAGCGTGCTAATTGGCTGCCAGTAGAACCTGGAGCTGACCTGAGCTGGAGCCAGATCAGAGCACATATCTGGAGAATGGCTTCTTATTCTATGTGTAGATGCTTTTGAAGAAGCGCCAGACGATGTCTTTCCAAACAACTTGTTCTGATCCTCATTAGCAGAGTGACTGCTGTGTCGCCTACATGCAGCACCAGATGTTTATTAGATTTTTAATGAATCATTGATTTTGCACAGCTGATGCTCCTAGCAGCACGTAGCAAAGTATTGTTTAGAGAGCAACAAGGAATAAAATGCAGAATTAAACTGTTGCTGATGATGGTTTAGAAATGTGGTGGTTTATAGCAAGAAAAGCAACTGTTAGAGACAGTATGAAGTATGCTGCAGCTCTTTTCTGCTGCTTCTATAATGTCTGTAAACATGTTGTTGGGCCATGCTTTCAGGTACAGCCAACAGTATGTTTTTCCTTTACCTAAAAATTGTGTATTTGTGTGTGTGAATATGTATTTGTGCAACATGATGGTCATAAAGTATGTTGAGTTACGTTTAATGTTATAAATAAAGTAAATAGACTGAATAAACTCAATGTGTCAGAATAAATAAAACATAATAAGCAGGAAATTTTCTTTCATTTAAACTTACTATCGGATCTACTGTGTTGTTTGTAGAACATTTCTAAAATTAAAATATTAGTTTTGTTTGGTATAGAAGTGATTCTGAAAAAAATTAAAATGCAATCAGACTTAATTTTTATTTTCTGAAATTATCTGCAAATTTAGACTCATGAATAAAAGGATTAATTATTCATCAAAAATCAATTTTCATTTTCCTCTTCATGACTGCTCATTATGTAACTTAATTAAATTGATTAGAAAATTTAGATTTAAGGTTTAATTTTTAAAACATGCCCCAGCAAATATGCAGCAAAATTCCATTTAAAATAAATATGATTAAATGCATTGAAATGCTTTTACATGTTTAAAATACAGCTGCATTTTTAACTGATAAATACAATTATTAATCAACCTGCATCGTCCCTTTCACCTTCAATGCTGCTCAGTTTTTGTCACAACTAAAATGAATATTAAAAGAACGTGCAAAACTTGTAACAAAATTCAGTTTCCCTTTTCGATCCCAGATGGTGCAGAACCGTGATGCCAGTGGCCACTGCTTCTTCAGCCTGCAGTCTGTCAGCATTACGTATCTAATATGGCAGTAAGATTATGTAACAATTCAGAGATCCTACACTGGCTGCCACAACTTCCTCTGATATACTGCTTCTAGACTGTTGTCATCCTTATATTACCTGATCCATCACCAGGAAGCAGTTTCAGCTGCTGCATGCAGGGTTAAACATCTCTCAGTTCATTTTAACTCCAACATTTTAACATGATTTAGTGAACCCAGAATAAGTGTAAACAGTTACTGTAATATGTCTAACATATGATACAAATAAACTACTGAAACATACTCCAGTTATAATGTATAGCAGTATTTCCACATTGCACAGCTCCATTGTGGTAACTAAATGGTATCAATTTGTTGCTTTGTGTTTCCTTATGTTTCCTTCCTTTTAAAGTGACTTTTTAAAAGCATTTTTTCAGATTGAAATGTAACATAATTTGGGGAAACGGTTGCAGATAGTGATCTGTATCTGGAGCTCTGACATTAGGAGATAATAAAATCTTATTGCATCATTGTTTTTTGTTCAAGGCAAAAGATTTTTTTTGTTTTACTCTTATTCTATGTGTGTTAGTGCATATGTCTCCACAGAGTTCAGGCTTTATTTTGCTAAAGTCATTTAAGTAAGAGCCTGAAATCAAATGGAATGATAAACAATAGTAAAATGAATAATTTATCAAAGAAATAATTATTGAGTATGTATCACAACATGTATAATTAAATTTGATAAAGGTTCTTAGATGATAAAAACACGTTTGATGTGACTAAATAAAAATCGGTGAGACTAAATGATCAAATTGCCATTTTAAGGGGTTAAAGTCCTAAAAATGATCAGAATATTTAATATTTTATATCAGGAAGTTTGAAGTTTTTCAAAGAATCTGATGTCATTTCTGCACAAACTGTCTGCATAATTTTATTATATAATTACATTAAAATAAATTGACTCTGGAAGATTAAAGCTGAGGATTTATTTAGGAAATAAAAACAATTGCACAGGTGAATATGGAAATGTTCAACTCTTTGTACTGGCCATAGGACAACCAAACAAACATCACTAATTACATATTATATGATCATCCATGTTACAATGACATTTTCTCTCATTTCAACATGTGCACAATCACCTGTGCATTAGCCTGCACAGGTTGATTAACCTGCACCTGTGGGTTGTGCATCACTTTTTGCATTTATACTCATCCTGTTAAATATTTCTGGATCTTTTAATCTCTCATTTATTATAAAACAACAAGAGTGAAAATAACCGTTTGGCATAAAAATGTGTAAAATTCAATTTCCTGTCATACAAGAAATGGGTATTGTATACCTTGTCTGTGTGTGTGTGTCTGTGTGTGTATTATTGAAAAACTGAGCTTTTATTTGCCAAATTAACCTCATTAGTTTCTGAGGTTAATAAGTTAATATAAGTAATTGGACATTAGTAACTGTGTGTTTGCATTTTTCATAGCTTGACAACCCAGATGAGCAGGCAGCTCAGATCAGAAGAGAACTGGACGGCCGGCTGCAGATGGCGGATCAGATTGCTCGGGTAGGAGATGAATAGGGATGAGCGAGATACCGAATGATAAGTGGGCTGTTGGGTCAATGAATAAAAGAAAAGACTCATTGAAAATGAAATGATACATTACTAATAAGTTGGGATTTTACACTAAAATCCTAGCGTGGATCAAAATGTTCTGAGCGTTATCTCAGTAACGTTTTGCTTTCCACAGTTTGGAGGAAGGTTTCCACGGTTTTCCTCCAGAGAGATGGAAACCATGTTCATCGAGGAGCTGCGCTCATCTGTCAACTTGCTGATGGCCAACCTGGAGAGCATGCCAGTGTCCAAAGGAGGAGAGTTTAAGCTGCAAAAGCTGAAACGAGGTCACAACACCTCCATCATGGATATGGGCCAAGAGGATGAGAACATGCTTTCAAAGTCCGACGTCGTGCTCTCATTTACCCTGGAGGTGAGCAGACACGTTTCACATGCTTTATGTGTATATAATATAGACAGAGGACGAAGATAAGATCAATTTAATTCTTCTTCTGCTATATGGAGTAACATGAGCCAAGCTTATGGGTCCAAATGAACAGCATACCCCCTGCTCTGCTTTATAATTTCACTGGTTGATGTTGGTAAGAATATGACTACGGCCACGGGCTATGGTGGTTCCCCGTAAAGCTTTACATGAGATCTATTGCTGAAAGAGAATTCACCAAGCATCACACTGTGGGACTGGTGTTGCAGGAACAGCAGGGACAAATGTGGAGTAAAATCTGTCTCTAGGACATGTGGATGGTCTATAGATCTGCAGAGAAACATGGAGCAGGTGAAGACCCTTGTTCTGGTCAGGACCTCCTGTGGAGCTGGACTTTAGAGAAGTTATGGAAACTCCAACCAAAAAATGGAGCCAGAACTAAATGTGAATGAGCTGCAGAAGGAATGAAATAAAACCAAGCTAAAGAACACAGCACAGGCTCAAATAGCTTAAACTTTCCTTTTAGGTATGAAGAGATGCATGGAGATGTGCTATCAATTCCAACATTTACACAACCATGAAAACCTCTGCAAATACTTTAGGGAATTTTTATTCAGCTGTTTAAAATGTAAAAGAGAAATATTTCAATAAACAGTTGGACGTTTTGGCTTTTCCTGTCAGGAATGAAACTAAAGGTAACACATACTGTCATCTGCTGGACAAGATGGGCATCGCCGTGAACAGGAAGCCTTTGTTGTTTTAAATTCACACACACACACTCAGCCGAACACAAACTTACACATCTGGGGCCAAAAAACCCAGTGATATTCAGAGCCTACATTTGATTTAATTTCTTATTTGGGTGCAGCAGTGCACCTCCTGCAGCATCGCTCATGGATTTACTGACAGAGCCAAGACAAAAAGAGCCAGTCAAAGCATCAGGAAACATGATATATACAAACACTTTATTTATAGTTTTTCCCAACATAAAAAACTGGCAGGATCTAATGCTCTAGAAAACATTAAACAAAATTAAATAGACGCAGACTTTAAACACCGGCCTGTATAGGTCTGTGTTTAAAGCTTAAAAACCAGAAGGAACAAACAACTTTGTTGTTATGTTTTTTATTATAGCTTCAGCTGGAAGGCAGCAGTCCATAAAACATGGCTGGTGATTACTTGTGCTTTTGAAGCCACCTGTTTTTCTCAGATTGCACCCAGGTTTCTCAGCTGAATACCAGCAAACATGGATCAGACTTTACCTCGGCTGTTTAGGTGTAGGGATGGTGAAACCGAGGCCTCGTGAATCTTTGAGCCAACTTTGACACCATGCATTGAAAATGTCTTGGTGTTCTGAATCATTTGACCGAATCAATTCAGTCCATCTGCTGGCTGCGGACGTCTGCTGCATCAACAAGATGCAACAAGAAGCTTTCCTCACTGCACATCTATCAACACTTTGTCATTTGTGACTGTTTAATAAAATGATTTTCTACTACAAATATTTTCATTTGCCTCCATATAATTTAAATTAGTTTTGGGAATATAATCATTGTAAAATAACTGGGGTCATTGCTGTGCTTTTTAAAAAGTTGGATCTTAAACTTTTTTTACTTATAACATGATAAACATACTAATAATACAAATAAACATATCTATTGTGGTGCTGAAAGTGTTATTACCTTAATAAAATGAGTCACAGCACCGGGTCTGTGGTGCGGTGGGGGGAAAGGGGGAGGGGGGTGCTTGGGCAACACTGGTACTGAATATGGGTTTGCATCTTCTGCAGATGTGGAGACGTTTCTAAACACAATAGAGTCGGGGATCCAGTACAGTTCACGTAGCTATTTTCTACACACTCCTTGTGTGTAAAATGTGATGCAATGTGTCAGATTGATTACTGTTGGATTGTGATTCTGTAGCAACTGATGCTTCAGTCATTAACAGAATCACTGATGCAGAAAGTCATGATGTCGAGTCGAATGATCCGTGATTGTCCAATGACTTGCTCATGGTTTTATATTTCTGACACTAGAAGGAGAAACATCAGCGAACAGAAATGTAACCGCAAATCCAACCGGTTCGCGCTGCTCATGCGCAGCAGCATGAGAAAAATTGAGCACCGGGACTCTGGCTCCTCAACTAGTTTGTGTCGGGCTCTGTGTTGCTGCTGTGTTTTACTTATAAATACGATGCTGAATCAGAAATATGATCCTTCTCCCCTTGGTCCGGATATCTGCCAGTCTTTGTCTGGAATGTATCCTGATAATTTACTAATACATATGCCTATAATAATAATAACCTATATTATAAACTATATTTATATCTATAGTTTACAATATAATATTATATCTACTCCTCCATTAGCCGCCACCTTACCGTGGTGGAGGGGTTTGTGTGTTTCGATGATCCTAGCAGCTATGTTGTCGGGGGCTTTATGCCCCTGGTAGGGTCACCCAAGGCAAACAGGTGTCTGGGGGAGGGACCAGA
>JBAMIG010000003.1:2836682-2848662 GCA_037177335.1 Kiunga ballochi
CTAACACGGAGAGAACCCACGCTAACACGGAGAGAACCCACGCTAACACGGAGAGAACCCACGCTAACACGAGGGAGAACCCACGCTAACACGGAGAGAAGCCACGCTAACACGGAGAGAACCCACGCTAACATGGAGAGAACCCATACTAACACGAAGTTAACCCATGCTGACATGGAGAGAATCCCCGCTTTCTGTGTGAAGTTTGCATGTTCACACTTTTTGTGTTTGTTATTTATGATTAATTTTTATACTGTAATAAAACATTATTTATTTATTCCGTGCTAAATTTTTGCATAATTTTTAAGGGGCAAAAAGTGGGTCGGTCTTAAACTCCTAGGCTGAAAAGTTGTCCCACTCTGCCCCTGATCGAGAGAATCATGTACCTGCATTGCATCAGAATTTAATCAGTGGCTTGTTAAAAACACATGACATGCAGGTAATCTTTAGAAAACCCAGCTTTCTGTGGAATGTGGGCTTAATTGGAGGAAAAAGTTGGCACATTGGAGGAGAACTTTTGAGCAATGTAGCTGAAAGTGCGGGGTCTTTAACAGCCCACTTTGTTTTCCTTTGTTTGAATGTATAATGTACTGTGTAGAGGGAACACTCTGGGAGCCAGAAACTCTTGTTTGAGTGATTTTTAGATTATTTTCTTAAAACAGATTAGGAGCATGTCTGTGTAATGCCATACACTGGAGCCAAAAGGAACTCTGAGAGAGATTTAGTTTTAGTTTTTCTAAAGGTCACCTTCAATTGTGTCAAACTCGTAAAACTTCTAAAAATGTCGAAACTTTCAAAAATTTTTAAAGTACGACTGAACTGGGTTTTTAGCTCATTTAAGCTCCTCTTTAACTATATCCTTTTCATTTTTATAGAATAAAAAGATTTTTTTTTTTGTAAATTATGTAAACACTGTAAGATGTTTGGACACCAAAACTCAAAGTACTTTATTCCTTATTAAGATGCATTTTTTCATAAACTTTTGTGGAGGTAAAGTCTAACATGTGGGCAGGTTAAGCTTCTTACATCCTCCATGGGAGGCGAGAAGTTTGTTGTTGCTCTGGAAGCAGCAGGGACAAGTAAATGGTTCTCCGTGGTCTGGGTCATTGGACATGAAGCTGTATTTTTGCTGGAATTGGTTTGGTACCTAGTGTTTCTGAGACCTTTTACATCATTTTATTGTGTAAAACTGCTCAGAGCTGTGTGTATGCAACCACTGCTGGTTTCTGCTCCCCGATGTACTACAATAGCTCTTATATTGTTGCTCTATGCTTAGAGTGCCCAGTAGAAGGCTGACATTTGACCTAGGATTTTACCAGTTCCCAGACTATCTGCCAGCTCATCCTCTCTGACCCTGGCCTCTCGCATGCCTCGGTATCCTCCCTCTTTCTCTGTAGGGAAAAAGAGAGAGATGTATGAGCATCCTGTCTTCTGCTTGGCGTCTCAAGTGATGGATTTAACAATTCGTGAGTACTCTTCTCATTCCCCCCACACCACCCAACCCCTTCCCATGTGCACTTGTATTTTTCTCCTATAAGCAGTGTGCACGCCAAGCATCACAGATAATATTACACTTCTGTGCTGGCTTTCATTTGCTGATCCAGTCTGTAAAGTTAAGCTGTTGCAGGTTTTTGTTTTGTATCTACTTTTTCTGTGAGCTTGTTTTCTGTCTTTCCCAACCACTCGCTGTTTGTCTGTCTGCGATTTGAATGCATCTTTACTTTGCTTGTGTGTAAATCCTTTTAAGCCCACACAAAGCATTTAAATGCATGGATTTAAAGGCTTTTCTCCAGAGACCAACATATCTGATCTTTGTCTTCAATGAAACTATAAGGAGCTGCAGTATGTCAGAAGGCTTTTCTGTTTTAAGGGATGTAAAACAAAACATGTTCTTTATTTCCTTTTATTAACTCTTAAAATGTGTGATGTTAAGAAAAGTTCCTGGAGATGAGACATTTAGTTTGCACTCTGTTATAACTGTGATAAATAATCTTTATTTCTACTTCTGTGTTATATTCAGCCTGTTCTAATTTAACCTTTGTCTTCTCTCTCGCCCTCTACCTCACAGTCCCTCTCGTCTTTCCACCTTTTTCCTTCCTCGCAACCTTTTCTCTCTCTCTCATAAAAGTGTTGCTTATTAGTTTGTTTGATTGTTTCCTGTTTTATTTTGGAATTTCCTGTGTTGGTTAAATGTGTTTCTGGTTTGCTTTTCAGTTACATGTCTATTGGTTTCACCTGGTTTCATTTAGTTCACCTGTGCCTTGTTCTGTGTATGTATACTCCCGGTTTCTGTTTCATCCTCACCGTTAATTAGTTCCACTTGTTTGTCTTGTTTTCCTTTTCTGCTTTTCCCTTGTAGTTTCCTTCCTTCCTTCCTTACTTTCTTCCTTCCTTCCTTCCTTCCTTAGGTAGTGTAATAATAAACCTCCTTAACCTGCTCTTTTGATCGTAGACTCAGAAGAAAACAAAGAGTCCTGGTTGCATTTTTTTCTATTTTGTGTGTAAAATAAAAAAAAAACAGATGTTTTATTGGTGATATGAATTCATATTTTTTTAAATAGAGTTATTAAAACCAGCTATAAAAGCTGCTGTTCTGTCTGTACAAATACATTCTATCAACTTCAATGAAACGATTTACACATCACTTGAAAAGCTTTATATCTTAACCAAATTCAATCCCTGAAGTCTCCCAGTATTCCTAGTTGCTCATTTAGTGTTGCCTCTGTTCATGCACCACATGCATGTTCCTGTTCATAGTCTAAAGGAAAGCCAGACAAACGATAACCTTTGTTTTTCCCTATGATTTCACACACCGATAGAAAAGGTTTTTTCCTCTTTATTCACCCCTAAAACTAAAGCTGCTCACTCCGGTTTCCCATCAGAACATAATAAGCTGTTTAAGGCCTTTGTTCTGGTTTGTCCAGCAAACTTTTCTTGATAAAACTCTTTTTCGGTTAAATGGATGTTTTGGGAGGGAGGAGCATCGTTGCTGACTGATTTTAACAACCTCACTTTGCTGCAGAGGAAATCATCTGTGAACTACCTTGCTGTTTATTTTCTGGCTGCTGTTTATGTGTGTGTGCAACAGCAGCTGCTTAGGGAAATAAATAAGCCCAGCTTTTTAGAGATCTGTTCAAAATAGCTTTCAGCTTTCATGGTGCACCTTCACCATTATTTACAACAACTTGGAGTTAAATTGTGTGTTGATATTATGAAATCACTCCAACACAGACTAGTTAACCCCTAAAAGTCGATCCTCAGTGTCCTTACGCAACACGGCTTACATCAGCTGTGTGTGAAACTCAGCTCTGGCAGTAAATTATGATGACATACTGTTCTTTAGGTGACGTTTGTAGTCATTTATACCTAGTCTATGAGTTTTACAACCCATAATGTAGTGTTCCAGGACTCTGCATAATAAATACACAAGTGGTCAAATAAACACCCTCATCATAAAAAAAGATCAATACAGGAAATCAATACAATCAGACAGCAGAAAGGTGTGTTTGTCTAAGAACAACTAAATGTGTGAGAGCATGCTGTCAGTAGTCTGAAGTGCTACATTAAAGCAGACAGAACACCTTCTCTCACCTGTTGTGTCGTGCAGGTGAGCCTGTAGATAACATGATGTGAAACCTGAACCGTGTACCTTTTGGAGTTGATGGGACACAGCAGAACTTTTCATTTTAAAGTAAAAATATTCTGTGATATGAAATGTTTCTGGAAGTGAAATGTAAATGGATCTGAGATGAGCCTGATGTGTCCTGGTGTGATGTAACATGAATGCTCTGACCATCCAAAACAACCACTCCAACCAGCAATAACTTGATTTTTACTTTTAGAGCCCTGGCCAGCCATTTATTCCCTGATAACTACACTACTCTGTTGTAAGTGATAAAGTATAACTTGCTGTCCTGATATATGAGATTAATGGATGAAGTGGAAGCACGTTATTGTTATGGTGTTTCTACCTCAAACTCCATTATCTACAACATATACAGTATATTTACATCATCTACATCTACAAGCACCTTAAAGTTCATTATCATGCTTATACCATGGCCTCTTGTCAACTGAAATATAAAAGTAGATGAAAGTCAGCGGTTAGTTGAACCCATTTGTAGGTGATGCCACCAGGCCATAGTATAATTATAGCCTTCTCACTGAACATGCTACAGGTGTGGAGGTGAAACTGCCATTTCCTCTACAGGGATGAGCCAACATGTTACGACCATTGCTGGTTATTATTACGTAACACTTAGTATTCAGTGACTGGAAGCCTCCACAATCCCCACATTTCTATATTCTCTGGTTATCTCTTCAGCTGTGAGTGGTCACAACGTTTTGGCTCATCTGTGTACATCCTGTGAGATGTAACTCCAACACCCAAAACAATCCCTCTGTTAGCTGGTTGAGAGTGTTTGCAGATAAGCACAAGATGACCATTTTCCTGCATGATAAGTGTTCAGTGTTCATGCTGCTTATGTCCCCCTTCATGTTCCTGTTTTTCTCCGGGTAATGTCATCACTGTTCTGTCAAAGTGACAGAGACGGGACTCATTAACTGCATACCACATGACATCACTAATCCCAGTCACCCTATACTGCTTTTTGTGGCTACACAGATAGTGTCAAAAAGTCTAACAAATGCAATAAAAAAGTGTTCTTTTAATCATTTCTTTGCTGTAATGACTTTTGATAATTAGTTTTATACCTTTGGAAAATCTGTTTTTCCAGTATTAAATGGAGCTACATTTGGAAGAAAAAATTAGTGTGTGGGATGAGTAGTAGAGCTGATTATGTGCCATAAAAACACTAAATGTTCTGCTACTGTCATCATTGCACTGAAACATGGAGAACGGGAGCAGCTCTTTACGAGGTCCAGCACAGAGTATTATCTGGAGGTCCCTGACAGCCACATCCCCACAGATGCTCAAGTGTTCTTGATGATGGATAATTTAACTGTTAAGGTTTATTTGTGCCCTTTTTATATGCATTTTTTTTATCCCACCTTTCATTTAAGATCGAGCTACAGCTTTCTGATATGTACTTCTGCCTCTTGTGCTCAAAAGCCTCTGCAATGGCGTCTTCCCAGGGACACTCAGGGGAAGTACGAACACCACAGGTGCAACACGCACTACAGCAGGGATCTTCAAACCCAGTCCTCAAGGGCCGGTGTCCTGCAAGTATACCATGCTTCCCTGCACCAACACACCTGATTCAAATGAATAGGTCAGTAATAGACTTGTGACGAGTTGTAGAGAGATGAATCAGGTGTGTTTCAGTTGGGAAACTTTCAATACCTACAGGACACCGGCCCTCAAGGACCGGATTCACACATCCCTGCACTACAGTTTGAGATTTATGAGTTAAGATTCTGCCATCTGGTTGTTGGATGGTAGGGTCAAGATGTGTGGAGGATGCAGAAAACACTGCTGATTACCTGACAGGTAGCGTAGCACCTTCTGGTAGAGGCAGCATGAAGCCGTGGGGCAACATCTTCCTCGCTGGATAACAAGAGAGGTAGCGTTCTATCAAAGGGAATCCCATCCTCCAGAATCTGGCACTGCACTCCATCCTCCAGGATGGAAGGTCATCTTGGCTGCTTTTGGTGTCGCAGTGACCAATACAACACCAGCTGTACCAGTAGGTATCAGGTTGTTGTGGGTGTGTATGGATCTTTCATACTTAGGCTCTCAGTTGGTAAATGAAGAAACTTTTAAACAGCCAGGATCTTTTTTTCTTCAGATTTAAGTCATTTAATCCAATGAAGAACTAAATAAATCTGCTATTTGGCAAATGCTCTGCTGCTTGTCCCACAAATACTTTTTTCCCACATTTAAAAGTGAAATAATAAGTAGATTTAATACCAAATAATTTTGTTACAACACAGAAAAAAAATCAACCAAACTTTAAATGTAGCTTTTGGATGATTTTTTTTGACTTTCTAATGTTCTTATAATAGCTTTAGGATCTAAGTGTAAGTTTTTTTAAGTGTAGTTGTTTTTATGTTGGTATTTAATGAGTGTCCCAGTGATTCACAATGAGGCTGTAGACTAAACTGTGGATCATTTTGCGGGTTTGACAACATGCATGTTGATTTATTGTAATATCCAATTAGTCCTAAATGATTCAGAGTGCCACAAAGCGGGGGCTGCCTGTGCTGAACTGTAACTTTTGTGCTTCAGAGAATGTAGGTCGTTTAGTCACCCCTGCCAAAAAGCTGGAGGACACCATCCGCCTGGCCGAGCTGGTGATCGAGGTACTTCAGCAGAATGAGGAACACCACGCTGAGGTCAGTCTGGCTTAAGAGTCCAAAAGTATTACTGCTGGCAGAAAGAGCAGTTATCATGCATGCAAAGCCACTAAAGCAAAAAGGAGATATAATAAATAATATATTAAAGAAGATGCAGTATGGCTACAGAGCTTAAAATAACCGGAACCATCCATGGCACATTGGACAGAAAGGACTGTGTGTGTGTATATATATTTATATGAAAAAGGCATCAAAGTGTAGGACTGCAGATAATTTGGTTAGTTCCTGGAGCCTATCCCATCAATATGCAGACCAGAAACAGGTATAACCTGGAAAGGTCCCCAGTCCATCATAGGGCCAGATTAAGGCACAGCGTGTCCATCTGATGTTAATGTTCCATTAGATTCTGATATGCACAGCTATTCTTCCTTTTTAAACAGGAGTTTTATCCTGATTGGTGGATAAATGCTACATGTTTCTGTATTTCCTTCTCAACTTGTTTTTGCCATTTTTATAAATTCACTTCATAGAAACTGACTGAACCTCCTTTCTGTTTGCTTGTTTTTGAACCAAATGGTTTAAATGGTTTGCTGGGAATTTTTGTTTTGAAAAGGGAAAAGAGGTATGTGATTGATTTATTACCATATGCCCTCCCCCCGTCCTACATCTGCACGTGGAGGTTTATTCATGCTTATTTTCTGTACAATGAAACTCAGTGTGGTGACAATTAGTTGTCAGAGTTAGTGCCTGCTAACTTAGCAGTTTTTATTTTGCTTTTACATAAGAAAATAAATAGTTGTGACTCTTGAAGGTGCAACTTTCTACCTGATTACTAGATAGTTTCTCAGTTGTCCCCCCAAAAAAATCAGTTTTCTATATATATTCATTAGTTTGCATCCATCCATTTTCTGCCCCTTTTTAATGCAGTTCAGGAGAAAGCTGCTCATCGTGGTCACAGGCCTGTTGGCCTTTCTTACAGTGAGAGGAAAAGATTATAAAATCATGATGTAATTAAGTGACCATGAACCTTATTACATCTCAGAGGCTTGATTCCTGGACAGCTTGGTTAAACAATACAGCAGGAACGTCTCCGGTGTCCTTCAGCGCTCCTTGTTGCCATCTTGGTCACAGAACTGGATACACAGAATGAAAATTCATGTAAATAAAGCACCAGCTGTTGTTCCATGAGTGGCATTGACTGAATGAACCCTTCTTCTAACTTTCCCATCTCAAACATCTGCTGCTAAGAGCTTCTTTGGCAAGTGCATGAACTCCCACCTCCCCACCCGACTATCCACTGCCACCCCTCCATGAAAGCCAGTGGGTACATTCACATTACAGTGCTGACAGCTTGATGTGAATGCACAAACACCGTGGAGCCTCAGGGGTCTCTTTTAAGAGGTCCTGTAAGAGTGGGGGTGCATGGAGAAAAGTGTGTTATTGATGTGCATGAGAGTAATGTTAACACACACTGTATTCTGTCTGCTGGGTGGCAGAATCTGTATGCAGCACAGCTCACTAGCTCCTTTCTTCTGATTGACTCGGTGAAGAAGCTGTGGGTGAGTGTTTAAGTAGCTCCCTGCCATGCCTGTTAAGAAGCTGCTGCTGTTTCCACAGTGGGCCCAAACACAAGCTTGTCATTTTCGTGCCTGAGCACTGCTGTTTCTGCCTCAAGTTGTGAAGATGTCTCCCTCAGGGATCACACATGAAGTTGTTGAGGCAACAACTTGATTTAACATCATAAAAGTAAAAGAGAGAGCAATTGTTTTTAAATGAGATCAGGTATTACTTCAGCCTTTATGGTTATCCATGGAGGAGCACTTCTACAATATGAAACATCTTTTTGTCTTGTCCTCAGCTGTTTGACTCGGATTCTGTCTCCTCTCTCTCCATCTAAAGGCCTTTGCATGGTGGTCGGACCTGATGGTGGAGCACGCTGAAACCTTCCTGTGTCTTTACTCAGCCGACATGGATGCAGCCCTCGAAGTTCAGCCGCCTGACAGCTGGGACAGTTTCCCCCTCTTTCAGCTGCTCAACGACTTTCTGCGGGTGGACTGTGAGTGAAACGTTTATAAATGCAAAGCAGAACATAGTAATACTGGAAGCTACCAAAAAGAAGTGAAAGTCGTGCAGTGCAGTAGGTCATAAATCTTATGGCTCTTAAAGCTTCTTTGTCCTGTAGTTTGGTTGGGGTTTGTGGCAGTCCCTGCATAAGCCATTTTCCACACACACAGTTTGTATAACTGGTTGAAGCTTCAGAGTCTATGCCAGTTATTTTTGTATAGCTCAGAGGAACACTGGTTTGTTCACCAGTTTCACCAGTGGGTCAGCCAGATATTTAAGGAAGGGGGCCGATGATTGGCAAGATTTGATCAGGGGAGTCAAATTAAGTAGAAAAGGAAATGATTGGGATTCCCTCTCCAACACAAACTCCAGTGCACTGTGATAGTTGTGACAGTTGTGTGAGTGGAATCGTGTACAGATGCAAAAATATATGTGGCAGTAAAAAGTGATGCCTGGCTTTAAGTGCACTTCACTCTTCGTCCACCAGGGACTTGAAAAGGGGGGCAACCCGCAGAGAGCCCCATGTTTCACAGAAGAAATAAACATGGTTACAGCGTGGTATGAAAACATGTTAGGTTTACCAGCTGTGAGGGACTGAAATCTTTTATATCTATTTAGATGTTTTGTCATGAAATTTGGTTTGATTATGGGTGCGTCCTTTTAAAAGACAGGTATCTGATAACAGGCAGTAAGAAGGCAGCGTGACACAGATTTTAGCCCGCTAACAGTGCGCTTTAGCACACCTACCTCTATTTTCCTGTTAGATCCAGGTTAGCTCAGTTTGCTTTTAGTTAGCAGCAATTCAGTCAACTCCAGGCTGACAGCCTCTCTCCCAACTCTGCCTCTTTGTCCTTGGTGTATTTTCCAGAAACAACATAATGCATCTTCCTGCAGCATCTTACCTGCAGCTTCTACCTGCAGCTTCTTACCTGCAGCTTCTACCTGCAGCATCTTCCTGCAGCATCTTACCTGCTGCTTCTTACCTGTATCTTCTACCTGCTGCTTCTTACCTGTATCTTCTACCTGCAGCATCTTCCTGCAGCGTCTTACCTGTATCTTCTACCTGCAGCGTCTTACCTGCAGCGTCTTACCTGTATCTTCTACCTGCAGCATCTTCCTGCAGCATCTTACCTGCTGCTTCTTACCTGTATCTTCTACCTGCAGCATCTTACCTGCAGCTTCTTACCTGCTGCTTCTTACCTGTATCTTCTACCTGCAGCATCTTCCTGCAGCATCTTACCTGCTGCTTCTTACCTGTATCTTCTACCTGCAGCATCTTACCTGCTGCTTCTTACCTGTATCTTCTACCTGCTGCTTCTTACCTGTATCTTCTACCTGCAGCATCTTACCTGTATCTTCTACCTGCAGCATCTTCCTGCAGCGTCTTACCTGCTGCTTCTTACCTGTATCTTCTACCTGCAGCGTCTTACCTGCAGCTTCTACCTGCAGCATCTTCCTGCAGCATCTTACCTGCTGCTTCTTACCTGTATCTTCTACCTGCAGCGTCTTACTTGCTGCTTCTTACCTGCTGCTTCTTACCTGCTGCTTCTTACCTGTATCTTGTACCTGCAGCGTCTTACTTGTATCTTCTACCTGCAGCGTCTTACCTGCAGCTCCTTCCTGCAGCATCTTACCTGCAGCTTCTTACCTGCGTCTTCTACCAGCAGAATCTACCTGCAGCTTCTTACCTGCATCTTCTACCTGCAGCATCTTACCTGCATCTTCTACCTGCAGCATCTTACCTGCAGCTTCTTACCTGCATCTTCTACCAGCAGAATCTACCTGCAGCATCTTCTTGCAGCTTCTACCTGCAGCAAGTCTAACACTGGACCCAGTTCAGTACACAGATGTGAGAGCACAACTCACGGGAATCTAAAGGTGTTTTTCAAGCAGGTTGGTTCCCGTGCTGGTTCAGTTCTTGAGCTAGTGCCAGAGCTCAGCTGATTCAACTTCAAAGCTTTCAAACAACCAGTTTTGTTTTTGACCAAAAGAGCCTGGTCATGTCTGCATCATTATGTAATCTGAATCATGTTTACATACGTAATAGTTAACGTCACATATGAGGAACGCTATAACAGCAGCACTTACCAGACTTCCTGGTGTTGAAATGATGAGTTTTCACCGCTATCATTCATCAGCTCACCTGGGGGGACCCTGAGGCGTTCCCAGGCCAGCCGCCAGATGTAATCAGTCCAGCGTGTCCTGGGTCTTACCCGGGGTCACCTCCCACAGGGACGTGCCCGGAACACCTCACCAGGGAGGCGTCCTAGCCAGATGCCCAAGCCACATAAACCCATGTAGGGGCACATCACTGAGAAAAAATCAGTAAATGATCTGTGTTTTATATTTCATATAATTTCTTTGAATAATAAAACATGGAAAAATACACACTTTCAATTACCTATAATTGTGATTTGATTAAGCTAAATTAAATATTAATCTAATATTAAAAATGACAATAAAGATGAAATAGTTTACTGATCTGAGTCCTCTTGAAGTGGGTCCAATGAGTCCTCTTAAATTACAGACTCAGATTTTATAACTGATTAATAATGATTGATATTATTTCAATATTTTCAGCAAAAAATAAAATAAAAACATCTGTCTCCCTCCACTGTCACCATATTGTCTGTATTATTGCCAACTCTTTACACTTTTCTTTTACTGCTGCCTGGTGTAACTATGTCCATTGCTATGTCCCTCAGTTGCTACTTTCACACAGCCGACAATGTGAAGCAAATCTGAAGGAGGCCAATTTGATGACACTAACAAGTGAGCATAACAAGCTATTTGCAGTCATCTCATTTCAGCCACATAAATGGACCGTGCTCTGCCTTCTCCTTGACTCCCGACTCACAAACTGAAAAGGGGAAGCATTCCCCAGGCACAATTAGCACCCTGCAGATTGAGTCCACAGTGAGTGGATCTTTTACAGGACCACAGGCAGCTCCACAGTGTTCCTGCAGGCAAGTGCATGCACTTCATTAGAGAGATGGCTGGCCTGCAGCAACCAAAATCAAGACCTGTGCTTTCCTTAAACACTCCTGATTTTGTCCATACACATCCAAACTCACACATACACACACACACACACACACACACACACAATCTTTACTATGTGACTTTCCACAAACCAGAAGTACGCTTCACGCCGACAGATGTTTTAGTCATCTTGGAACACTGCTGATCACAGTGTCATTACCTCACACATTCAGTCATTTTCAGATTATTCATTATCAATATTATTGACAATAGGGGACTTTTTTTGTATGCTGCATGCTGGCACAGCTGGTTAGCACTGTGGCCTCACAGCAGGAATGTTGCTAGTTTGAGCCTCAGTTAGGGGAAGTTTCAAACGGAGTTTGCATGTTCTTCCCATGTTAGCGTGGGTTCTCCCCATGTTAGCATGCATACTCGCAGTGTTTGCGTGGGCTCTCTTTGTGTTAGCATGGGTTCTCCTCGTGTTAGTGTGTGTTATCCATGTGTTAGCATGGGTTCTCCTCGTGTTAGTGTGGGTTATCCATGTGTTAGCATGGGTTCTCCTCGTGTTAGTGTGGGTTATCCATGTGTTAGCATGGGTTCTACCTGTGTTAGCGTGGGTTCTCTTCGCGTTAGCGCGTCTTCTGTCCATGTTAGCGTTGGTTCTATCAGTGTTACCATT
>JBAMIG010000003.1:2867662-2879030 GCA_037177335.1 Kiunga ballochi
CAGGGGTGGAAGTGAAACACCTTTTTCACTTAAAGGCCCCGAGTTCAGGTAGGCAATTACCAAGTTGAGTTAAAACACCCCCCCCCCCCCCCCGCCACGTTCCCTTTCTGCACACACACACACACAGACACACACAAAGGGGATTAGAACCCGGGGCTACAACCCCACACCGGGGCGAGGGCCATGCCACCAACCAGGCGGCAGCTCCAGGTCGACCCCGCCCCCCAGCCCAGGCGCCGGAAGACGACCCCACCCGCAAGAGTGGGAGGAGGCCACCCCCGGATACCCGAGCCCAGGATCCCCGCCCAGCCCACCCAGAACGCACCGGCAACCCCCACAGGGCCAGCGACCACCGCCCAAGCTTCCACCAGTGACCCCGCCGCACCGCTGTGGAGCAAAACCAACCATCAACCCACCCACAAACCCCCACCCTAGGACTAGTCACTCAGTCGCCTCCGCCATAAAGCGGCCGAGATCCCTCCAAGGAGATCGCCAGAAACCCAGAACCACCGGGGACCCCCGGCCACTCCCCAACCACCAGAGCGCAGAGGTCACAATCCTCCACCAAGACTAAATGATGGAGCTAATCACAGGGGACCAGAGGGAGTAAACTTCCGCCAGTTGGTCTTTTGAAGTGGCAGACATTGTCTCAATACTGATGTGGTTTTGTTTTGTTTTGTTTTGTTTGTTTTTACAGTTTGATAATATTCTATATATTTTTGATAATAGCTTTGGTGACTTAAGATTAATAAATTCTGCTACCCTGATAGGTAATTCTAATTTTAACTGTCTGGGCGTGTATTTTTTACCTATAATAAATTTAAATTGGTGGTATTCTAAGTATTTGGTGCTGCTGATACAATATTGTGTAGTTTGTACGTCTAGTGGTAAAAAGCCTCCTTTTCTATGACCTGTTCTAACTGTTTTACTCCTTTATTTTTCCATTGAGGAAAATTTAACACCTTCTTGTTTTGCAGGATTGATTGATTGATTATACTTTATTCATCCCTAATTATAAGTAATCGGGATTGTTCCAGATGGGTGAGAGTTTACATGGAATAAGTTCAGACTTGGTTACTTTTAGAAACTCCCACCAAGCCATTAAAGAGGAGCTGATGTTAATGCTTTTAAAACACTTATATTGTCTGACTGATGAGCTGATGAATAGCAGGTCAGAGATGATCAGATCCCCACATAATGCGTGTTCTACATCTAGCCATGGGTCATCTAGATAACTTGGTTTAAGCCATATGGAGATGTATTGCAGCCTGTTACATAGGAAATAGTGATTGAAACGCGTCCAATCCACCTCTGTCTTTAGTCTGTTGTAGTGTTTTTGGACTGATACGTGACGGCTTGTTTTTCCAAAAGAATTTAGATATGTGAGAGTCCACCAACCGGAGGATGGTTTGTTTGGTATCATTGAGAATAGATCGTTAACTTGATAATTATCTTGTTAATTAACTAGTTAAATAATTCTGTTAATTGATGCAAGATATTTATTCCTAAATATTTAATGTTTCCTATTTGTATTGTGATATTGGTTATATTTGGTAAATTTAAGTTAATGGGCATAACTGTGGTTTTTAACCAGTTAATGGAGTAATCTGGTATTGATGAGAATTTATTAATTAATGTGATTATTTTGGAGAGACGTGTTTGTGAGTTCTGGAGGTAAAGTGAAATATCGTCAGCGTATAAACTTATTTTATGTTCTATGTTTTTAGCTTTAATTCCTTTAATATCCTTGTTCTGTCTTATGGCAACAGCTAGGGGTTCAATGAAAATAGCAAAGAGTGATGGAGAGAGTGGGCAGCCCTGTCTGGTGCCTCTCTGCAAGCAGAAGCTTGGAGAAGTTTGATCATTGGTCTTCACGCATGCATTTGGGTTGCTATATAATATCTTTATCCAATCTATAAAAGAAGAACCAAATCCAAACTGATTTAATGTTGCAAATAAAAAGTTTACACGGCCACATGATGCTTTTGCATCTAAAGAAATTATTATGGATTCCTGATTGTAAAGAGTAGAATGATCTATGAAGTTAATTAATCTGCGCATGTTGGTAGAGAAGTGTCTTCCTTTTATAAAACTTGTTTGGTCCGGATGTACAATGAGAGGGGTTATTTTTTCTATCCTCCTAGCCAGAGCTTTACTGATTATTTGAATATCTACATTTATTAATGAAATAGGACGGTAGCTGGATGGGAGTGTAGGATCTTTTCCTGGTTTTAATAATACTGTAATACTTGCTAAGTTCATATTTAAAGGTATTGTTTGTTTTTCATTTATTTCTAATATTAAATTATAGAAAGTAGGTGCTAATATTGTCCAGAATTCTTTATAGAATTCAGCTGGAAAACCATCTGGACCTGGAGCTTTATTACTGGGCATGTTCTGCAGAGCTTCATGGAGCTCACTGACTGAAAGAGGTGCATCCAGCGCTGTCTTGTTTTCTTCACTTAGTTGTGGGAGATTGATATTACTAAGGAATTGATTAATATTCTCATCAGTTGTGTCTGTTTGAGATTTATATAGTGTTTTATAAAATTCTCTAAAGGTGTTATTTATCTTATCCGGGTTGTGGCTGATGTTTCCATCTTGATCTTTTACAGAGGAAATAGTTTTCTCCTTGTTGGTTTTTAGCTGATTAGCCAGGAACTTTCCAGATTTGTTGCCATGTTCAAACTTCTCCAGGCGAAGTCTTTGCACCAGAATTTTATTTTTTTTAATCTATTATTACATTAAGTTCTAGTTTAGTTTTTCTTATATCCTTCATTATGTGTTTTTCAGGGGAGACACGATAAGCTTCTTCCAGTGATTTAATTTTAAGCTCTAACTCAGAAATTCTCCAAGTATCCTTCTTTTTCTTATGTGAACAGAAGGAAATAATTTTCCCTCTCATCACAGCTTTTCCCGCTTCCCAAAGAACACACACTGAAGTTTCTGGTAAGTTATTGTTTTCCATATAGATGGACCATTCTTTTTTAAAGTAATCAATAAACTTGGGATCTTTTAGTAATGATGTATTAAATCTCCAGTTTCTAGCGGCTGTGAGTGTGTGTATGCTTGTTGAGTATAGATAGTAAGTCTGTGATTTATACGTTATAAGTGCTTCCATATGTATTACTTTATATAGTGATGGTGAGCGTTTATGTTCACCTTGTGAGGTGCTAGTATGTCTCCTTATGAAGGAGCTCCACCAGACTCAGACGGGCGTCCATGCTGCTCATTTTTTCTCAATGGAGATCAGGATGTTGGTCGAGTCTTCCCCAGGTGGTGAGATAGCTCCAGGGGAGTCGTCGGATCGCATTTTTTTAGCCTTGGAGGAGGTGGAGGGCGTGGAGGTTTGGCTTGGCTTCACCATGACGATTTTCACATACCAGCGATCCAGGTATTTCGTCAGGTTGGCCAAATTTTCTTCACTTTTCTCCAGAATGCACCTTGTAAATAAACTTTTCCTTCAATTGTCCTTAGAGTAATTAGAGTATTAAATGCATGAAAATTAACAATTAGTTTAAAAAAGTTTGAGCGCCGTGAATTACTTCTCCGTCTCGCAGGAACTGCGTCACTACCGCATCACTTACTTTCCGCCTTTTCTTTTTGTCCATTTCTCCTTGGGAATGAATATTATCAATACAGTCATGATGTACTCTCAGAAGATGAAATGTATTGATACACACAAGTTGTTGGTCACCTTGATTTTTATCAGTCTTTGCTGAAACCAAGTGCACTTTGCTGCAGAGTGACTGAATCTGGCCAACTGATGTGCACACAAATCCTTATGAAATGATGGAGAAAGTTGATTCAAACACTAATTTAGGAGAATTTTTTTCAGTAACTTGTTCTGGAAAAATAATGCCATAATTCTCACTGTATTGCCAACAACCCGAGCTAGCATGCTATCCACAGCAGAAAGACTCTTCCAAAACTAAGGACACATTGACACTGTTGCTGATTGGTCCACTTTAAACAAACATTGTACATTTTGTTTGGGACAGTGAAAGCTGATCTATACTCAGGCTGACGAAGATCAATAACCAATCGCAACCTCAGCAGTGAGCAGATGCAGTACAGCAACTGCCACCAATCAGGATTATACAAGTTTCATTCTAAACGTTAGGAGTCCATCATCCATGAGCAGGACCCCAATAGTTTAATGCCAGATTAGGGTTATCCCCACAGACCGAGCAGATCCCCATGAGGAAAAACGCTGTTGTTAGAAAGACCAAATAAAAACAAGAGATATAATTTAATAAAATAATAAAAGCTGAGAGCCCCATAAAGAGGTGTTACCGAAAAGAAATGAGGTCAGAGAAATATGAGGGCCTTATTTCATTATAAATGATCAGGAGTTAACATTTATGGATATTTCAGTGACACTGGATAAAAACAGGAATGTGAGACAGGAAAGTACTCTAAGAGATCTACATGTAATCCATTTAGGTATTGTTTTAGAGTAAAAAGACATTTTGTCATGTTTTGGTTACCCAACAGGATATCTTCTTTTTCCAACGACCAGATTAAAATCTTTAAATCCTTCAATGGGTTTGTGTTGAATGAACGAATGAATGAGCGCTGTGATGAAGAGATTACATTTCAAATCATATCAAGACCTTTAATCGCGTTTTATTTGACACATTCTTGTCAAATCTGAAGGACAACAGCATTTGTTTGGACGTGGACACGAATCAAAATCTAACACGCTTCTTTGGTGTTGTTCTTTCTGCATAATTTTTTCTCCAGAGTAGCATCAGCCACTATAAGCAGATCATTTTACTGTTCTATATGTGCATTACTCGTCCTACAATGCATAGGTCCAGACTTAGTCTGAGCAAATAATGGTAAACAACCAAAACAAACCAAGCCAATGTGTTGGGAGGCATCTGAGGAGGACACCCCTTAATCTGACCTACTTCTCTGACTATGAAAACACTTTACAAATGTGTTCCTAAATAATTTATTTTAACCAGCAGAAATCCAATCAGAAAATTCTGAGTTGTGAGAATTGTTCTGAAGGCAGGCATGGTGATTAAAACTTGGATGGGTCAGCAGAGATCTCTGGTTTTCTAAGTTTATATATGATCATATCTAAAAACCACTGAAAATATCTTTCCTCATGCGCTCCCGTTAAATGTATAACTGCTATTCACTTTGATATTTTCAAAACTATTCTGTGGACATAGTAAAAACAACAAAATGCACATAAACATGTACTTCATCAGCCGTTTGCTTTTTATTTTGTTTATTTCTTTTCTTATTATTTATTTATTTGCCTGTTTTATTTATTTATTTGCCTATTTGTATATTTATTTGCTTATTTAGTGTATTTCTTTGCCTATTTTGTTTATGTATTTGCTTCTTTTATTTATTTATTTGCTTATTTCATTTATTTATTTGACTATTTTATTTATTTGCTTATTTTGTTTATTTGCTTATTTTGTTGTTTTTTTTACTCATTTTGTTTATTGATTTGCCTATTTTGTTTAGTGATTTGCTTATTTTGTTTGTTTTTTGTTTATTTATTTGCTTATTATGTGTTTATTTTCTTTATTGATTTGCTTATTTTGTTTATTTATTTGCCTATTCTGTTTATTTATATGCTTATTTGTTTATTTTGTTAATTTATTTGCCTATTTTATTTATTTATTTGCCTATTTGATTTATCTATTTGCTTATTTTGTTTATTTATTTGCTAAGTTTGTTGATTTATTTGCCTATTTTATTTATTTTTTTACTTATTTTGTTTATCAATTTTCCTATTTTGTTTATTGATTTGCTTATTTTGTTGATTGATTTGCTTATTTTGTTTGGCGTGATTCTAGTATTCAGATCACCTGCAGCACCACCTTTGTAATAATGTTTTTCTATCTGTAATGAAATGTCATGGCTTCCTCATCTAGTCTTGTTTATGGGCTGTGCTGTTGTCCTCCCTACCCCACAGAACAAAAGGACAAATTTCTCACACTTGGTGATCAGTTTAAACCATTACACTGTACAAACTTATCTTCTACTCTTTTTCATTCTGAGATTTTATTCATCAAACTGTATTAATAAGAAAGAAGCATGAACGTATGAGGAAAGCCGGAAGAAATTAATTTCCCCTGATTTGCTCCTTCCTCCTCTTTGTGGTTCTTAAAAGGAATGACTGTAGATTAAAACAGAACAACTTAAATGATACAGGAGGAGGACTTAAAACGGCGCAACCAAAGGATCATTG
Source organism: Kiunga ballochi (assembly GCA_037177335.1). Classification (NCBI taxonomy): domain Eukaryota; kingdom Metazoa; phylum Chordata; class Actinopteri; order Atheriniformes; family Pseudomugilidae; genus Kiunga; species Kiunga ballochi. The sequence goes on from JBAMIG010000003.1 coordinate 2,873,883, forward strand.
ATTTAAAAAAAAAAAAAGCCAAATCCAGCCTGGTACTGATACCCACATCTGCCCTGTGCTCAGACCAAGCACAGAGATGGTGCTATAGAGCCAGGGAATCCTTCAGCAGCCTCCTTCCCCACCCTCCCTCGCTGGAGCTGTCATACTGGGATTACAAAGGTCAATTATACACTTAATCTGCCTTTGCCCGCAGGGAGGATTAGGAACGCAGCTCATTGATTGATTTGAAGAATTTCCGTTGACCTTGGGTAGTTATCTGACTCAACTGTGGCAAAATTGCACTTCTGTGTGACGAAAGTTAAAGCGCTTTTAGTCGCTGCTGCTGCCTTACCAAGTGCACGGCTGCTACAGCGTAGAGGGGGGCGGGGGTCAGATTCATCTTCAGATTGGAGGATTGCAGATTATTGTCTCCACCGCTGTGCACTGGGTGGGTTTGGGCTTAGTCTGGGGTTGGCGTGGCCAACAGAGTATGCCAACAGATTGATGGAGCTGCTGTCACTTTGCTGTCCGGAGAGGCTTCACCACTTTGCCGTCTCATGAACCACCAGCCACAGCAAGTCCACGCTTTATTAAGACCAGCTTTACCCGCTCTGCCGAACACACGGCAAAGAGCACGTTCACACATGACAAAGAGCACGTTCACACAGGCCAGTGTGCAGCAAGGTTGGGTCCGCTTTAATCCAACTGCGGTCCACTTCCACCAATTTGTTTTCAGCTAAATCAGTGCACATTTGCACTGTGGCATACACAAACACACACACACACACACATTGTTGCTTTTGATTTTGAATCTAAACAATCGTAAGAAAACTTTGATAACATAAAAAACATAATAATAAAATCATTTTATCATATTATATGTCATTAATAAGTTATTTTGCCATGTGTTAGGAATGATATTCAGCATTTTGTGGAGACTGACGTGACATAATGTATTGTTCTTTTCTCATTGAGCAGCAGCACTGCTGTGGACATGTAACGTGCCCTAAGGTCCACACCAGTGGTCAGGTTTTCCTAAATAAATCCAAATAAGATTAAAAATAAGACAAACCGATCCTGTTGTTTTTTATTGCCATAATGTAGCAGGTGTAGTAATCCTGAAAGCAGACTGAATAAATGCATTGTTGCATCAGTGTTTGCTGTCAGTGACAAGTCAATAAAACTTTTTTCTTCTTTGCTCCTCTGGTCTTAGATCAACCAAGAGGCCAGTTTCAGCTGAAGTTGTATCTTTGTTGGAGGATATGCTCCTTCAGAGCAGTTTATTGCTTTTGAGAGACAGTGGCCAAATGAAGTAAACCCCTAGTCTTCAACATTTCCACAATACCGTGATAATGTTCTCTTGTTTGTCATTCTGTTTTAATCTCTTTACCGTTAGAAGAAAATAACTGCAAATAGGTTACACAACCAACAAATAAAGAAAATAAGGGTTATGGTCACAGGTCACTCTAATAATTAAAAAAAAGTCCAGTCAAGCAGGATAGATGAGATAGACTGTATGTGACTGTTGAAAACATGCTCTGAAAAGGTTTCACTTCCATTTAATGAAGTCGGTAAGCAGCTTAGTGTCCTTAGTAATTACTAAGAGAGAGCATTTTGTTTCCCTCCTTTGTTTCTTCTCCGTATTAATCCTCTGTAAGCATTCCCAGCTCCGTGTTGCTGAGTGGAAGCAGCTAAGGACACTAAAACCTCGATCATCCCCAGAGGAGGGAAATACAAGTTTAATGGAGACTTCTCCTTTGTCAGGTCCCGCTGGTTTATTGATGAGGGTCGGCAGGATGAATTGATTGGGAACACACATGTCATGTCTTGGGTCTCTATCACCCTTTTACAGCCCCTTTCCATTCCTCGCTCCCTCTGCCTTGTTAAAAAGGGAGGTATGGTGGCATTTGTTTGATTAACTTGTCTGACAAAAGTGACAGCTGCTCCTGGGCGTATGTGGATGAGTGGCCCAGCGCCGCTCCCTCTTTGTACATCTGTCAGAGCCGGAGCAGGGCGAGCAGGGTGAAAAGAGACAAATTGGACCCAAAAAGAAGGCCATTCACCTTCCCTGGACCCCCCTCTTGTGCTACACCCCTCTATCCCATTCAGGTGCTCGGCGGGACTCTCAAGTGCTTGCTGGCTTATTCCATTTTCACTCCCCCTATAGAGTCCCCTGAGCCCACAAGTGTTTTAGCCCTCTTTTTCTTTCCTCAATCCACCCCTAAGCGGCTCTTTGTAAATAGAATGGCTCACTTTTCTCAGGGCCTGAAGCTGGAAGCTTTTTTCTTTTTTTATTGTCCACCACAGAGCTTTTCTGTCGCTCATTGTATGTTTACTCAATGACTGGTCTCTGACCGTAATTCCAACTGTTTAGTCCCTCACAACATGGCCCCTCAACCCCTCCACCCATCGCACCAAATATACATCTATTTCTGCTCTGAGCCACCATGTTTTTATGAAGTTGCTCCTTATTTAATCTCTTATCCTGTGAGCTGACACTTGTGGGTAGAAGGAGACGGCAGTTTTGAAAGAAACCCAGATTGCTTGTCTGAAAAGAAACCCAGAGCTGAGATAAACATTTACCTTTCTTCTGCGATGCTACCTCTAAGGTTGCCTGCCATCCTGTTCCTTGGTGCTCCTCTGAAACCAGCCACATGAGCGCGATGCCCACTGAGCCCATTTTGTTGCTGTCTCAGCTGTGCTTAGACAGCGCTCAATTATCAGTCACAGTTTGCCTTTTATGTCACAGGCACAATCAAAGCAGCTTGAATACTGAGAGTTTGTTGAACCTGAAACTTTACAGTGGTCCTATTTTCAGAGCCTCACTATGCCTTCCTGTTTAACCTCTTCTTTAAGAGGCCTGTTTTTCCTGGCCCTGACTGAAATGGCATACTCTGAATGTGGTATATCCTCACAACTACAAGGGCTGCATGCCTAATCATGGCCTTCAAAGAAAGCTGAGATCTGCGAGATTATCAGAGAAAATATACATTACTGTAAATAGCAAATTTGCTTGTAACAGAAAAAAAACCCCAGCTATGTCCCCTAAAGAGACAATCGCATTGCTTTCTGTGAAAAACCAGATGATTGCAGCCCAATTTATCTATGACTTTATAGAGTGTCCTTTGGAGTAAAACAAGGTAGTATTTGGAATCAGAAACAGTAATTAGTGAATGAATGTTTGAGGAGAAACTGGGCCGCAGAAGATTGTGGCAGTTTCCAGACGTTTTAATGGAGGCATCATGCAGATCTTGTTCATATATTTTACATCAGACTACTTTAGTTATAATACTAAACATTTAATCAGATTTAGAACTGTTTACTGTTTCCTTATTTACAATAAAATCTCATTCACACGACCCCCACATAAAACTCCAACCTGTCCTAAATTGTAAAGCTTTTCTGTCATTTTTTTAAAGTTAAGTTCAACAGCGTCGCTGTTAGACGAGCTTCGTCCACTTTAACAAGCTGGACTCTGGTGAGCTCATGCTCATTAGGACTGCTAATGTTTAGCTCATCTTTGTGATTCCACTCTGGTTTATGTACAGTACCAGCCCAGTCCTTTCCATGCAGGAGGGTTAGGCACATACAGACAGTTTGTTTCAGTCTCCAGTTGGATGCATCCTGTGCAATGTGCCTTCAAGTTCTGCCTTTCACACAGATGCATGAGACAACAGGAGACACATTAGAGACCTGGATCTGCTTCTGGTTTTTACATTTGCCCATTTGAGTGAGGGTGACTGGGCAATTAGTGGTGTAAAATGACTGGGTGTTGTTACATTAGGGATTGTGCAGCCATGTGAGAATGATGCAGACATTTCTTTGCTTAAGGCTGAATTGTACTGAAAAAAACAACAATAAATAAATAAAAAGATTGAACTCACTTTCTCATGAACATGTGTTCTCATCTCGTAAACTGACATCTCCTCTCTTATGATAGGGACCAGCCAACCATGCAGAAAGGATAATACCAGATGTGGGCTATCTGCAGAAAAACTCACACAAAGCGCAGTGAGGGTATGGTTAGGTCCCCCACGTTTCAGTGGAAGGGACCACAAGAATAGCAGCTAAATTAAACATGCATAAAGAACAAGTTGACTCAAAGGTGTGTTGGTAACTAGCTGTAACTGCAGTTCTGCTCTTCTCCCCATATCAGTTGATACAGCCACATTCATCCATCACAATGTCTGTTGAGTTTAGTTTGAATTGTTTCTTCCTGTTGATGATACTGGTTTACCCAAGTTAGAGACCAGTACCTGGCTTGATTATGAGGTTTTGGTTTCCAGATTTAGCCCCTTGGTAACGTTTCTATTCTATTACATGGACAGTTTTTTTTTTTTTTTTAACAATTTTACTCTTTCTGTCAACCCACTATATTACATGACCCTCATCTATAATAATAATAATAATAATAATAATAATACATTTTATTTATAATGCACTTTATATTTAAAGAAATCTCAAAGTGCTACAAAAACAGTAAACAACAGTATTTTTGTTTAACTCTTAATATTTTAGTCTCTCACCCGGTGATTGCTTTAAAAAAACATTTAAAACACATTTTTAGTCCTATGAGTAGTACATCCCATGCAGGGCTTGTTCCTCCCATGATGGTATCTCCAGTTTCCATTCCCTAAGACATTCCCAAACTGGACTTGACACTCGTTTCTAGCCAAGGACCATTGGTCTCGGACTAGAAGGTGCCAATTCCCATCACTACTGCTTTAACAGAGGCACTGAGCCAAGATACCTCTGCATCTCTCAAAGGGAACAATTCCAGAGCAGAACAAAGTTCAGCTGTTCTCAAGGAGACCAAACTGTCAGCCAGAACTGCTGGACCTTATGCACCAGCTCAGGTTCCTTTCCCACCTCCTTTTCGGTGCCGTCTCTTTAAATGTAAATGAGGCATGTCATACCCCGCCTCCTCCAGATCACAGGAAGTTCCGCCATGTTTGTAGCTTGATAGTAGCAATACACTAATCTCCTGGCAGAGAAACATATTTCTTAATTTACTATACAGTGATCCCTCGTTTATCACGGGGGTACGTTCCAAAAATAACCCGCGATAGGTGAAATCCGCGAAGTAGTCAGTTTTATTTTTTACTGTTATTTTACAATACTGTACTGCAGAATGAAACAAAGAATAAAACCTCTTTTCAGGCCCAAAAT
>JBAMIG010000003.1:2891789-2901843 GCA_037177335.1 Kiunga ballochi
CCGTGTTAGCGTGGGTTCTCCCCATGTAAGCATGGGTTCTCTCTGTGTTAGTGTGGGTTCTACCCGTGTTAGCGTGGGTTCTCTCCGTGTTAGCGTGGGTTCTCTCTTTGTTAGCGTGGGTTGTCCCCGTGTTAGCGTGGGTTCTCTCCGTGTTAGCGTGGGTTATCTCATATAGCATATTTTTTTACTTTGTTTCTACCTTTTCTCTTTATACTGTTCAGTATGTAATAAAATAGTATGTAATAAAATAATAAAATTAAGTACACCAAAAAAATCTATTTTATTTATTACAAACTATAAATGAGCTGATATTGTTAGAATAAGAGCCAAAACCCAAAAGTTAGTCAAAGGAGAAGTTTGACAGATTTGTTTAAAAGCAATTTTGGCAGTGGTCTTGTAAAGTCTGGTGCACTTGCATAGGTGAGCCATGTTCAGATGTCATGATTACGTATGGGGCAGCTGTGGTACATTTAGGGCGGCTGTGGCGCATGTAGTAGAGCAGGTCAATTCATAACCGGTGAGTTAGTAGTTCAAGTCCCAGCTCTGGCGTCCACATGCCAAAGTGTCCTTGAGCAAGACACTGAACCCCCCAGTTACTCCCAGTGCTGTGTCACCGGTGTGTGAAAGTGTGAGCGTTTGTGTGAGCAAATGGGTGAATGTGTCAGATAGTGTTAAAGCGCTTTGAGTACACTGATGCGTAGACCATTTACCATAATGAGTCTTATTGTGCCAGTCTTGACACATTTTCTTTGAGAGAATATTCTCTACTCCTATCTTCTTTGTTCTGATACAGAGTTGACCTCATTCTGACTCAAATGCTTATATCGGGGCTGCATTCACCTACATATTCTATATAAGTGTTTTTCAACCCTGATCCTCAAGGAACAGCGCCCTACGTGTTTTATAAGTAACCCTATTTTACCACACCTGGCTTAAACGAATGGGTCATTAGTAGAGTTATAGAGAACTTAACGAGCAGGTTAACAAAGCTGAATCAGGTGCGCTGAGGTTGGAAGGGACCAAAGCACGCAAGACGGTGTTCCCTGAGGACCAGGGTTGAAAAACGCTGCTATATAAAGAAGAAAACAAGCAGAATGAGCACAAAATGGCTGCTGGAGAAAAAATGGCTACAGATGGGACCTACATGACATGGTGCAAAGTCTACAGAAAAGAAGAAGTGAAGTATGAGTGGATGTTGAGGGGAGAGAGAGCAGCCAGGCAGTGGATCAGTCACTCCAGGCCTGGCCTCTCAGCAGGAGGTTGTGCTCGGGGCGAGATCACAGGCCTGCTGCCACACTGAAGCCTTCACAGGCACACAGTGACAGATAAGAGGCTGCTGGCACCAGGTCGCCTCACTGATTCACCCAAGCAGGGCTTCAGCATTGCAATCTTCTCTCACATTTTAAGCTCCTTCGACAAAGCTAGAGCCAAACATGGACCTTTTTGCTTCAGTTTATCAAGTTTCAGCAGGTGTGAGGTAGAGTGCAGGATATGGTCTGTGTTTCACTCCCAAAGAGAAAAGACAACAGTTCCAAATAATTGTTTATGCATCATAAAGACTCATTAATACATCTTTCATCCAAATTCTTGTGGGAATGAATTTTTTACATACTATGTATCGGTCATTTCTGTGAACTGACATGCTCTTTTAAGCTACAACAATCATCAGCTCAGTAAAAAAAAACATCTTTAGATGATGTAACATCCTCGTATTATTTGTGTCTGTTAATCATCTTATATGGATGCTTTTATTCTGAAATAACACCTGAACTGTGTTATTCACAATGTAGATGAGTTCATTGATAACAGTCCTAGTCACATCTGCCTGTCTGTCCTGGGAGAGGATCTCTCCTGAGCTTTCTTCCTTTTTTATCCCACAACTGGGTTTTTTAGGAGTTTTTCCTTACCGAGAAGGAGGGTCTAAAGACAGGGATGTCCTGGCTCTACTTAGTTTACTGTTTATTGTGTGTCTGATGTGGGATTGACTGTGTGTGAAGCCCTGTGAGACCACTTTGTCGTTATACGAGGCTGTATAAATAAAGTTGAATTGAGCTAAATTCTTTTCTGGTCATTGAGTAATTTGTTTATGAATGATATTAAAAATGCTCTGAAATGCATAATGTGTTTTAATCTGTTACAGCAATGGTACACCAGCACAATGAACCTTGTAGGAACATGGCTGACTGACCGTATGGACCTGCAGCTGCATGTTTATCAGCTCAAGATACTCATCCGGATCGTAAAAGTAAGAATTCACAACAACTAGATTTCAACCATTTGTTAAAATGCAAAAAACAAACAAACAAACAAATAACATAAAAAATTATACATCCCACATGCTAAATTCTAGAAACCACACGCTAAATTCTACGTCCCACATGCGAAATTCTAGATCCCAAATGCTAAATTCTAGATCCCACATGGTAAATGGTAAATAGACTCATACTTATATAGTGCTTTTCCAGTCTTATCGACCACTCAAAGCGCTCTACACTATTCAGTCACATTCACCCATTCACATACACAATCACACCCAGATAGGCACATCGGGGGGCTGGTCGGGGTTCAGTGTCTTGCCCAAGGACACTTTAGCATTTAGTCAGGGGAAGCCTGAATTGAACTCCTTCCAGTTGAAAGACAACTGCTCTTCCACCTGAGCTACAGCTGCCCCACATGCTAAATTCTAGATCCCACACGCTAAATTCAACATCTCACATGCAAAGTTCTAGATCCCACATGCTAAATTCTACATTGCACACGCTAAATTCTAGAGCCCACATGCAAAATTCTAGACCCCACATGCTAAATTTTAGGTTCCACATGCTAAATTCTAGATACCACACGCTAAATTTTACATCCCTCTCGCTAATTTCTAGATGCCACACGCTAAATTATACATTCCACACGATAAATTCTAGATCCCACATGCTAAATTCTACATTCCACACGCTAAATTCTAGATCCCACATGCTAAATTTTAGATCCCACACACTAAATTCTACATCCCACACGCTAATTTCTACATCCCTCTCACTAATTTCTAGATTTCACACGATAAATTCTACATCCCAAATGCTAAATTTTAGATCCCACATGCTAAATTCTATATCCCACATGTTAAATTCACATTCCAAATGCTAAATTCAAGATCCCACAAGCTAAATTCTAGATCCCACAAGCTAAATTCTACATCCCAAATGCTAAATTCTAGATCCCAAATGCTGAATTCTAGATACCACACGTTAAATTCTACATCCCACACGCTAAATTATTAATCCCACAAGCTAAATTCTACATCCCATATCCTAAATTCTAGATACCACATGCTAATTTCTTTATCCCACACGCTAAATTCTTAATCCCACAGGCTAATTAGTACACGCTAATTCAGATTTTAGAAGATCCGGCCCTAAGTTAAGTAGCGCATTTTTAAAAATACATTTTATTTAACTTTTTCTCCCAGAACATACAGCATAATTTACAAATGACTGGTCACAATACACAGCAGCACGTCAGTGTGAAGGGTCAATGAACAAGTGTAGATTATGTCTACAGCGATTCACCGTTGGAGTCCATTTTACAATCCACTCCCAATATTTGCAGTGGCTTCTTCCATCTATTTTAATAAAATTGATGTTCCCCATGCCCACAAAACATTACAGATAGACTTATTATCCTTCACTATTTGTGGCAGGACATTTAGACACTTTCCTAGTATGTTAACAGGAGAAGAAGGTTGGCATAATGATGTTTCTATATTTGGTCAAGGTGAATCAGAGTTTTCATGTACCCAGGCAGAGATAATCCTGCATAGTTTTCAATATTTGGTAAACCCCATCCCCCCCAAGTCTTAGAAAGTTGTAATATTTTTAATTTAATTTGGGGTTTTCTTCCTACCCAAATGAAATCCACCATTGCTTGGTTCATGGCTTTAATATCTTCAGATTTTAATATTAGAAGCAGCATACCTGTTGGATAAAGTATTTTTGGTAGGACAACCATCTTCACAAGATTATTCCTTCCCAAAAAAGATATTGGCAGAGTCTTGTCAGCATCTCGCATAAATCCAGAGTCAATACATTGATATTTTCCCTATATACTTGACTAACCGTTGGTGTAACTTTTATTCCTAAGTATAGAAATCCTGACGGAGCCCAGCGAAAAGGTCTAATATATACATGTTCATTAAGATTCATTATACCAGATTTATCAAAATTCACTTTATATCCAGATATAATCCCCAAATCCTTAATACACTTAATCAGAACAGGTAATGATTTGGATGGGTTAGTTATCGCCATAAGAACCGCTCTATATTTCTTAAGGGCCGCATTCACAATGACATATCTTCCTTCATTATCTTTGAAAGTAGCTATTGCCGAAAATGAAAGATTTTTATGAACAAGAATACCCCGTTTATTTGTTGAAAATGATAAAAAATATATTTGGCCTACCCAACATTTACTATATTTTTTGTGCTCATCATCAGTTAAGTGTGTTTCTTGTAAAAAAGCAATATGAATCAAATCTTTATTTAAGAAATTCAAAATATCCTTTTTCTTTATCACATTATTGGACCCTTTAACATTCCATGTACCTAACTTAATTGACATATATTTTAATAAATATTAATAGTTGAGTGCTCTTTCTAGAATTGCTGCACAATGATCAATACTTAGCCCAACTTTAACTGTGTAATAAGCCCCGAGTTATTATTGCATTTCTTTAAGCAAGCCATTGTACCTTATAGTTTTAACTCTGTAGTCTTAAGTTCATGCTTGCAGCTTGTTAACATCTTCCGCAGTCTTGAGGGAAACACTGTTGCCGTTAGGGTTGAATATTTTGATGGTAGCTGGATACAGAATGGCATATTTTACCCCAGCATCACGAAGCGCTTTGCGTGCGTTTGCCGATTCCCTCCTTTTCTTCACCACCTCTGTGGAAAAATCCTGGTAAAAGGACACTTTGCCCGCCTCTGTGGTCACAACGCCTTTGGTCTTTGCAACCTGAAGGATCCTTCGTGTGTCGGTGTAATAGTGTAATCTCACCAGCACAGCTCGCGGACCTTTTTTCCCGCCCGCTGTACTTCACCGGTGATCCATTGCAATGGGCTCTATTAATCATCATATTCCCAGTTTGCTCCAGGCACAGAGCCTCCGGTATCCACTTTTCAAAAAACTTTACCGGTGTATCACCCTCCGCTCCCTATTTCACTCCAACAATCCTCACATTCTGCCCCCGGCTTTGGTTCTCAAAGCTGTCCAAGCGATCCATTGCCTTCTTCAGCTGGATCTCAAGGGCGCTGATGCGTGGCTCGTTCACGGCTGTGGCGTCCTCCAGATCCGAGACCCGCTGCTCCATCGCTTCCATTCTTTCAATCAGTGCGTCAAATTTCTCGGCGAGCTCATTCACTGGTTTTATGACATTGGATCAGACCACCAGGGCACTCGCTCTACGAGTGGGAGATGATGGGAGTGTAGCGAGTTAACAAGCTCAGTCTGAGGATGACCTTACCTGGTTATTTGGTTTGGTTGGTTTCCTCGTCCAGCAGACCAGTATTAGTCTTCCTTAGCACACTAAAAATGTTTCAGTGACTGTTAAAGGTCTGGGAAGATAATTCTTTGTGCTGCAAATGTTTTACCTTACAAAATGATTCAGCTATTTTTACTCTTTATTGCAACTTTTTTTTTATTATTATGGTTCTGATATTTTTAGCATTTTACTGTTTTGTGCAAAGGGTTAGTTGATGTAATGTGTAAATGAGCTGCCAGGTCAAAAAGAGTTTTTTTTCTCAATGAGGTTCACCGGTTTAAATAAAGCATAAATAAGAATACAAAAACATACATGTCTTGTATTTGGGTAATGACGAGTGGTGTAACAAATACTAAATAAAAGATGTAGTAACTACGTACTATTCCTCTGTCTCTGTGATAGAAAAAGTACCGTGACTTTCGTCTTCAGGGAGTGCTGGACTCCACGCTGAACAGTAAGATGTATGAGACCGTGAGAAACCGTCTGACCTTGGAAGAAGCTACTGCATCTGTCAGAGAGGGAGGAATGCAAGGCATTTCCATGAGGGACAGCGACGAAGATGACGACAACTAGATCAGAACAGCCTGATAACTACCAGAATGTCATAACTTTTCACTGGGTGAGGTACATGGCCCAAACCCTTCCATGAGGTGAAAACAGTTTGTCAGATGTCCAACTTGTTTCTTCCACTGATTGATGTAACAGCGTACATTTGTGTTAATACGAGAGGACAATATAGTTTTTTTTCTATAAACTTATGCCAAGTCTGCTCCATTAATGTTCATTCAGCTTTAACCTTTAACTATTTGGGTCCAACCTGAGATCATGTTTTTAGAACAGGCCCAGAAATGCAGAAATGTCCTGATTAGTGTTTGTACATGTCATCCTGATGAAACTTCACCAGAACGTTGGATGGCTGCAGTCCTCATTAAGATGTTGTGTTTTTCTGTTTTGGGTTGGACAAACAGGACGGGCCCATGTCCTACGAACACGCTCCATAAGCACATGTATTCTGTAAAGTCTTCTACACATTTTCTAATATGCACACAGTGTACTTCAGACTCTTCATTTGGGGAATTTTCCATTCATATACTCCACCACTGTTCAAAGTTAAATTACTCTCATGGATGTTTATAGAAATGAATGGTTCCTGTGTGCTTTACTAAACCAGATTTCCAGAAACAGCAGAACAAGAAGTGTTCAGAAGAAATTTAAATAGTGCTGCGTCAAAGATTGAAGGCTAGTTCTTTGCCATCAATTTATAAAGAAAACATTTTAACTACAAAATAAAGCCACATCATAAATCACACAAATGTGCTGCCCATCTGTGAGGATTGCGATGTTAAACAAGCGTCCAAGAAAGGGAAACCATCAGCAATTAGTGGTATGGTGGAACATGGCACCAGGGCAGGAGGGACACATCAAGCTTCTACAGCATCCAGAACCATTTCCTCTCGCTCCCTTCCATTGCAAAATCTTTAAATAGGAAACGACTAAACCATTTCCAACATATGGGGTTCTTTTAAATAACAAATATCATTGAAGTATTTACAGTATATTTACAAAAACCAGTTCATGATTAAATTCATTGTGACAAACTAAACCAAACTGAAAACAAACATATAACCAAATAAGAGAACTAAATATAAATCCCATTCACTAACATTCCCCTCTACTCTGCTTCTTTGGTTCAACCCAAATTAGAAGATTTCCTGCAGCTTGAGTCCTGAGGCTGTCCTCATGTGTGCACTTCATGAAGCCACGCCCAGCCAGACCTCAGAGAGAGAACTGTTAGTGATTTTCAACAAAACCCAAAAACAAATAAATAATGTCACAACATAACATGTTCCCCTTAGTGAGGGGACCGTGACGCTACCCCTCACACTGGTACAGAGATAACATATTGCAACTTCCTGCCATATTTTATTGCAAAAACACCCCTAAGTCTTAATCAGTGTGAGCTTAATTCTTCGATCTTTCCCTGACAAATTTTCCTTTGATGTAAAAGTCTCCTGTTAATCTTTTGTTAATCCAAGAAATCTGCAAGACAGATGGAGTTTGAAAACAAAGAAGAAGGCACAGGTGTCAGCATGGCAGCATGAGGAAAGGGAGTTAAACTGGCAGCAGAGGTGGATTTGAAAAACCTCAACTGGAAGCAAATAGCTTTCACAAAGTTTATTCTGTGCTTTGGTAGTAGAAAAAGCAATGAAAGAACTTTAATGAAAGACATAATCTGATCTATTTTGAGACCTTATTTCCATAAGTGGTTTATTTCTGTAAATAAATTTCATTAGGTGCCCCAAGATGTTACATTGGATTCAAAGACAGATGCCCAGAAGTTAAAATTTAATTGCCTGTGTACAACTACTGGTTTTTATTCCCTTTTTCATTCATTTTTTTCCTGTTTTATCATAGAAAGTTTATGCAATATGGCAACAGTCAGTTACTAACCTTGGCGATTATTTTTCAGGATAAATACCTTAATTTTGAATGTCACTTACATCATCTGCTTTTTTTTTAAACATACCCCTTCTTTGTCAAAAATGCTCCAATGAATCAGTTTTAAGAGCATGGACTCATTTTTTTTGTAACATCTAAACTGGAAGTATTAAAGACAAAAAATTATGTCTTTGTTTTACCGTTGCTCCCAAATCATCTCATCTCCAGCTTCTCCAGATCTAATGAAAATCACATTACTGAAGGTAAAATGCTGTCATCCATAATGAGTGACAATCATTTAGCTTATGACCACATTGAAAGAGTCAATGCTCAGATTATGAACATGTTTTAGAATTTAAACTTAGCATAGACAGTAAGAAAAATTGTATTTGGTTGAAAATTTCTCTCCTTCAATCATAACAAAAGCGTTGTTATACATCCTTGGAAAGCCAGTAACCTCACAACAAGGGATAACAGTTATGGATTATGCTTCTATGGGATGAGAAACACAGATAAACCTGTTTAAGTACACCCCTAAAATGGGTCAAAATCTAACACAATAGTCTCCTGTTGAAATTCAGTCAAAGGTGTATGACTGACACTTGATTAGCAGTTTATATTATTATTAACGTGCAGTTTATTTTACTTTTAATGCTCAGTGAAGATAATAAAATCACCAACCTATGAATCAACCTTGCTAAATGCTTATAAATGATAAAGTATAACATTTGTATCTACAGGAAATATTAGTATAGTCATTCTATTAAATAAAACCTCAAAGTGCAAAAACAGCTCTGCCCTTTTGAGCCTATAAAGACTTATAGTTCCAGCAAAAGACTGGACAGTGAAGTAAACGTACCAATACCTGTCAGTTTTATTTTTCTTTGTTTTATTTTCTCAGAAATCCTCACTTTTAATGCTCAGATCTGCCTTTAAAGTTTCTATTTGTTCATATTGTCGGTCATCTTTCTGCATCAATACTGGTATATTAATAACAGTAAGGTGTTAAAATACACACTATTCTTTTGAAAAACCATCTTTTGCATTGTCAACCTAAAAGCAATGCTAACCTTGTACTGCAAAACTGAATGTTTTGTGGATATTTGTGTTTTATTTTAAAACCACTCATCAGTATGTGACAAGTTGGGAGTGGAAAGAGCTGAGTGAACATGTGACGTCTCTGTATTTTGAGCATCACGTGTACTTTAGCAGCAGGTGGTAGAATTACAACAATGAATAGCTTTATGTTCGTCTCTATAAAGAAGAGAAAACACACTTCAGTCTAGTTTTGATAAATACTTTTGGATACTGCAAATGCACCTTCAGTCAGTTTATAGATTTTTCCAGTCAATCCCAGACTATAGATAAGAGATCACATTTGTATCTTCGCCCCACAGAAAACCAAACAGGAATTCAATATCACATAATCAGTGAAACTTGTTTTACTCAAGGCTTTTTAGAGCCACCGTACTGATAACAGAGCATTATTCAAGTGGAAGTGATAAAGCTTGACTGAAGAGTCAGAGAATTCTGGGGTAAAGCAGAAATGGGTGATTTAAACCAGCGTGGTCATTGCCGTCCTTGATCCAGTTCCCACAGGTGAAATTATCCAACAGTAGTGATTGAGCGGAATTGCATTTCCTACCGCTGTGACCTCATCAAAAGACTTTTCACTGACACTGGGAATGGTGACCTCTCAAGGGAGTTCAGCTTGGTATCTCAAAGTTTTGAAAAGGTTTGTAAAGTTTGAACTAAATGAAGTCATATTCTGAGAAAGTGACTCAAAACGGACAAGAAAAAAGAGAAGTACATCTCTGAAGTACATCTTTCTCAGTGTAGATAAACACTGAGAAAATACATTGTATACATTGTATTCTAACAGGTAATATTATATGTTTATGTGACCTACAGTGTAGTACTGAGTAAGACATAATTTAGGTCGTATTTAGAAACTTTTGACAAGTGTTCTTTTAAATGTATCGCAAATCTTTGCATATGCATGGTTGGAAATCCATCCATCCATCCATCCATCCATCCATCCATCCATCCATCCATCCATCCATCCATCCATCCATCCATCCAT
>JBAMIG010000003.1:2944863-2956435 GCA_037177335.1 Kiunga ballochi
CTTACTTGTGAAAAGTAATACCCCGAGCCCTACTCTCAAAAGTCCGCCGATTAGAAGGAGAATACGCCAAACAGTGGTTGCGGTAACTACTACCGCTGTGTATGCGGGGAGGACGACCGGTCCAAGATGGCCGCTGCATTTCCTGCGCCGCAGCAGCCAATTCTATTCTTTACTATGTCTATGTAAGGCCGGGTCGTAATCTTTCACCTCTCTGTTTATTACAGTAGTTGAACTGCTGGCGATCCTTCTGAGGAATATAAAGGAACAGTTGGTGATAAGCCAGCTACCGGACAATACAACTTTGTTCCTTAAAAACAGAGAGCAAATTCCCATTGCTTTACAAAACATCATTTTCTCAATTCCTCAGGTTTAAATCTAAATGTAGAAAAATGTGAACTGCTGAGTATTCATGGCTGCCGGCACACATCACTGTGGAACATTCCTGTAAAAGAAGAAGATAAATATCTAGGAGTCATGATCACAAAATGTCAAGATTGAAGAGCTAAAAACAATCTCTAAACTCCACTGAACAGTCCGAAGCTAAATAAATAGTTAGCTACAAAGAGATATATCTTTGTTTGGCAGATTGTTACTAATTAAAGTAGAATCTATATCCAGATTAATTTACCTGCTTTTTCTATAGTTGTTCCTCAAAAAACTATAAAGACAATAAATAAATTAAACTTTTGACTTTATTTGGAGAAAAAAAACATCATTACGTAAGAAAAGGAGATTTACTTAAAGACTTTGATGATGGTGGAATAAAGGCCATTGACTTTGAAGTAATGAAGGTGTTTTTAAAAATTAAATGGCTCCAATCCTACCTGAGAAACGATACGGATATTTGGTTTGCACTACCTTCCTTATTTTTTAATAAGCTGGCTGGTTCTATTGAAATGTGACCACAAAACATCCAAACTACCAATAAAACTCCACCAACAAGTCCTGCTTTATCAGAAGATGTTATTTAAACATCATTTCAGTCCGCACAATTTACCTATTTGGAACAACAGGGTAATCACAAACAAAAGAAAATGCATCTGGAAAAAGAAAAACATGTGGTCATCTGCTCTGATGTACGTTGCTTTGGATAAAAGCGTCTGCTAAATGCCTGTAGAATAGAATAGAATAGAATAGAATAGAATAGAATAGAATAGAATCGTACATCTGATGAACGACAGTGGGTATATATTAAATATGGAACAATTTAACAACAAATACAACCCTACCTGCTCTCTTGACCTGTACTGGAATATCAAAAATATCCCTTTAGCGCTCATCTTGTCCACTAAAAACAACATAGCTAACATGCAAGTGCCCACATTAAAATCTTTATTATTAGATGGTGTGAATATTCTGCACATTTATTTAAGGAAGTACATGATCTACTTAATGTTTCTTGGCCCTACAAAAAGATCCTTCCTCCTCAAAAATGATAGTAAACAAGAAATTAAAATGAACAGAATCAAAATCCTAAAAATTTCCGATTCCACCTAAAAAATAAATAAATTCATTTCAAAACGATCAATGAAATTTATCCCTCTGACAAATTCATTCAAGATAGAAGCAGGTAACTGCTATCGGTGCAATGAAAACCAGTCAACAGAACATCTACATAGTTTTTTGGGATCTATCCAAAAAACTATGGCAGGCGATACAAGGATGGTTTAATAACAAATCCATTGATTTAAATTTTAATTCATTTAGAGATATAAAATGTGGTATTATGATGGATAATAAAGCAGTGGAATTTTTTGTGAATAACATCATCTATACTAAATTTTACATACATTCCCTCCAACATGGAGCGTGTTGAAAATCTACAAAAGTTTAAAATTGGTCAAAAGTGCCCAAGCAACAAAACTTTGTTCTCTTATTGATAAATACAGACTAAATTAAAGCCCTTCTCTTAAAGATATGTGTATATATATGTGCATGTATACAAATGTATAGACAATCAATGTTTTCCTTTAGAGAAATTTGGTCATCCATCCATTTTCTACCGCTTTGTCCCTAACGGCGTCGCAGAGCTTTGCAGTTGCCAATGGGTGAGAGGCGGGGTACACCAGGGACAGGCTGCCAGTCCATCGCAGGGCCAACACAGAGAGTCGAACAACCATACACACTCACACTCACACTCACTTCTATGGGCAATTTAGAGTCACCAATCAGCCTATCTCCAAGATGCATGTCTTTGGACTGCGGGAGGAAGCTGGAGTACCTGGAGAGAACCCACGCTAACATGGAGAGAACATGCAAACAGAAAGGTTCTCCGTTGGAACAATGCCCTCACCGAGGCTCGAGCCGGCAACCTTCTTGCTGTGAGACCACTGTGCTAACCAACTGCGCCACCATGCAGCCCCAAAATATGGACATATTTGTCCTATTTTACAATTCATTTGCAGCTAAGATATGTAAGAAGTAAGTTGTAGCAGGCTTTACATGTATATACACGCAGACACTGCATGTTGGCATATGTACGTAATATTTATACCTGGGAAATTAAGGATGCCTGTGTATGAGTGGTATATATAGGCATGTGTATATTCATATATATATATATATGCACAGAAGGATAGACAATTTTTTAAATCTTTTTGGGTTTTGTTCCTTTTATTCCTTTTTCCACATGTTCTCATATATTGATAGCATCCTGTATAAAGTGTCATAGGATTTGGAAAATATGCACTCACAAACTAAGAGGTGTGATTTGCTTATATAGATTTTACATGTCAATTGATGAATGTGATTATACTATATAAATCTTTATCACTTTTGTTTTAATTATGTTCATTTTTGTTCAATGTTATGCTAAATGTACATTTTGTATATTATAAATAAAAGATAAAAAAAAAGTCATAAAGGAAAATCTGGAAATTGCTCAAATCGGTCAATGCTTTGGGAAACAATGGGAATACACTAAATATTTAGTTAGGAAATCTGCCATAAATAGAAGTAAAGAAATTGCCAAAGCCAAAATGCAAGATAGGAAAAAAATTACTAAAGAATTGATTCAGCTTTACAATAAAGAGAATTTTTCCTAATCAGAGAAGAATAAAAAATATGAACTACATGCCAAATTAGATAAAAACCAACCATCAAGACCAAGAAAAATGTGCTTTTATTCGCTCTAGGAGAAAATGGATGGAACATGGAGAACAAATCACCACGTATTTCACCAATTAGAAAAAATAAACCTCTTATCAAATAATATACATAAACTTAAGATTTTAGACCAAATTACAGAGGATCCAAAACTTATCTCTAATTTTACAGCTAAATTTTACCAAAACCTTTACTCCAAACAAAGAGATACAGAGAATCCTGCTAATTTGCTCTGCAGGATAAAAAAATAATATTAAAACTATCAATGATGAACAGAGGAATGTATGTGATAGCTCTTTATCCATTGAGGAATGTAAAAAAGCCCTTCAAAAACTAAAGGACAATCAATCTCCCGGAAATGATGGTCTTACTGGGGAGTTCTACAAAGCATTTCAGGATCTTTCTGCTGAATTTCTTCTCTGTGTATTCCAAGAATCAATCAATATTGGTAAGCTACCTCCATCAATGAGACAAGGTCTAATTACATTAATTCCTCAATCTGGCAAAGATCTTCTATGACTAGAAAACTGGCTTCCAATCACTTTAATTAATAACAATGCTAAAATACTCATATATTGGCCGAAAGGCTGAAACCATGTTTAGATTCCATCATTGATGAAACTCAATCCGGATTTATGAGAGGCAGACATATTAGCAACAACATACGATTAATACTAGATTTAATAGACTACAATGAATTTATAATGGAAGATAGTTTGATTCTTTTTATAAAGCTTTTGACAGTTTGTCACAATACTTTGTTTGAAGCTCTGAATTTATTTGTCTTTGGTGATTTCTTTCAAAAAGCAATACAGACACTTTGTAATGATTGTAACAGCTGTGTCAAACTTCCTTATGGTTCTTCTGATAGATTTAATATATCCAGAGGTATTAAACAAGGGGACCCGGCTGCCCCTTTTTTATTTCTCTTAATAATGCAAGTTTTGGCCTCGCTTTTGAACACAGATCCCTTTAAAGGAATCAATCTACAAGACACAGAAATAAAATGCAGCCAACTTGCAGACGACACGGCCATCTTTTCAAAGATTAGCATGAGGTCAGTAAGGTCCTAAGTGTGCTGAGGATTTTCTCCAATTCTACAGGTTTAAACTTAAACTTGAAAAAATTTACCTACCTAATAAATGGAATGATAAACTTCCTTTGGAAACAAAAGGTATTCCAGTGAAAAACAATGCAACATTTTTAGGAATGACATAAATGACAGGTTTCAAATGAACTTCCCTCCTTTATTTCCCAAAATTTTGAATAGATTTAACTCTTGAGAGATCTCTCTGTTAAAGGCAGGATTCTTCTCTCCAAAACTGAAGGCCTCTCTCGCTTGATCTATTCTGCTAAGGTTCTTGATATCCCGTCTCACTTCATTAAAAAAGTTGACTCTCCCCTTTTAAACTTCATTTGGAAAAACAAACCTCATTATCTTAGTAAAAACCTATGTAACCATAGGATAAAGGTGGTCTTAATGTATTGGATTTTCAAACTACCAACACTATCTTTAAAATCAATTGGATACTAAACTTCATAAAAAATAAAAACAAAACATGGTTTTTGTTACCAAACTTAATCTTTGAAAAAGTAAATGGCATAGAGTTCCTTTTAAAATGTGAGTTTGATATTAATAAACTTCCTATTAATCTCTCATCCTTTCACAAACAAGTACTATTAAACTGGCTGCTCATATACAAGCACAACTTCACTCCCCACAAACATCTCAATTGGAATAATAAGTATATCAAATATAAAAATAGATCTGTTTTCTAATGGAGTAAATATCAAGGATAGAAAGTGTAATAATACATTTCTAAGAAATGTTATTTTCAACACAGCTGTTCCTCGCTGTACATTTACCAGGAATGCTTCCTTTGTAGACATTAACTGGAAAAAGGTATGGAGCTACTATAATCAATACTGTTGCACAAATAAAATTAAGGAAATTCACTTCAAAATAATCCATCAAATCTATCCAACTAACAAAATCCTTATGAGATATCGGAGGATACGTCTGAATTGTGTACATTATGTAATACCTGTTCAGAAAGCTTTTTACATCTGTATGGGGAATTCATGTGAGATTTTTCTGGATGAACATTGAACTCTTTCTTTTTTTTCTTTTTTTTACTAGTGTCATTCAAGGATTTCTTTATCTGGTAAAGATTTCTTTTTTTTTATGACAGAAATGATTTGGAAAGTTCTATTGAATCTTTTTATTCTCTACGCCCTATACCACATTCATGAATGGTCCTCTGTCACTCCTAACATTCAATTTTTTAAAAGTGATTTCTTCTTATACCTCAATACTCTGAAAGGTATCTCTAATAAGAAAGCTCTCAGAACACTGGATTTTCTGATATCTTTTCCTCTTAAAGGTTCATTTCTTTATTTGAACTGTTGCCCCAGTCTCCTTTTTATACACCTGTTCTGTGTGAATTTTCCATCAATTTCTATGAAGCTTGCTATATTTTTCATATACCAGAGTGTACATCTAACAAACATTGACAAATAGTATCTGTAATGAATTATATATGTAATGGAAATGAGTATTTTTCCCTGTAAACAAGCTTCTAATAAAAAAAAAAGAAAAAAGTATGCAGTCTCTGAATTGAGATACAGCCCTAGTCTCTATCAATCCTCATTACTTTTCCAGATGCATTGTGGGTAAATTTGAGTGCACTACTTTTTTCTTAAAGTGCATCTGGATGTTTGTATATATGTACTGGTGAACTGTGTAATGTGAGGACAACTATGTTTTGTGATTAGGTCGGCTGCAGTTGGTTAGCACAGTGGCCTCACAGCAAGAAGGTTGCCGTTTCGAGCCTTGGTGTGAGCGGGGCTCCGGCCGGGAACATTTCTGTGTGGAGTTTGCATGTTCTCTCCTTGTTAGCGTGGGTTCTCCCCATGTTAGCGTGGGTTCTCTCCATGTTAACGTATACGTTCTCTCCGTGTTAGAGTGGGTTCTCCCCTTGTTAGCGTGGGTTCTCCCCGTGTTAGCGTGGGTTGTCTCCGTGTTAGTATGGGTTCTCCTCGTGTTAGCGTGGTTTCTCCTCATGTTAGCGTTGGTTCTCTCCGTGTTAGCGTGGGTTCTCCTCATGTTAGCGTGGGTTCTCCTCATGTTAGCATGGGTTCTCCCCGTGTTAGCGTGGGTTGTCTCCGTGTTAGTATGGGTTCTCCTCGTGTTAGCGTGGGTTGTCTCCGTGTTAGTATGGGTTCTCCTCATGTTAGCGTGGGTTCTCTCCGTGTTAGCGTGGGTTCTCCTCATGTTAGCGTGGGTTCTCCTCGTGTTAGCGTGGGTTCTCCTCGTGTTAGTGTGGGTTCTTACCGTATTAGCGTAGGTTCTCTCCGGGCACTACGGCTTCCTCCCACAATTCAAAGACATGCACCTTGGGGGTAGGCTGATTGGAGACTCTAAATTGCCCATAGGAGTGAGTGTGTATGGTTGTGTGTTGATGTGTGTTTGCCCTGTGATGGACAGCTGGGATTGGGTCCCCCCAGATGAGGTGGTGACTGTGGCTGGGGAGAGGGAAGTCTGGGCTTCCCTCCTTGAGCTGCTGCCCCCGCGACCCGACCTCAGATAAGCGGTAGAAGATGGATGGATGGATGGACTTCTAAGGTCTTAGACTGAATGAGTCTGAAACAGGATAGAGATGACACTAGGACAAAGAAAATGCTCATCAATAAAAAAACAAAACAAAGGCCAGTTAAGACTAAAAACAATCATTTTATTTTTGCATTATGTAAACAAAGTCATTAAGTCATTTCCTTTAAACCAATTCTTATTTAAATCTTAGTTACATCCAAACATGGCAGAACATGTGTTTAAATTGGCCTTTGGTGGATTTTTTCCTGTAACAGTATTAGATCATTGGAAAGCCTGTTTTTTGTTTTTTTTTTGACAATAAATGGATCCATTTTTCAGTGAAAGTGCAGTTATGTGATGGGCAGCCAGGTTGGGTCGGTTTGCTCTTATTGTCTGAAAATTTGTCACGTTTCCTTTTTTGGTTTACTAATTTGGATTTACTGTTACAACAACAAATACATCAAATGCCAATTTCCTTGCTTTGCACTAAGTAAAAGTGTAGAGCAAACATTTTTGTCAAGAAGAAATCAGTAGCAGAACCGGTGAGGGAGGCAGAGTTCGGCCTCGAGTGTCAATGGGATGGACAGCTGAGAACAGAGAGATGCTTTGCTTTAGTAACAAGAAGTGACATGAGGAGACAAACATACAGGAGTGAATCATGGGACATTTCCTGCACAAACCAAGCAGGCCTGTATGGATGTGCATGAAATTCCACCAGCCTGACAGCTTGTAGGAAAATAAACAGGTTTTTTATCCGAATGTTAATTTGGACATTGGCAGCACGCTTTGCACACGGGTTAACAGGGGAACAGGTTAGGCTATTAACTATTTCACAGACGCATAAAATCAATGTAAATCATCACGTGGAACCCATGTGATTTTATAAAGTCACATTCTAACTATAAAATTTGTAATAAACTTTGACTATGTGTGATCAAAATGCCAATAAGACTTTAAACCGGCACAAGTGTAAATGTTTAGTCAGCAGGTAGAGTGAAACATGGTAAAATAACATATCATGAGGAGTGCACTCAGCGTAGTGGGCTTCTGGATCTGTTTGTCTTGAATCATTTAACCATTGGCTCCCCGTGCGTTTCAGGATCGATTTTAAGATTCTCTTAATTGTTTATAAATGTCCTAATGGTCTTGGGCCTTCTTATTTATCAGACGTTCTTTTTAGTTATGAGCCCTCGCGGACCCTGAGGTCCTCTGGTACCGGCCTTTTATCTGTTCCCAAGGTCAGAACTAAAACATGTGGTGAGGCCTCTTTCCATTGTTGCGGTCCTCGATTGTGGAACAGCCTGCCAGAGGGCCTCAGGGCCGTGGAGACTGTCGATATTTTTAAAAAGAGGCTCAAGACCCACCTTTTTAGCTTGGCTTTTAGCTGAATTACTTTATCTTATTTCACATTATTATCTACTGATTTATGTAAATGTAAATGTGTGTGTATATGTATGTATATGTTATATTCTATGCATTTTATTTATTTATTTATTTATTTTATTTGGCTTTTATTCTTAAGAATTTTCTTATGTTAAGACTCCAGTGTCTCCTCATAGGAATCTGGGGGTTCTGCCCTCTCGGCTTGGGATTGGTGCGACAGGGGCTGCTGTGGTCTGGGTAGCGTGTGGACAGATCCTGTTAATATTGTTTACCTACAATTAACAGCAGTGCCGAGCCAGATGTTTTTATCTAGTTTTTACCTAATTTTTATTTATTTTCTCATTTTAGTCACAATTTATTTAGTTTTTAGAGACAGGTGGGGATGGGGGTGGGGGTGGGGGTGAGGGTGAGGGTGGATGGACGTGGGGTTGTCAGTGCTGTCGATAAATTGCCTGTTATTGTTTATAATTTATTTTATTGTGTAAAGCACTTTGTGTTGCTAAAAGCATGAAAATCGCTTCATAAATAAATAAAGTTTGAAGTTTGATTAAAACTTCACACGAGTTATTGTCTTTTTTTATGGTTGGCTTTTTCTGCAGGGATTCTTGTGGAAACGTATCCACATCAGACAGCGTCTCCTCTGAACAGCCTGATATCAGATTATGAAGCTGTAATGATGAAAAATTAATAAATAGCTAAATCCCTGTAAAGAGCAACAAAAACAGAATTTATTACAGTAGTTTGTGGAAATAACACAGAGATCAGCAGGAAACAAGCCATTTTTCATCTGCAGATCCTTTTCTTAAGTTTTCAGGCAAAATAAAATATTTTCATTAAAATAAACACAACCATTACATTTTTATTCTTTATATACATTTTCCTCCAGCTGGTTTCATTCCAGCCATAAAGGACCATTATTTTTGTCCTTTGCAAAAAGACAGAATATGACCTCACTAGCTGATCTTTGGCTGCTTCTGATTGGATGTTACTGTCAAATGAATAAAAACACCATGTTTGGTGGTTGTATTATAAACCTCCTGGATGGGAGATATATATATGTTTGGAAAATGTCAGTAGCTCATCCTAACTAGGTGAACTGTCCATCACAGCCTATCCTACAGGTAAACACTTTTAACCCTTATGGCACTCAGGGTGCTGCAGGACTAGATGCATTTTAATAAATGGATTACTTACTGTAGTTACTGCAGGATCTCTGACAGCTTTTCATGGTAATACTCATAATTGTCTTTGCAGTCTTCCCACAGGTTCAGAGGTTGGTCCTCAGTCTCCACAAATGTGTCCCATGTGTAGGAGAAATCCAGAGGCTTCATTGCCCTCAACTTACATCCAGCACTGTGCAGGACTTTCAACCCAGCCTGGATTTCTGCTTCCTCCCACTCAAAGAGCCGAGCAGCAAAGATGCTCAACTTCACATTTTGTCTGGACTTTAAAATGTCAGCTATCTTGGAGGCGCAAGCAGAGCAGGGACTGGAGGACACGTACCTGGCAAAATGAGAAGAAGATGATGATATGTTCGCAGCAAAGATGTGGCAGTATAGCAGCACTAATTATTTCTCTCATCTTGACCTGGCAGTGTGTCACAGATAAGACATTTAAACACACATACCCATTAACATTAGACATCTCCATCCAGAGGACCACAATCCCAGGAACAGCTAAGATATTGTCCCGGGACTTTGGTAGAGACCTGTGCTTGAGACGAACAGCCAGCCTACCTACCCATGTTATATCTGTAACATAAATTGTCCCCAATCTTTCCAAACAATGTTCTTTACCATCTCTCTCTCGTCTCAATGCCTTCCTCTCTAGGTAATTCCTAACCATGTAGGACATCTCTGGAGGTTTATCAGATATCTGGAGTCATTCTTAGGAGCACCATATATTTATCTGGTCTAAGTTTGAGTAGGTATGAGTATGACCTTCACAAATTCTCAACACTTAGGAATAAAACAAGACCCTAAGACACTTAATAAATGTGGCACCCGTTCTTCTTTTATTTGTGTTCATCTTTTCTGCAATCACTGTCAATCAGATGAACTATTTACCATTTATGTAGCAAAGTTATTTTTCTCAGACATGGCTTTAAACATTCCTTGGACGACTGTAATAATTCCCACATAAAATGGACTGCTGTTGTCTGCTTTCACTGTTTTATAAATTGTTCATACACCAGACGTGGGAAATACAATCCATTTGTGTCCATTTAGGTTTTTATGGTAGCTTAAATCTGTAGGACAGTATTAGTTCTAAATAAAGACAAGAGACCTGCTATCTGATTACATTAAAACAACGTATGTGAACTTTAAATTTCCCATCAGAAGACTGATGGTTTCTATGCTACATTATATAAAGACAGATTTGTACCAGGTAACTGTGTATTTGAGGGCAGGATCGATGTGAGGCAGACAGAGTGTGAAGAAGGCCTCTTCTGCATGAATACCGGCATGCTCGTCTTCCAGATAGCCTCTTAGCAGTCCGTCAGGTGTGTTCCCGAGATCCACGAGATAACACAGGAAGGTCTTGTTTCGGCCTGAGGAATATTCTACATTCTTAAACTGGAACTTAAAGATGAATGGGTCTATCCGATCTCTGTGGACACAAAAGAGGATAAAGAAAAGTAGTTCAGATACATTGCAAAGAAGAAAAAAAGTTTCATTTAATTAGGTTTATACAGAAGTGGTTGGAAAACTGTCACACAAGCGGACCCTTGCATAAAAGCGATGTGACCCCTGTTGTTGTACATGTGACATATTTGTGAGACATATGTGGGACATGTTACATTCAGATTGCAGAAATCTGGATCACCAACTTCCTCAACCCTAAAACATTAATTTGGCATATTGGAAACATTTTTTGGAGTGCTGCAATGGACTGGCGTCCGGTCCTGGGTGTGCCCTGGGTGTCCTGGGTGACCCCGTTAGGGACAAAGCGGTGGAAAATGGATGGATGGATTTTGGAGTGTGTTGGCCCTAGTATGGAAAGGGGACCTGTCCAGGGTGTACCCATTGTTTTCACATGTACACAGTGGCGGTTCTACATTGAATTACTCCCAGGGCGATCCTGAGAGCCGTCCAAAAGTTGGGGTAGATCTCTGATAGATCAGAGTCATGTATGAAACTGATGAGCTCCAAAAGGCTCTTGGTTTTTGATGGTCACAGGAGAGGGCGCCCCTCCAGCAGGGGGCGCCAAATTGCCAATTCCAAAAACAGCAACATTGATTGTACAGGATAGAAAAACATTTTTTTTCCAAGAACTCATGCCACCCCCCACGTGACTTAAAATAATGCCGCCCCGGGCGGCTTCCCGGTTCGCCCGTGCCTAAAACCGCTACTGCATGTACAACCACATTTATTCCCATTGTTTTTCCATGTACAACCAAATTTAATCCCATTGCTTTCCCATGTACAACCACATTTAATTCCATTGTTTTCACATGTACAACCACATTTAATTCCATTGTTTTCCCATGTA
>JBAMIG010000003.1:2996312-3012939 GCA_037177335.1 Kiunga ballochi
GGATGCAAGTCAGAAATACAGGTAACTTATTTTAAACATCTATTTGGAGGAATTCACAGTGAGTTTGATATGATTGTTGTTCAGATGTTTTTCTCATAAAACTGCAGGCATTATGAAAATGATATGCGTCTTGCTTTCAGAACCACTAGATCAGCAGGACAAACACATATAAAAATCCCTCAGATATCTGTTCTATTCAGTTTCTACACCGCTTAGTACCATTCAGGGTAAGCTGGAGTCTAGCAATAAGCAGGTGAGAGGCAAAGTACATCCTGGACAGGTCGCCAGTCCATGGCAGTCATGTTTAGATCTCTGCTCTGAACTATCAATGTTATCAGTGAGATAACCAGCTGTTGGTGCAACCTTAGCATATGAGCTAACGTCTGTCTGTGTTAGCACTAGCCTGTGAGCTAACCGGCAGTCAGTGTTAGCATTAGCCTGTGAGCTAACCGGCAGTCAGTGTTAGCATTAGCCTGTTAGCTAACCGGCAGTCAGTGTTAGCATTAGCCTGTGAGCTAACCTGGTGTCTGTGTCCTCCTCAGGATATTTGTCCACCACGCTGATGATGTCGAGACAAACCAGACCAACACACAGAATTCTCTTCTGATCCTCCATGATGGACGAGACTAAAACTAAAACACATGCTGGACTTTGATTGAACACCCTCCTTCCCTCACTCACACACACACACACACACACACACACACGCAACTGCACCGTGTTTTCCTAAAGTTACAATAAGTGCACTCACTGTAAGTAAAGGTTTTAAAATAAAAGCATTGCCATTATTGGTGTTGGATTTTTTTTAACTTTGTGTGTTTTGTAGATGACATAGAAAATACATTTAAACAACTATTTTAAAGTGTAAATGTCCTTCTGGAGATTGTACATGACTGTGTGATGGGGTGGTTTGGAAGAGTTCTTAAAATTACCACCCTGTCGAGGTCTGTGAACGTCTCACCTTTTCCCCACCTCGTCAGCTGGACTAATTAGTAGATCGATAAAAGCTGCCGCTGGATTTTCCTTCAGTTTGTTGGAAGCTGGTTGTGGCGTGGCATCGTGACGAATGGGCTAAATGTGTTAAACAGATCTGAACCTTTTTAAGTAAATTTTATCAAAATGATGGACCAAAAATAAAGGACTATTCTTGTTAAACTTCTGTTTTTTGTATTTGTCTTGCTGGACAGACCAATGTAATAATTATTGGGAAACCCCACATTTAATAACGGGAGACATGACTCAGGTGTTTTATTAACTGTAGGCCCCGCCACTAATAGTCCCGTTACAACTGGAAAGAAGGAATATTCCTACATTATACAATGACATCCAAAGTTGTCATAAATTGCTTGGATGAAATATCAGGCCATTAACAAAAATGTTCTAAATCTGGTTGTTAAGATGAACAAAGGGGGATTCTGTTCCACTGCGGATGTGTTCTGTGCTGCCACACTTGTTCTATTGCTCTTAATTTTTATTAAAATATGTTACAGACAGGTGAGACCTCATCATCACTGATAATTAGATGTAATTTAATTTAATCTGGTGCTCTGTTGTAGCAAGACAGTCATTCTGATTTATTGAGATTGATTGGCTGATTCTGATTACAATAAGGAAGATAATGCAAAACCCACAAAATTATTGCAATTTCTATTTTCCATCTCTAGATTCTTTGCATACACATAGTGTGTATACACACACACAGACACACACACACACACACATACATTCATGCTCTCTGCCGGAGGTGGAAGGTAAAGCTCTTTCTGACAGGACTCTGCCAGATGTTTCCAGCAGACCTTGATGTCCTGATGATGTTTGCACCTGCCAGGCCTGCCATGACAAACAATTCACAAAGAAATGAGAGACATGAAAAACAGATTTTAATTCCACTGCAAGTCAGGAAATATGTTTATTACTTCCCCTTTTCTGTAATGAACAGTTCAAGTTAAACTTAATAATAGAGTATTATTGTCTGTGGACTGATACATTATTTATACACAAAGTTTATTAACTAATTCTGAATTACTGTTCATGTCACCGTCCCATTTCCAAAATGAACCCAGCAGGTCTGCCCAGTCAGATCTTTGGAAGGTTTTCCTGGTTTCACCTGAGTCAGATTTGTTTGCTGGAAACCATCAGATGGATTTATGCCGTGTATGGACCCATCACAGTGATTAAAGAACCGGGTTTTGCCAGAATAATATGAAGCATCAGAACTGATGAAGTCTGCAATGTTTTTCAACCATTTCCATTCCTGATCAGATAAAATGGAGACATTACTTTGTTTATCCATCTATTCATGTTCCATACCGCTTCCTTCAATTCAGGGTGGCAGTTTTTCCCTGCAATTAATGGGCGAGAGACAAGGTACTGGACAGGTCACCAGTCCATCACAGAGCAACCCAGAGAGACAAACAAGCAGACAAAATGTTATTATTCAATGTAAAAACTATTTCTGAATAGGAAGATCCATCAAACCCACAATTGTCCATCAGGATCTGCTTCTCTGTAAAATTTGGACCTGTCAGACATCGCTGGTAGTATTTTCAGTTCAGTCCGCATCATTAATCAACTACTCAGACCAGCTATTCAGCTGCACAGTTTTACATTTACTAAACTTGTTCTGCCTCCCACATGGAGAAAAAGGAAAGCAGGCCACTGAGCTCCCCGTGAACAACACTGAGCAGCTGGTTTAGAAATGTATGACACCTGAGGAAAAATGTATACTCAAGAAATATGAGCATTTACAGACCCTATTAACTCAGGTATTTACATCAGGTTCATCAGAAGGGATGCTGAAAACACCATGCATGTTCACACATGAAAGGATGGAAGCCTCAAAGCTGAAGTTTACTAAAAACCAAAATACAGACCAGTAAGTATCCCTGTTTCCACTAACTTAGTCCAGAATTTTATCTACATGAAAAAACTCAAAAACTGCAGAGGATTAGCAACAAACCTGTCCCACAATGCCGACTGTCAAAGTTAAGCTGGATACATCCTCCACAAGACGCTAGAAGTTTGTTTCATCTGGAGCAGCAAGAAAAGCTAAAAGTTCTCTCTCTGGTTTGTCTGTGCTTTTATGTGCCATAAAAAGATTCACCTGCTTATTTCATAAACAGTAAGATTAGCCGTGGCAGGGCGGGTCGGGCACAATGTCTGTATCTTTAAATGCCACGTGTAAACACCCTAAGACCAGAGCATACACAGCACCGTGTTTAAATAGGTTGGGATTTTTTTCTCTTAATTTTTATTTTGCTCCTACAAGGCACGGGGATAAAGCTCTTTAAACTTGGGTACATCACAGCTTACATAAAAATACTAACAGAGGAGACAGAACGAGCAGGAGGAAGACCATCATCATCCAGGAGCTTCTGGAAAACTCAGGATGATCTTATCCAAAGATGACATTCACGAACACTTCAAACTAAACAAGACCTCTGAATAAGGATGCTTTACTCAAATTACAAAACACTTAAGTACAAACTAAGTGGGATCATGCAGGAGTTCAAAGTCTGATCAGAAGATTAAATATCAGATATAGACTCTATTCAAGATTTCAGAACCATTCACATATCAGGGCAGCTCATGTTGCGAGTCAGTTATGCATAATATTTGGCCTGTTTTCAAGAGGCTTAGCAATTGGTCAACAGAAAAGCAGAAAATGCATCAAAACCACCCGAAATAGCAAAAACTGTGTTGACTTGTATAGCTGACAAGCCACCAGTGAAAAGAAACAAACCACAGAAGATGACGATAAAGAAATAAGTTGAGAACAACAACATGATGTGTGTCCACTAACTCCAGGCACCAAGGGTTACCTTAACCCTCTGGACTCAATACTGCCTGCCATTGGATTAATTGACTTAACCACCATGACAACATAAATGACACATGGAAGTATGAGGGAGGTGATTTAAGACGTTTGAAAAAGACATTTACATCCATAAGACGCATGGGTCTTTAGAGACACTGTGTCACCTTAGCAGCTCATAATGTATGGCTGTTCCTCTAAATGTACATTAATGTATGTAAATCAGGATGTCTGTTTCAAATAGTGGCCGTAGTTTGTGCAGATGAGTACAATGTAGCTTCATCTTAAATATTCCTTTCGCTTGATATACATCCCCTCAACAACTCAACACTGCACCCTCAGTTTCTGTTAGTACTTCTCTGTTTGCTACCTCAAGTTTCCTATTTGCAAGAGGAAGCAGGAAAGATGAAAAAGTCTTTCCGATTAGGTTTTAGCATTTTTAAAAACCAAGAACAAGAAGTTCAGCTAGTATTATTAACGTTCTGAGGATCGTTACCAGTAGGGAGTACATTAGAGAACTCAGACCAGATAGGAGGGCTGGATTTGTAGGTTGTAAACAAAATGAACATGAAGATAATAGAGGTAATAGTTTTGTTCATTTTGTGATCAAAGTAGGACAAAACAGCAGCATGGTTAATCATATGTAACCAAGCATTTTGCATCTGCTCTTTGAAACTTCATTTATTTCTGCTGTAGAGTCTGTGACCATGCATCCAGTCAAACTGTTTCTGACACTGGTCCCACTCAAACTGGCCTTGAACCTTTGGAAAGCTATAATCTCTGCTTAGGGCTGCTGCTGGTTTTACAGGATGTGGGCAGTGACTCATAGGTTTAGTGTGTACCAGCTCTTAGGGTCTGCAGGAGATCAAGTCTCATTGGGGAGATTGAGCCTGAACTCTAAACAGGAAGTAGAGAGCGTAGTATTACATCAGTCACGTGAAATTCCTATCCTGCTACCCAAGTCTATAGGAACCAATAAGGTGCTGAAGTGTCAGTGACAGAACAAACATGTGGAACACAAAGTCCAATACTGGTGTCAACCTGGGTCTCAGCCTGCCGAGCACAAGCCAATACCCACAATGCCTCGCTGTGATTCTTCAGCTGGTGTTCAAAGTTTCTGTGAAAATGTTTTTCCTCATATCAAAGGTCATCATCTCAGTCTCAGGAAGGGGTTTTGCTGGTTTGATTAGGCTTTACCTGTGCTTTCACTTGGTACCGGTCCAGGCCCGGTCTGAGTGAGGTGAAGGGGCACAGAGTTCGGAGTCCGAGTCAGATTCCCCCTCTGCAATGTAAGGTCGGACAGAGGCGCAGCGGGTGGTGCCTCCCCCCTTCTGGTGCTCCCCCACGTTGGTGGAAGAGTAGAAGCTGTTGTTCAGGAAGTCCAGATTCTCTCTAGACTGGGAGATGGAGAAACCGCTGAAAGATCGCTCCAGTTCCTCATGGTCGACTGATGGGATGGAGATGGAGGTATCGCTTTCAGGTTTGACTCCTTCCCCCCCTGCCCCTGCCCCTGTACCATTGGAAACCTCTGCTCCTCTCTCTGAACCGCTTCGTTCTGCAGCACTGTGGCGGTTTGATCGACTCCCACCGTGTCTCTCTCCAGGAGGAGGTGGGGGCAGTCGAACCAATGACGAATCGCCTACTGGACTTGGAGTGTTTCCATGGCTACCCTGGGGAGGGGCCTGTGGTTGGAGTTGGGAGCTGATTGGTTGCCAGGATGTGGAGGGTGGGCAGCTGGGGGCAGTGTAGTTCCTGTGTCCGGTGGAGCTGCTGGAACGGACCATCTTTGTTACAACCTGGTTCTTCTCTACTTGATCTCCAGGCAACACCCTGCATGAGATATTAACACAAAAACAATAAAACAACCATACAAACAACAGGTCCTGGTTCTGACACATCAGATGTGACGGCAGTCAGCTCTAACAGCGAGGACTTCTCAGCAGAAAGTGCTCACCATAAAGACCCAATCAGTAACCTTTACACCAAATCCAATGTGTTTAATGTTTATGTAAAACACTGAATTTACTTGACTAATCTCTGCGCTTCCTGATCTAACATGTTTAGACTGAACTTCACAACCAGAATTTACCTTCAGAAAGTGATAAAATTACTGATGTACAGAAAAATGCTCTGCCTTCTTTAACCCTTCATTGTTTCCAATGTTTCAATGTCCTGCATAATTGCAATCTCATCAGGTGTTTCAACCTTTGGTCTACAAGGGTTGGTGTTCCCTGTTCTGGTACTTTGATATATTTTTTTTTCCAGTATTGGTTCTGGTTCTGTATTTTTTTCTTTTGTTTATGGGTTCTAACTGGTTTCACAGTACTATGAGATACTCACTGCAGGATCTTGGGGATAGCCTGGCTCTTATCCAGCTGATCCACTGGGCTGTGGTAAGGTGGAGCTGGGTCTGGCTCCTTGGATCCAAAGTAGGCATCAGTCTCAGCCTGAGGAATTCCCATTCGCTGAATGTAAATATTCACTAGAAAGTCCAACTTTCTCTCCATGGACAGGACCTGAGGGATAAAAAACAAGATTCAAGACTAACTTAGTACCAGAAGGTCCACTTAAAGGTTTTTAGGTATTACTTACCTGTTTCTCAACCTTCCCCAGCCGTCCCATCATGCTTGGGTCCTCAGGTAGTTCCTCCCCAGCAGATTTAGGACGGTCTTTGTCTGCAATTGGTGTTCCTCTTCCAACTATCTGATCCACTCTGCAGATTTGTGGACGTATTTATTTATTCATTCTTCCTGACTAAAGCAACAATAACTGAGAATAATATTGTCCCTAGTCAGTTCTATTGTCTGTCCAAATAGTTTTTATCCTACTATCAGATGAGCTGCTCCTCTTGCCTCTTCTGCTGCTGCTTTGTATGCTACCCGTTTTCCTAGTCTTAAAGTTACTCCCCTGGAACAGAAAACCTTGTTCTTTTCTACAAAGCTAAACATTCATTCCTTTTCTATTCCACTGAATCTAGGTCAGGGTTGCGGGATGCTGGAGACCTATCCCAGCAATTAGCTGGCGAGAGGAAGACACTTGGTTAGGTTGCTAGTCTATCGCAGCAAAGCTAAAGAGAAGTGTGGTCCTGAATTGAAAAGTTTTTTTTACTGGTTGTTCTTGATTCATTACCAATGTACCATACATGATGCGTCATGTATACACTAGTTGGATGTCATAGTTGCACGTCTTCCTTTCATTATAATGAAGAATGCAACGGAGAAACAATGGAAGAAACTGGTATCAGGCAGTTTGCATTTATTTCTTTTATTTTGTGGTTTTAAGAAAAGAATCTACTGTATATTTAAATGTGACACTGTTCAGACTTTGATCTTTTCACCAAGCTGCACGGAATATTTAGACTGGACTGGCAAGTTTGGGGTTCCAGTGACTGGATTCTTCAAAAGAAAGATGGTTCAGATCAGATTTTTTGGCAAGCTTTCTAGAAAATGCACAACAACCTGTCCCACGAGAAGTCAAACCCTATGGTGGCAATGTGGTTAAAGTAGACATCTAAAAGAATTCATCCCGCTGCTTCTGCCTGCTGTCAAATTCATTGAATACTACTAACCATGTTCCATGGGAATTCATTCGTGCCTTCGCCATCCAACAGCAAAATTACGATGTAATTTTATGACGGTATCATGTTCATGACGGACCAGGAAACATCCTAGAGATTGTTCTTCACTTGGGTGGATGTTGTAAAAGCTTATTTCATAACATCCTCCTGCACTTTTTATTTTCTGTAAATGTACCAAATTTTTTTTTTCCCTGGCAGTCGACCGAGACGGACGCTTCCACCTCCGCTCCTGTACCTCCCTGGCTTTTTCCTGCACTCTTGCTTGTATTGTGGCAACTTTTAAGAGCTTTTTCTCTGTTTCTTGTCCTAAAACCACAACTTGAAGAAAAGGATCTGATCAGCTGGTCTCTGAACACAATTGATAAAAATCTTGTCAACTCGGAGAGCTGGAGAGTGGGAACCAGCATGTCCCGAGGGGACGCATCTGCCTGGATATGTCATAAACACTTGGGGCAAGTGGCAAGTGATGTGTCTGTCAATGCTCTCTGTGAAGGATGTGGAGGACACATACTGAATTGGATTTATGTTTTTTTCCTGCTTTTTAGCATTTGTGGGGTTCTGATACACAAATTAATGAGGCTGATGCGTAAGAACGCAGAGGACCGAGACCATGCCATGAACGCTTTAACTCTTGCTCTGACAGAGCAGACCCACAAGCTGGACAACCTGCTGGCTTATGCCGTTGGACAGGTTTGGGCTCTGAAACTGTTACGGAGCATGGAAAACATCTTGAGGAGTGTGCCTGACCGGATCCGTTCAAAATTGACCATTTTTTTGGCTATTTGAAACCAAGGGGCCCTGAGACCAGCAGAGACTTAAGGCTGGGAAAACACCAGTCTAAAGTCAAACCATTATCATAATCTGAATCTGGCTCCATTGGAATAACAAACTCCCCCTGGAATGACAACAGATAAGAAGCTCTGACCCCTCCCACTCCTTTACCAGCAGCGATGTTCCGGCTGTTTTGGTCACTCTGTTGCGATGGAGATGGTTGGACGGGGACTGAATGGGCTTGGCGTGCATACCTGATACACGCAGAACACTCACATGTTCAGGCTACAGATAACACCCGCCTACAACTCTTTGTCTTGGTCGTCCTCTGGACCGGCTGTACTTAAATCAATCTCGCTTGTACAATTTTTAGTATAATTGTGCTCTTGACAATAAAACTTCTTGAATCTTAAAACAATGGATTAGGCCTCACCGAACATTTCTATTCCAGAACTTTCAAACTGCATGAATGTTGTTGGATTAATGAGGAAATATGCTAAGTCCCTTATCCAATGATCTTTGGTCTTTTAAAAGAAGTGGCAACTACATATTAAATAGCAGTAAGTCCTAAACCCCTCCCCTGATTGGGATGTGAGTACCCTCGAGTAAAAGTAGAATTTACTGTATAAATATGTATCTTTAATGTATTTTGGTTGACAACTAAAATAACAATAGGTGTGGGTTTCTAATGGTGGGTGTTTTTATGGAATACTGTATCTTAGGTATTATTTTTCAAATGCTTACGCTTGTAGCGATTTTCCTTTATCGCTACTGGGGTGAAATGGCTGGCTTCAGTCTATTTGAATGATGCGCTGTTGGTTTCCATTTAATGCAGGCTTTACACTCCTTTATTCTTTCTTCTGGTTGCGCACAGCTTATCGCAATGTATACAATTCTCTGTGTTCTAGGGGTCAAGATATAAACTTTGTACACACCAAAAGCAAATCCGCCACCCATTGACAATTCCTCCAAAAACATTTTATGGCTCCTACAATGTTTATATATAATGCTAAAACATTTTTGTATAGTTTAAATATTTTTCGACTTTTAAGATAAATATAATAATGACAATCATTAGAAAGAGTTTGGAGATGAAAAACTAAAAGTTGATGGTCTTACCTGGCTTGGAGGTTCTTAATGCGGGCGAGCATGTCCAGGTGTCCTGCTGAATACTGTTCAATAACATCCATGACATCATATGGGCGAAGACTCTCCTTAAACTTCCTCTTTGATACCATGAAGCGCATGATGCTGAGAAAGGCAACAGGAAACTTGAGGTCACTGTTTATAACTTCCAAACGGATCAGGGGTTACTGATTATGTGGTGGTGCAAGCACTCTAGGGCTTGGAGGACTACATCCCTCTACTGAGTGTTATTTTCATAGTGACTAATTCCCTTTTTCAACCAAAGTGGTTCCAGTTCCAGTTCATGCCAGCTGCTCAGGCCAGTTCCAGCTAAGACCTGCAGAACCATACCATCACTTCTCTGTGAATTTCTTTTTCAATATTCCTGCTATAAGTGTTTTCTCAACCTGGACCAGCAAAGTTACAGTACAGTACCAGTTTTGACTATTGGAATCTGAGCTTCAGTGGTCCAAACCAAAAGGGGTATACTTTAGGCCCATGATTTAACCAATAATTGCAACTATTGTAGAGGACAAAAAAAAAAAAAAACTCACAGAAATTAATATAAAGTTGGAGGAGAAGAAGGAGGAAAGGAATCATCTGAAAGAAGTCTGCTGAGATGAATCGACAGGATGCATCTGAGGTGATGCTGATCTAGAAGCACTCTTGGATTTATTGGAAAGATTATGTAACCCATCAGGTCTGCAAACTCTTTGCGCTAACTGTTCTTGCATCATACATGAAGTGGTAAATCAGACAAACCAACACAAAGATGAGTTACACTAACCTGCAAAGGTATCCAGGTCTGAACACACACATGTATATTAAAAAAAAAGAGAGAGAGTCTCCACTGAGCTGGGAGTTCTGGAGTTAAGCAGCATCCCGTTCTCTATTATAACTGGTCGAAACATGTTTTGTTGCTCTGGTCCAGGTTGACCTGGTGTTTCAATTCAGAACTTAAGTCCAATCCTTAAAAATTATGCTTGTGAACAGCTCCTGTGTAGTTAATGTAGAATCTGGTTCCAAGTTAAGACTTTGAGATCAAAGACTTCTGATTGTAACCAACAGGTCTGAAGCACAGTGCTGTTCCAGGCTAAATATAATGCTAAATATACAAGTAATGATAATAATTCAGGAACACAAGACAGAACACAGTGAAACAACATAAACAATGAAGCTAACTAACATCAGACTGACTGCTCTTACCCAACAGCTGATGGTGACCTTTGACCCTGGGGTGAGCACAAATAAAAATAAGTAAACAAAAATAATGTGAATAAAAACATGATTCAGTGCATAATAAAACAGCAAATAAAAGGTGAACAAAGCGATGAATGGTAGGCAGGTAATCCAGGTGAGTCTGACAGGCTCATACCAGATGGCTCTGATGGTGACCTTTAACCCCGGTGTCAGGTCCTGGGGAACGAACTCACAGTGACAGCTTTTATTGTCGTCTGCCATGTCTTCTCCGGGCAGGCTGGCTTCTGAAATAACCACAACCACAAGGTATCTGAAGAGTCGTTACACCTTCACCACATCTGAAACACCCGACAAACTCCTGAAGGACTCAGTCATGTGACAGTCAGTCCAGAGGCCTGACACATCCTGCCTGTCTAAGTGTGTGCATGTAGGTGTGTGCGCTGACCTGGGGAGCTCTTCTGTCTGAACTCTTCATCCTG
This sequence comes from Kiunga ballochi, assembly GCA_037177335.1. Lineage (NCBI taxonomy): Eukaryota > Metazoa > Chordata > Actinopteri > Atheriniformes > Pseudomugilidae > Kiunga > Kiunga ballochi. The sequence continues at coordinate 3,007,279 of JBAMIG010000003.1, forward strand.
CATCTCTATCAGCACTGCAGGAGGAAGAGGAGAGAGGAAGTGCCTTTTATCAGAGAAAGTTCACACTCATCATTGTCACCAGTACTACGGTAAACCAGTAAAGAAGAACATTTTATTTAAACAATCCGTGAACGCCGCATTGGTCCCTGCAACAGCATCATTATGATTAGTTTTAAGAGAAAACTCAAGACTTATCTTTTTAGTAAAGCTTTGAATCAATTATTTACACCACAAGTTTAGTCTTATTTTATACATTATTTAATTGTATTTTTGTCTGTTTTGCTGATGACATTTTTAGGGTATTTGTTATTTTTTGCTCTGTTTTATTTTATTTTTTCCTTTTTTTATACTATTTTAGTTCTTAGAATGATTGTACACCATATTAGTTTTTCTGATATGAATGGTGAGTGTTAGGGAAGCACTCAGACATTTTTATGTACATGGGAGTATATAAGTGTGTTTTGTTGTGTTTGTACAGGTATGTTTATGGCTATATGTATTTTTATTACTATTTTTATGCATGTTTTACATTTTTATTGTAAAGCACTTTGAGTTGCTTAAATAAATAAAGTTTGCTTTTAACAAATGTTTGTTTTTCTGTTATTATGGTAGTTTTCATAGTATGTTATAACTATAATAAAACCTAATCTGTTAACACTTTATAAACACTTTATAAATGCTCAAATTCAGTATATGATGAACATCCGTTAACGTGTAAGTACCAACATGGCTGGTGCGTTAACGAGGTTAGAGGCAATTGATGCAACTTCCACATATATACGTCTAAAACTATTGGCACCTTGCTAATGGAACAATCTGCAGTTCATACAGTCATGGTGAAGACAAAGTCCAACCTGTTTCTGGTCTTCTATTGACTTCTTCTATTTTAATTGAAGTATCCATTTCAATTTCAGTAAATATCACTATATTAAACATATTTCATAATAATTAGTTTGAATAAAAATACATTTTGATCTTTTTAAAAAGATCAACATTGCCTTTATCACCTCAGTTAAATCCACATCTACATAAAGTTATATTATTGATATGTTATTGACAGATGGAGAGTGGCATCATGATGGATTGAGTACTTTTTCTAGAGGCTAATCCCTTCTCCTTTGTCTGCTTGAAGTTTAGCACTCTGCTGCAAAGTTTCAAGAGTGTCTGTAGCATATTTCCTCCTACCTTATTGGCTAAAAGTTTTTACATGTGTCAAATTTTGGAAATCTTGGCAGGACACATTCCTAGTTGCCATCTGGCTTTTTTATTTCCAGACTTAATTATAGGAAAATAGGGACATTACATTAAGACTGCACGGTGGGGTGGTGGTTAGCACTGTGGCCTCGCAGCAAAAAGGTGGCTGGTTAGAGGCTTGGCTAGGGGAGGTCCTAACAGCTGCCTTTCTATGTGGAGTTCGGTTTGTGCGTGTGGCGACAGGAGAGTTAAAGGCCATGAACAGTTGACGTGTGGCCGGAGCATTGCGGACTTTGTTCTGATAAAAGTCTACTTTTGCAGCCTTTATGCTGGATGTGAAAAGTGAGAATCTGTTCTGATCAGTGAGTTTTATTTATTTATGTCACTTTTTCTCTGGTCCTGATCTCGGATGCCTTAGAACATGTGTCAAACTCCCGTCCTCAAGGGCCGGTATCCAGCAAGTTTTGCTGTTTACCTGCACTAACACACCTGATGCAAATAAAATAGATCCAACTGCTTCTTTTCTACCTATTAAGTCATTTCAGTCATCTGTGTCACAGCATGGAGAAAGGGAAAACCTGCTGGTTACCGGCCCTTGAGGACCTGAGTTCGACATTCCTGCTGCTTAGAACACCAGTGAGCCATGGGGTAGGAATGTTTTGTCTTGATGGCTTTTACATCAGGATAGTTTATCCAGAGAGCAGGTGAGAGAGGTGCAAAGTGTTTCTGTAACCTCATTTATCAACATTTAAAACTGAGCCAGAAAAGGGTGGAAGGTTTTTCCCGGACTGAAAATGAGATTTTGTACTTTTGTCTAAACCTTATTTTACTAGCAGAAAGACTGGGGCCTACCAAATGCAATAAAAACACTATTATTTTAGTTCTGTTTAATCATTCTAATACACTGTGATTTTATGCAATATGCGGTCGGCATACTATTTTTATTATACCATTTTATTACCCCTGTTCTGACTTTATTGTGAGAATTGGACTACTTTTCCAAATGTCTGATACATAAAACCTTAACTTTAGAGAGTGGATTTGTTTTTATCATGACCGTATGCGCCTGAATAGGGTTTTCTGAAGCATCTTTAAAGCTGTCTACCCTTCACCTAACCTCACACTTCCTGACATGTGAAGTTCAGAAATTAAGGGCGAAGAAGAAAACAGATCTCTGAAATAGAGTTACTAACACACACAGAAATCCTGTGCTTCTTCTAGTGTCAAGGCTGGAAATTCTGGAAATTTGTGACTCTGAGTTTAGCACCAGAAGAACAAAACAGGGTAAGTGACAGGAAACTTTTATTACAGTCACATTTTTTAGGCTAATGGCGCAACCCGATTGCTAGTTTTTATTGCGTACTAGCCCAGAGCAGTCATGTCAACAATAATTTATTTTGAAGCCATTATCTTGTTTTTTATGTGATGTTAGGTAAACTCATCTAACTATTAGCCCTTTATTTTCATTAGTCACTCACTGTAACACGAGACAAGAAATCTCAAGCTCATGGGAACATTAACTTGCCATCATGGGATAAATGGTTTTTAACGATGGTTGCATTCAGCTTTCAGGGATTTTAAAATAAGTCATTGCTAATTAACCCTCTATTTTTTTACAAACTGCATTAAAGCTTGCAGATGTTTTAGTTCTATAAATTAAATGTCAACATTTCTGAACTAGAGGAAGAAGTCAAAATGAATTAAACCAGTAGGTATCATAAATTCCAAGTTAGACAAGTGACTTCCCACTAAAGTCCATCAAATGCAGTTCAAACCTCAAACCTGTCCCGACTAGTACACCTGCATGGGTGGACCAGTAGAAATTCCAATTTCCTCTAAAGATTTCCTCCTCCTTTCCTCCCTTGTTTCTCACGGCTCTTCTCTTTTCACTCTCTTCCCAAGTGCATAAGGTAGAACTTGAGGTTTCTCTTCTGGTTTTATGGACCTCATTGCCTCTTAGGTTCTCTGCACGTTTGTAAACTCACTGTAGTTATTTGTGTGAATATGGCAGCAATTTTCATGAGGCTAAAATGATTTGACGTCAGACGAGGAACCTTGGCCCTTGCGTTGAAGGTTTTCTGATGTCTCCCTGCTCCAACAAAGCAGATTCAAATGAATGAATCACTGTGCAGATCTTGATAAACTATTGGATTCATTTGATTTGAGTCAGATATGCTAGAACATGGATACATGGAAAACCTGCAGGATTACAGCTGTCAAGGATCAGGGTTACCCACCATCGTGTTAGATGGACAGTAGATCTGTGCAGATTTCTGACCTGATGTACTTATAAGCTCAGCTTTAACAAACGTTATCAAAAAATGTTTTAGGACAAGCTGATCTCATCTTATAATAAACTGTAAAACTGTTGACATTCAAATGTTTAATCAGAAATGTGAAATTATGGAATTTTCTACTGCATTTGCTTATTTATACAAATTTGGAGATAATATCTGATGCTGTGTTTGTGTACTGAATGTTCTAAAGCTTAATATCTGTGGTTTTAAAGTTAAAATGACCTGGCATTTTTGTTGGTGGTGGTGTGATAAGGAGCCGGGACCACCAGCTGGTGGATCTGTTTTACCTTCAGAGTTCTGGCGAGAAGCAGCTCCTCGGATTCTGAAGGCTTGTCGGGTTCTGCTGCGTTCTCCAAAGCTCCAGCTCTTTGGAACCTTGCTGGGACTCTCCTCTAGACTGGGCTCCATGCTGGGGGATCTTCGCAATGCCTGAATTCCCCCGGGAGTTCCAGGAACTCCGGGAACCCCTGGCCCAACACCCATTCCAGGACCAACACCAGTGCCAACTACAGGAACTACTAAATGAGAACAGTGGAGACAAATGTCAAGATGTGACTAAGAGCTGCTACATGACATCTATATGCTGATCCGGTCATCACGAAGCCTAACCAAGTGATAATAATCTGTTTCCACTAGACCACTGGATCTCAGGTTACAAGGTCAATCAGTCCATCAAATAGCTGCTGTGTAATCATTATAGAACATCCGAACACTGATTACACACAGAACCAATACCACTCAGCACCATTGTAAGCCAGAAACAATATCATAGTCTGTGGGGTATTGGTTGGGCTCTTGTTCATGTTTCTATTGCGGCTGCTTTGTTTTATTTTGTACAGTTTTTCCCTTGTGCATTATGTCTGCAACACCTCATCAATAGACCTGGTTTAGTTAGCAGGAATCCAGTCCTCAGGGAACAGTTTGTAACCCCAGCATTAAACCTGCATATCCTGCATTTGTCTGCCTCTAGCCTTGTTATTCATGCATCTGCCTTTCTGCCTGCTTCTGGCCTTGTCAGTCTTGCTTTTGGGTCTACAGCCTCCACACACCATGTCACCAGAGCCAATACATGACTTAATGCTATACAATGCATAATGACATAACTGAGAACCTACTGAACAACTCGAGACTTTGACATTCCTGATCCTTGTAACAGGTCTGGTTTACACAATAGGTCCAGTTTACCACCTTCATTTCCTCTGGATACTAGACCCACCGTGTTGAGGAGAACTTTTCCCTTTTGTTCCAGAACTCCGGGGGGATGAGAAGACCCTCTCCTTCAGACTGACTTTCTGGCTGCAGGGCAAACACAGAGATATTTTTGGAACTTGTTCCCTCAGGTTCAGAGGGAGGAATTTCCAGAGAGCTGGAACTTGTATTGTAAAGAATTATTTATCTTTAGTTTGTGCTGTACAGTCAGCATATACTCATCACATAACCTTAGGAATCTGATGGAGACATACTTCTACAAGGCATATTTATTCTACAGGCATTTGTATAGCACAATTCCACAACAGGATGATTCAAAGTTCTTTACAAAAACATTATAAACAAGCACGATTTAAAATTAAAGCAAAAAAAATAAATAACAGTTTAAAATGATTAAAATAATGGTCAAGTACAAATTAAAAAATAATGCAGCAAAAAAACAGGATAAATAGATGAAAACCTAGAATAGTTTTTCAGGTCCTGCTGTGACATCACATCTTTTTGCTCTTGTTTTATTCTTAAGGTGATAGTAAGTTGACCTTGTGATTTCCTGTATTATGTATTATAATCAATTTAGGTCTGATTCTATAATTAGTTCCTTCCTGGATGGTGGTTTTTAGGTATATAGAATGTTTGACTGACTTTTTCATAAGAAAAAAAAAACATTTTTAATCCTCTATCCATCCATTTTCCACCGTTTATCCGAGGTCTGGTTGCAGGGGCAGCCGCCTAAGGAGGGAAGCCCAGACTTCCCTCTGCCCAGCCACATTCACCAGCTCACTTGGGAGGACCCTGAGGTGTTCCAGACCAGCCAGATAAGAGGTAATCGGTCCAGCGTGTCCTGGGTCTCCCCCGGGGCCTCCTCCCACAGGGACATGCCCTGAACAGGAGGCATCCTAACCAGATGCCCGAGCCTCCTCATCTGGCTCCTCTCCATGTGGAGGAGCAGCGGCTCTACTCT
>JBAMIG010000003.1:3069992-3083092 GCA_037177335.1 Kiunga ballochi
AGGTTCTGGGTAGATCAACCTCTGGGTCGGAGTTTAGCTCGTGGTAAGATGAACCCGCTTTCTGGAACAAGGTCCAGATGTCTACGGTGAAGTGTGCGCGCGCGCGTGTATGCATTTACTTGTGTCGGTTTTATTGGTTGAGGTTACAAGGTGCAGGATCACAAAACATTTATGTTACACAATTAATATTCAGATATAAGATTTGAGGTTTAGATAGGAGAGCATTTAGGTTTGGTATGAATAATGTGGTCATATCTAAACTATTTTTCACATCTGTGTATAAAAGTGTGAAATATAATAAATATAAGGGAGAGATAGGCTAATAAAAACGTCAAGCAATCTGAATCCTAGTGCAAATATCCAGCATTGAAGTTGCCATTTATAACTATAGCTACTTTTTAAACTATTACAGTCAAATCTTTGTCTTCAAAATTAAATTGAAGTTGTAATTCAAGCGATTCCTCCGTTATACTTTCTGATAGTCATCAATGCTGGACTTTGAGAAAATAAAAAGTGCCATCACAAAAAAACAAGGGGTCTGAAGCTGTGGTCTGCAGAGCACAGAGCATGGATGCAGTTTTACACTCTTGCTGTCATATTGCCCAATAGCCTCTCTCTCTCTCTCTCTCTCTCTCTCTACATTTCTAATGTGCTCAGTCAAAACCCAAACAAATAAAAAAGGGGTTTTGAGTTTGGTTAACATTCAGAAGTCTATGGATAGATGTGCAAAAATCATAAGTGGCATTATGCCACATCTCTTGACCAGTTCTAGAAAATGTACTGAATAGAAAGCAGATCTCCATAGCAACCGCTGCATATCCTTCTAAAGCAGCAGGGTTTGGGGTGACCTAGTTATCTCAGAGCCAGATTAGATCCAGTTTTCAGCCCAGAGGTTTATAATTTAGAACCATAACAGCTCATTTGATGAGGAATAAACTGGATAAATTCTGTTTTTGTTGTGAAAGACATTAAGTGTTTCCTGTAGAAAAGCACCAGGTTACAAAACAATGACAAAAAGCTTCTATCCAAGCTTCTGCTGAACATAAAAAGGACTTGCAGCAGGTCCTGTTACCTCGCACATCTGAAGACACAAAAGGACTAGTTTGACTTGTAGAAACCCATTAGGTCTTCAATTTCCATATTTACTAGAAAGTTAACCTCAGTTTTTCTGCATGCATTTTTACATTTGTCCCAAAATATTTTTCATTAAAGCTCCACTGTGATCTCACAGCATAATGGTTGCTGGTTTGAATCTCAGCAGGGGGCGTTCTGAACTGTGACCTGTGTGTTCACGTGGTTTCCCCATGTATGCATGGGTTCTCTGGCTTCCTCCCACCATGTTAGCTAAATTCTCCCTAGGAGTGAGTATCTGAAAGCTTTTTGTCAGGAGTTGCTCTGAAGCAAGGTATTCAAGCTCAGGTTTTATTGTGGTTCCTAAATCAGGTAACGATACTCTGAGTGCTCATGAGCACAGGTAGCCATAGTGATGCAAGTCATAGGAAGGGAATCCGCTTAATGTGAGGAGTAAAAGGAAACCTCAAAAGTCCATCAAAATTCAAAATTTTCTCATTAAACAATTTACATAAAAAACAAACAAAAATCAGGCATTGCTACTTTTCATGACACCCATAGGCTGCCATGATACCCAAACAGAACAATAACATTAGTTAACTTTGACTTTGTTGAGAGCTAGTTTAGGAGAGTTGCTGATTGGCCGGCAGTAGAGCAGCTGACAATCCTCCCGGGTCAGTATGGCTGTCTCTGGATAAACCTGGTGAACATGGCATAAGCTGCGATGGGTTTGTCAGTTGGAACCATGTGACCTGAACCCTGCAGAACAACCACAAAAAAGTCAGATCAAATTAATGTTTACACGTTTTCGTACCATTATGACATCAGAAGCAGCAGCAAAGCCACGCCCACATTTTCCTAATAATGTACCTTCACTGTGAGGAAGGCAATGTTGCTAAACTCTTTAACGAAACCTCCAACCTGCTGACCGTCTGCATCTTCATAGATCCAAGTGCGCCTCTGAACCTCCACCTGAAGCACACACACACACACACACACACACACACATAAATACAAGTACGGCAAAAGAGGGTGAACACACCTAAGATACCCGATTGTCTGATACCTGCTGCTGTAGAGATTCAACGAACCACTCATCCCCCAAGAAGTTGCAGGCCATGTCCACATCCCCGTTATAGACCAGGACCCGGTATTTCTGCAGAGAGTATCCCATTTCATGAAGGACATGCCCACAACACACCCATCACACAGACAACCTGACAAGATCCTGCAGGTTCTTCTAAACTGGTCCAGGACCAGGTCGAAAACTTCCTGCCCAGGCAGGTTAAACTGACTGAAATGATGCGTTTACTGACCAGTGCCGAGAGCAACTTTAAGTACTGTTTCCTGACATCCATGTAGAGTCGGCCGTAGTTCAGGTTCACGTCAGCACTGCAGAGACATCAGCGGGTGAGACCAGGACAGACGAAACCAGGTGAGACCAGGACAGGGGAGTCTTTTACCTGCAGATTACCCAGTCCAGAGCTTTTGGGCTGATGTGCAGAGCTTTTTTTACGTAAGGGTTGTTCAGATAGAGGGAGGAGGGCGTGGAGTTGGTACAGGGGGGGTCCATACGGACAGAAAGGTGCAAAGCAGCCAGATTCTGTAGCTTCTACAGACAGAAACACACTTCAGGTGATGCTCCGAGAAGTGCTGAAGAAAACAGCAGTTTTGTTTCCATACACACCTCACTCCTCAGCCGAGTCTGCTGGTGATGGATGAAGACATTCCCCAGATCTCTGACCACCAGCTGACCATGCTCCACACTGACAACCAATAAACAACGAGTGACCCGTCTCAGTTCATTACCACACCTGCTGCAGGTGAGCTCCATTTCAGAAACACTTATGAATAAAGTTACACCTCACCTCAGCCTTGAAGGGACTCCTCCTGGACAGGATGCATATAGGTTGTACATGTTCAGTCCAGAACTGTAGACAATGTCCTGGACCTCCCCAAGCTGCAGAAAAGACACAGAACACCTGAAACCAGCAGAACCATAACCTGCTGACCTGCAGGTAAACCAGTTCACATCCCAACGAGACCAGACATGCAGTTAAATCAGCCCAGATGGACTTACGCTGTTGCTGCAGTTCTGGTTCCGGTTATTGTAGAAGTTGCACTTCCCGCCGTTGCAGCAGAACATTTGCAGCTCGGCCCACAGCCGTGTTCCCAGAAGGCCATGGTAGTAAGCAAAGTACACCACAGAGTTGTCATTCATCTCGTAACTTGACATACCGTTTCCCACAGCAATCCCCTGCAACACGGGCCAAATCCATCACGTCAGCATCTAGCACATACCCGTCACGTCTCTGACATCATATGAGACGCCTCCGTGTACCTGCAGGTTGAGGCTGGTGTCCTCCATCACTCTCTCAGCGAGCGTCGGGATGTAAATTCCTCCATAACTCTCTCCGGTCAGGAAAAGCTCGTTTTTGCTATACTCTGGGAACAGGCGGAAGAACTCCTTCAGAGCCAGGTAGTTATTCATCGACACCTGCAGACAAAACAAAACCCCTGAACACCCGAGAGCCAAATTAGAAGCAGCGTTTCAGGTGCTTCACTGACCTCCGTGTCATTGGTGGCATATTTCTGATTGTCAGAATATGAAAAGCCAACGCCCACTGGAGACTCCAGGTACAACATGTTGGCAATCTGCACATAGACGGTTAACCAATCAGCTTTCAGGAATCCGTTTGATATATATGTAACAAACCCCACCTGAGCCATGTGACTTACCTTGTTCCAGGAGTATGGGTTGTACTGCAGCGTCACCCCATCGTCCTGAATCTGAAACAAGAGGTCACAGGTCAAGTGGGAACTGTTGCAGAATTAGATGGGTGGAAGTCAAAGATGACCAACCAGGAAGGGTCCATGTTCAGTAAGCAGTCCATCCAGAGAGCTGCAACCAGGACCGCCATTCAGCCACAACACCACTGGGTCGGCAGAGGGATTATTTTGGGACTCCAAGAACCTGAAGACAACAAATAGCGCAGGTGAACCAGAAAAGTGAGTGTCGCCGAATGACTGGTATGTGCCCAGGTACTGACCAATAGTGTAGGTGTTTGCCGTCAGCCACGCTGAGGTATCCAGAGAACTGCCTGAAGCTAGGTTGCTTCTCCAGACCAGGGAGGTAAAGGATCTCATCTGCGGTCGGAGCTGCATTGGTGTCCAGAAGAAGAGACCACAGGAAGTAGCAAAGTAACCCCCACATCTACAGTCAGACAGGAAGTCATGCTATTGATACGTATCTGTGATACTGCAAGTGGAATCTAATATTGGACTTCCTGATGTAGGAAAACAAGAGGACAGAGCGCCATGTGGGACGGACATACCCAGGGTGTCTCTCTGTTACCTGACCAACACATTAACAGTCCTAATAAGTGGTATTATGAAGCTTGTTATTGACCCGTTTCACTAATGATCAGTGTGCGCTTGAACAGCTACTTTGTCATGGAGGACAAGACATTTTTCTTTAAAAAATACAGAAAATTCAAGCGTTTAGTTTTGAAATCTTAATTCCTCAGCATGACAGCATGAGTTGTTGTTACTTCCATACACTCCTGGTTCTGTATGCATTTACGGATATCAGCAATTCTATTCTTCCCATTCAAACATTTCAGATATGCCAGAGCATCTTTAGCTTCATCAGATCAGGTTTTAATTGTACAGCTTTGTAATTTCAGACTCCCAAAACCTCATTTTTACTAGCCATCACTTTTCCTGTTCATATGTACAGATGTCCTCAACACACTTAGACATCTACATCTAAATTAAGGATATCCTTGGTTCCAGTTCAAGATATTTCTGTAGATATCCTAGTAGACATCTGTAATTGTGTTGGGGATATCTCCATTGATCTTGAATTAAAGACAGCTTTTAACCTCATTCTACTTAGATGCCATCTTCTATATCTGTAAATCTACTTTGATTAGTCAAAAATTAAACCAATTGTTCTTTTGACAAGTCAGATTAAATTTCCGGATATCTTTCATGTTAATTTGAGAAAGTAAAATTTAGCTAATAAATATATTACGCAGTTTCATATGATTATGACATCTCATTTAATCCATTAAACATTTTTTACATTGTAGCAGAAAAATAAGTCTTTAGAATAAATTAAGTTACTGAAATTTGAATAAGTTATTTTTGTCATCATCCATCATTAAAGCGGTACATTTTAAATTAAAGCGTGAAAAGCTTTCTCAGTTACATTTTGCGGGACTCCCTGACAGATCTCCTGTTTCTGTGACGTCACTGCAGTAACAACAGTGTGTGTGACGTATGAAGGGGCGCTGCGGGACAATGGCGCATGTTCGGTAAAAACAAGCACACGTGACTCTCAGAGGAAGTCTAATGATGTCCAATAAACATTAATCAAAACCACTTTCATCACGAAGCTTTTGGTTCCGAATAACCTTCCCGGATTAAATAATATAGTCAGTTTCAAACCACTTAGAATAAACCTCTTAGATTTAGACTTTAGCTTACTGGAAACTAATGTCCAACAGTAAACGCACATTTGACAGAACCATAAACTGCTGCTGTTAACTGAGTCCAACCAAGGAGACATGCTGTTCTCACACCGAACTCAGACCGGAACCATCAGCAATGTTTTAGTTTTTCTCAGCAGAATGGTCCATATGATGTTTCCGGCTCTGGGTTGGTTTCGTTTTCAAAAAGGAAGATCCAGACCCAGTTATCCTGCCTTATTGTAGTTTGGCCAGAACTAACGTGGACTCTGAGTCCTACAGACCACCCAGAACTACCGAAAAACATCCCAACACGAACCGGGACATACATTCAACCTGCGGCCAAAACACACACCTAAACCAGAACCGAGGAGATAAAGAGAACCGAGCCGAAATAAACAGAACTCAGAGTAAACTCACCCTAACCGTGGAGTCCACCGGACCAAGCTCCGTTAATCTGCCAAATGAAACTGCGGTTCGGACGGGTCATATGACACAAGACGGTCACGTGACACTGAACGCCCACGTGATTTCTTGAACATTGTTCCTTTATTGAAAAACGATCCCAGTGCAAAGAAAGTAAACATTAAAAACAACAACTACGACAAACAACACAAATAAACATAAAAGATAATATACTTTTTTTTATTTTAGTTTTATGTAAAGTTAGCAAAAACACATTTTATTCAAATCAGCAGATAAATAGAGATCAATCAATTGAAGTAAAATATTGGTTACTGATTAAACTATTTACCTGGATTTCCATCCAGTGTCCAGAATCTCTGTAGATGGACCAGAATAAAGTGGAATAAAACATTCAGAAGATTTCCTTTCAGTTATAGATCTATGTCTATTAGTTACACTTAGAATAAATGTATACACATCTGCTTAACTTAGCAGCTATTATGTACATAAAACTTATTCTATCTTGGTCATAACCACTTGTCTATTAGATGGAAGATAAACAGCCTTCAACTATTTTTATCCATGGAAGCCACCATAGGAAAACATCAATTTATCTTATTATAGTGTTGAAGGGTTTTAAGCAGATATGTTAATAATTAATGAGCTCAGATGTGCACTCTGAGACAAATTTAGCCAAGAGCTTTAAATTGGTGGAACCACAATCAGCCTAGCTTCAAGTTCCTGGGATCCACATCTCAGAGGACCTGACTTGGACCACCAACATCTCCTGTTTTGTGAAGATGACAAATCAGCTCCTCTTCCTCTTGACGACACTAAAGACACTTTTAGGACAGAGGAACAGTTTTTTCCCTAGAGCTGTCTCCCTGCTGAACTCCCACCCTGACCAAATACTATATAATGAACATTGCACTATTCAATGTCCATTCCACTAGTAATTAAGTTATTATAAGACTTGTAAAAACCCGGATGTTCCAGCTTTCCAGTGGGCTCTAAATGCACCATCGACACACAAATCTGTGAGACTTGCCTGAGTGAAAACAGTCTCAAAAGCTGTCAAGCATTTGTAGGCGGATCTGTGTGTGATTTGTGCACACAAAGAGCAAATTTGTGAGTAGAAAATGGATGTTTGCACATTAAAAAAATTACGCATGTGTAAAACTTTTTTGTACCCTTGTTTCCATTGTGTTTTCCAACACATTTCCAGTTACGCAGAAAGTAGTTTATACGGCTTACAAACTATATGTTACACGTACAAGTACTTAAAGTTACACACAAATTAGTTTACACAGCTTGCAAATCGTGTATTACAAACATACACACAACACTATTGAGTCGATTTTCTTCCCATAGTGGAGGGGCTTTCAGAAAATCCAGATGTGGAGATGAGGCTGTATTTATGTCCATGACTGAGCTGCAGGGTGACAAAATGAGGAGGTCACCCCAAACCTATTAAAAAAACATGTTTAGTTTATTTGTTCAGACCTCCATCATTTTGATCCTCCTTCATCTTAAAGCCAGTAATCTTCTTCATTCCTGATGACACATCTCATGTGTTTTTATGAAGCTGACTTTCTAACTTCATCCTGTAGTCCTCTTTGCACTTTTTAGTTGGTGTTTTAAGTTGTTAGCCTCAATAATACCTTGATAACTCCCTGTCACCATATCCGAAGGCTTTCTTTTTGATGTCACTGGTGATCCAGGGTTTGTAATTGTGAAAGCACCTCACTGGTCTTGTTAGGATGATGCCGTCCACACAGAAGTTTATATAATCTGTCACAAACTCAGTCAAGCTGTTGATGTTTATCTCCACGAGGACATTACAGTCTGTAGCCTGGAAGCTTCCTCTCAGGGCATCTTTAGCATTACTAGACCAGGTTTTAATAGTCTTTCTAATGACAGCTTGTTGTTGAATGATGGGCTTATAGGAGGAGGTGAGAATAACCAGATTATGTTCAGATCTTCTTAAAGGTGGCAGGGCAGAAGAGCTGTATGCATTTTTAATGTGATGTCATACAGTTAATGACATCACAAGCTGCGTCTGGAGCGGTACCAGGTATTACATAAACCACCACTAGAAAAACACGTGTGAACTCTCTGGGTAAATTGTATGGGTGAAAACTGACAGCTAGCAGGTCAGTGCCTCTTGTGCAGATCTTCTCTTTATCAGTGACATGTCCAGGATGACACCAACGCTGGTTAATCCGCACTGCACCTCCACCTCCCTTCAGGTGTTTATTAAGGTCTGCACGGACCGTCTTGAAGTCGTGTTCAGACTCATTACAGTCTGAGTTGTGTTCATGCAGCCATGTCTCACTGAAGCACATAAAACTGCACTCTCTGTATTCTTTCTGACACCTGGAGCTCATCCATTTAGTTAGCTAGTGATCGCACATTACCCATCACAACAGCTGGAAGAAACAGTTTAATTCGGTGGAACATTTTTTGTTGGGATCTGGTGAAAACAGTGTCTGTACGACCAAAATCATTTTTGGTCAGGGAGAATACCTTCTAATGCTGCTTCAACAACTCATGCAGTTTGTGTTGCTCTTCAGGCATCAGGGAAGTACCAGAGAGGTCAATGGGGATGGGAGTTGTTGCTGCAGGTTCATGTCAATAGCACCTGGGGACGATGGAACAAGGAAGGACAGTTCATGCCTCCGCGAAGTCCATTATTTTCAGATAACGGACACCTCGTCAGACATTATCCCTTACCTTATTTATTACATGATATTGTAAGTAAAGCGTCATTCTATGGAGACTTCTGTTATTATCCGTACAGTTTGATAGTTAATAAAAAAATCTTTTACAGCTATAATGATTATTTTATGGCTTCTTTTTCTAATGTTTTGCATTTGGGATAGGGTCTATGTGCTTCTTTTACTTTAGTAATTAGAGCAGGATGAGGAGCTACATTTTCTCTGGTTGTGACTACAGTATACTACACAACTGGCAAAACAAGATCTCTCGTGCTTAAGTTACAATGCCACCACAAAACCTTTTAAAACCCTTGCTTAAACAGTTTTTGCTCTGCTTGCTTATATGCCTGGTTGGGATTCTGTATCATCATTGTTTGCTGTTTTTTTTATGGTTTGATGCAACAATTTTTACATTTTTTTTCTCTTCCCAGCTTTAACTACTCACAAACTGGCACCACATTAAAATAAGACCCAGTAAGAAACCCAGTGTAAATTTCTGGTCTGTGGTGTCCAGATTTGTTGTACGTTTGACACTGAAACACCAAATTAGTGTGAAATGTTTAATTACACAATCACACATCAGGGAGCTCTGCAGAGACAATACAGGAAATATCACAAAGCTGAAAATAAACACATTTATGTTACGTGTAAATGATTACTTGAAGACAAAACCTTGTGTTAAGCAAATAAAATGTGGTTATTCACAACATTATACCAATGTAAAACTGAAACGTATATTGTTACTCCTACAGAAATGAGTCTATAAAGCAGATTTTGCAGATTGGACCACTGCGTCTCAGGTCTGCTTCAGTTAGCAGTAAACTCACCTGATCAGCCTCTGTGATTCATTCTGTTAACTGTAAACTCAGTAACCACCATGAAGTCACAGCTCAGGCAGAACAAGACACACCTCCCCAGCTTAAGGTAGAAGTTTTGACCTTCAGAGCAACTGATTTTCAGTCTGTTTGCAGTTCAGCCCTGAGAAGACATAGGACTCAGTGAGACACCTGTGCAGGTATGATGCTTTTTATTCTGACCCAGAATTAGCATTTTATTAAACTTGTTGTGCAGCTATTTATAATTTATTTGTGAGATGTGTAAAGATAAAATGTGTCAAGTATCAGGTTTATCAGAGTTTTCTACTGATAAGGGTCACAAACGGAGACTAAATTCACCACCTATTCTTCTTCTTGCCTCTTTCTCTGCCTGGCCACTTCTCCCAGTTTCTTTTCCAATGATCAGATCAAGTGTTTGAAACATTAAAAGGATCAGATCAAAGCTTGGTACACAGGAGGACTTTTAAAACGGAAAGGATTTTTTAGCCATTAGAGACCCCACACATGGTGATAAAAAAGCAGGATTGGTTGTATATGTGGTGCTTAGCACAGCACAGCGCACACGAAATGATCCTGTCCCACAAGCGATCTAGATTCTAGTTCCCAGAGTCAGAAATCATGCTTCATCAAACGTTATCTACCAAAAACAAAGGAGAAAAAATTGAAAAACAACAGTAAAACACCAGGAGCCTCCTTTATAAAACGTTGCTTCACCAAGTTTAAAGTCTGATCTGTAAAACTCTGCTTACGCACAGATTCACACAATTTTCTTTTATAAATCACAACCTTGACAAAAAGGTTACACAGGTGAATTTGGTTAACTTCTACACACCCACTTGCTACCACACACGGTCAATGCAAAGCAGCTCATAAATATGTCGGCTTATGAATTAACACCTATCTGTGGTGTTTTACGGTGAGTCCTGGCCAATGAGAGGACACGTACAAGTAAGATGGACACATGTCAGGAGATCCTGTTTGTGGGTCATAGTTGTGGCGTAACAAGTGGTACCACGTTGCTGCAGCCTAAATGTTAGCCTGATGAAGACTTCTGTGCCAGAAATAAAATAAAATGAAAATCATGGTTGGATCTCAAGGTGGAGGCAAAGATATGAGCGTGGATCACATCAAAGCGAACCTCGAATGGGGGGTGGGAACAGACAGCACAAGGAGTCAGCGCATTTTCATCCCTAAAAACCACTTTCCTTCCACACTTGAAGATCTTTGGTTGTAAAAACCGAAGAAGCTTAATACACGTGAGGGTTTTGGAGCATTTATTGAGACTTTATCAGGACAAATTTACTGTCACCACACTCCAGTTCACAGGAAAATTGTATTGGATGATCCCATTCAACTCATTCCTGAGCTGGAAGGTGTAGAAACACTCAGTGTTATTTGTTGTTTCTGATAGCGGTTTACTCAAACATTTCAACAAGAGTATTTGTAACGTTCGCACATAATTTGCCACAGGAAAATGTACTGCTCTGATGTTGCACTGTTTGTGGATGTACAAATAATCATCCATTCATCGCTTGCTCCAATAAAAGGTTGTGGTTTTCTGGAACCAATCCCGATAATGATTGGTTGAGGACTAATAATCAGATAAGTTAAATTTATGGCGATAAAAGCAATGTGTAGGAGATGCACCGTGATCAAAGTGAGTGTAGCTGAGACACCACAGCAGACTTGTATGTGCGTTTCTTTCTATTTGCTGACAAAAAGCCCACCACCTGCATCCTACCTTTTGTTTGGGAAATGAAAAACCTCCAGAAAAAAAATGCCAGCTGCTTCAGACATGAGACAGCAGCTTTACAACAACATCAGATATGACTGTATGTGTACAGAGGACAAAGCACTGTTGCATAGTATCACACATGCATTAAATGTACGATATATACATAGGATACACTGTGAAATGGTAAATAAAGCACAATATAGGACATCTATCTTTATCACACTAAGTGTCATCATTGCTCACATAATCACATCAATTAGTGAGTAAATATTTTTTATAGTAATTATCATATATAAAACTACAAAGTGCTTTACAGTACAGTACTTTGTTCAGTGGTAATACAATACCCAAAATATGTATCACATGACCTATAGTGGCAGCATATACAGTGTGAATTGAAGCTCCTCCAGAACCGAGCCCTGTTCGTGCCCTAAAGTAAGACATCGGAGAGAGACCCCACAAGACAGACAGCAATTATTTATCCACGAGGTAAGAAATGTCATGGGAATGTTGATGGGATCAGAGAGAGTGTCATCTCAACACTAATGCAATCACAGTAAGCACTGTTTGAACTAAAAAAAGGACCCATATTATGAAACACAACCTGTTTGGACTTCTGATAACGTCTATCAGGAGGAACTGAAGCTTAAGATTGAAATAAATGCACCATTTAAAATCAGTGAAAGTTTACTCGCAAACAGGAAGCTAGTCTCTAATTCGAGAATGTTTCTTTACCAGGTGAGCGGTGACTACTGGCCATGGACCCATCACTGACAGCCGGTCAGGTGAGCGTGCTCAGTTGTTTTCCACCTTCTGTTGGTAGAGATGTCGCTGTTGCTGTGGTAAAGCCCCTGAGAGCCGCCCTGGGAAACCCCAATACCTGGAGCCTTCTGCGCACAGACAGACAGGTGAGTGTTACCTGTACAAAATCACAAACATGCTCAGGTGTTTGAAGTGTAACTAACCCTTTCGAAAGAGGCTAGCCCCAGTCGAATTTCCAAAAACTCCACAGGCATGGGTAAGACCGACAGACACAGAGGGGTGCGGTCAAATGAATGGATAAAATAGATGGACAAGTATGAATAAAATGCCAACCTGAATGAAGGCTTTTGATAATGCTAGAAATGCTCGCAACTCCAACTCCTCAGTCTCCACAAAGGACATGTGTCTGCGAGACGCTTGTACATCAGAGCCGGGGACATAGGCATGTACCAAGATGCATCGCTTCGGTCAATGGGAAAATCCAACTGCAGTAGCCATTGTTCAACCCAAAGAGGGAAGCACTAAGACAGTTTTAGACCATCCAATCCAACGCAGCAGCTTTAGGTATTTGGAACACACAGAAATCCACTTACTCCAAATATGAGAAACCTCATGATCATGAAGCTGAAGATGTACAAATCCTCATCATCCTCAACCGAGAGAATCCCGAGTCACTGAGCGTATCAAGCAGGGAAGGTCTCGGTCAGGCTGGCGGTTTCTCCTCTCACTGCATGTGGAAAAAACTTGATGGTTGATTGCATTTAGAGTTCAGTTGACTAGGTTCATGTTGTTGTGTAGAAATTAGGATAAGTGCTTTAAAAAAAAAAAAGTGGCACACAGAGAGAGAACAAATCACACTAGAAGCGGAGAGAGGGAAAACAGTGTCTGCTCTGCTACAGTGCTGGAAGAGGAGCACAACTTACCTGCAGTCTGTGCTGTGCTGCCTGATTATGCCTGGAGGAAACACTGTACGCATTGCCTGAATCATTAGTTTGCCAGTGCTTAAGAAGTTTCCTGGGAGCCTCACAACTCCACGCTAGCGGCTAGATGCAGATGGAAAGCTGAGTCACCTATGATTTCTTTCTCTATATAAATATGTATA
>JBAMIG010000003.1:3215036-3231286 GCA_037177335.1 Kiunga ballochi
AACAGCAATCTCTAATCACACCCTGCACACCCCCCACGTGGGGGTGAGGTTCGGTAAGGCCGCATGTGGAGACTGAGAAATTCATAAACTGTCAAAGCTTTAAAGCCCGTCCTGAAAACGGGTTTTTGCTGCAGCTAGTCCAAACGTGTCTCTCCTGTAGCTCAAAACCTTTTAAAAAGCATAGATTATGGAATAACAGCAAACGGCTTGTTGTTATGGGCCTGATTTTTAGCTGTCTTACAATGTTGTACCCTCTCCTGGTATGTGAAGGTAGCAGACAGTAGCAACTTAATATGACATTAATAGATTGATCGTGATAAATGAAATGATTGCTTGATCAACTATACCCAATAAAGTAGAATCAAAGTGAAAATAAGTTCCTGCTGTTCACAGAATTGATCATTTGACAGAATGAAATGACCGTTACAGAACAGCAAATAGCCTTACAAACAGATCAATGATCAATAGATTTAAATCCACCACTAATCGTTCAATTGCAAATTGATTAACAGATAGACAGACTGATAACTTTGAAAAAAAAACTGTATAGTGACAGACATTATCATATTTTGACCAGTAATCAATACAAACAATGCAAAAAATCACACGTATTGTTCTAAATAGGCCTAAAATGTTCATTTTTACAATCCATAATGCAGAAATCCCTGTAAAATTACACTAATAAATGTCCCTCATGTTAGTCCATGACCCGTCGCCCATGGTAACCATGTTAGGAACAGAGTTAGCTTGGCCCTGTAACAGTAGTGGCTACTGGCAAAACGGGATTTGTCATTTTTAGATCGTGTTTCCACCTTTAGTGCTGCCAAACTGAACCCCACGACGACCGGTGTACGACGGGTGTGCAAGGTGCAGCGACAATATCACTGGTCAGCATCTGGGTTCTTGCTTTCTATTGGTCAGCAGACTTTTGGCAGGATTTTATCACAGAAAGGTCATTTTGAGAGCCAGCACGGATTTGCGTGCAAACAGATGTTTTGAGTGTAAACAGATGTTTTGAGTGTAAACAGAGTGTTTTAAAAGAGAGCAGCACAAGATCTGAGCTAAAATACAACTGTTAACGCTCTCAAATCCACCAAATATGCTCTTGATAAATGGCATGATAATACCCCCATACTTTGCATAGCAAAACATAAATCTTGTAATTTAGCAAAAGGATTCAAAAGGTGTTTTACCATCTGCTGTATTGCCACCTGTTTTGTACACGATAACATTTCCAGTCTTCTACCTCTGTCTGACTTTTCAGCGCTAAGTGATGAATTAAATGTCTAAACATTGCAATATATGGATGGAAAATAAATATGTCTACTTTTTCAATAGACAGCTTAGCAGTTCAAACATGTGAGGAAATGTAGAAGAAACCATCTCTAATTCAGGATATTTCCACACTATATTTCCGCAGCTCCTGCATTATTTATGCATCCAAAAGCAGCTGCAAAAGTGTTTGACAGCTGGAAGTCAAAGCCAGGTAGATGTTCCTAAATTCTCAACTCTGAACCATTCTCATAACATAGTTAGGAGTAGAGGTCTTCTACTCTTTTCCATGTGACAGGAATTCAGAGTTAACACATATTATTGCTAGTCAAGCAGAAAGGGTTTAGTTGAACTGGAACTTTTTGGCTACTTGACTTTTTATTTGTGCATATTTACAGTATTTAAAAATCAATTTATAGAGAAAATTCACGACAACCTTAATTGTCATGAAGAACAAAACACAGCCAAATGGAAAGAATGTGACCCGCAGCTGGACCTGGTTGAACCTGCTGCTGAACCTCTGTAGAGTTCTGCAGGTCCAGTTCAGCTGTTTGAGGAGCAGCAGAGTCTGGCTGACAGTTTGACAAACAAAGAAGGAAAATTGAAATACGCACCTTCCTGTAAGGAGCTTCCAGCATGGCCTCGATGTCCAGGTCGTCTGCCATTCTGCTGCTGAGCCCCCACACACCCACACAGAGAGAGAAGGAGAGAGGGAGAGCGAGAGAGGGAGAAAGAGAGAGAGAGAGAGAGAAACACAGAGTACTGTCATCGTGTGCAGAGGAATAATCTGAACATTATATTATAGTAAGGGCCGTATTTGTGCTACAAGTCTTTATTGCAATATTCTCCAAATGTTCCAGGATCCTAATTTCCTGCCTGGGTTGCTGTGACATCAGGACTGCTGCTCTAAAGCGGTTCAGGTTGTTCCTATCTAAAGAAGTTTCCATGTAAGCACTTCCTCTTCAATTATACAGGAACAATTTAATTTTCTTTGCATGCTCCCATTAGTTTCATTATTAAAGGTATAGCATCTCCTTTCATGCATTTGCAGACTACACTCAGTTTTCATTACAAAAAAAATACACACATAATTTAAAGGCCTTTCAGGAATGAAAGGATCCAAACTACTTCAGAGGATAGAAGTAAATGGATTATTTCTAGATACAGTGGTGCTGCACTTCTACTTGTTAGACACAAAATGACACAACATTATGATGGGATATTTGATTAATCTGTAAGGAACATACTAGTTTAGTAGCTGATCCTAAACTGTTGAAACGTGTGCTTATGCATGGTAAACAGGCTCCAACTCTGCTGTTTTTAAGTCTTTAAAATCTTAATATTCTCTGGCTCTCACTGTGTCATGTGACCAGTTTGCTGCTGTTCAGAATCTCAGGTGTTCTGAATGGAAGTTTTACTAGAACACAGTTAGCCGTCTCTGGGTTTGCTTTGACTGATAATACACTGAACCACAGCCTGTAACTGGGACTGGCTTTTAAACACTGCCTTGTGTAGGAATCACTGGCGTCTGCTGTTATGGATTCCACAACAGAACCGGAGTCCGGATCAGGAAGAATCATTCCTCTATATACCTGCAGTATATCTAAAATCCAACCCGTCCTGGGTCAGGAGCTGGACTCAGAAACAAACTAAGTACGCTAGTTGCTAACACCCAGACAACCACGGTGTCACATTTGGCG
The DNA here is from genome assembly GCA_037177335.1 of Kiunga ballochi. Lineage (NCBI taxonomy): Eukaryota > Metazoa > Chordata > Actinopteri > Atheriniformes > Pseudomugilidae > Kiunga > Kiunga ballochi. The sequence continues at coordinate 3,218,009 of JBAMIG010000003.1, forward strand.
GGTGTCCGGGGTGACCGCGAGCTCGACGGAATAGAGCAACGGGTCCGCGCAGTTAGCAGCCAAGAGCTAACAGAGGTTGACAGACATTTATCTGCTCCTACCAGAGCCCTCTAGCGCAGTTCGGTTCGACGGCAACTGATGCCGCCGGTGGAACAGAATTTTACCTGAAAATACAGCAGTTCAGTGGGGAATAACCTCCTAACGGTCGTTCTGGTTCAAGACAAATCTCCTGTGTACGCTGGTTGCAATGGCGAAACACAGCGTTATCGCGAGATCTTGTTGCCGCGAGATCAAAACATTAAATAGGTTTAGAATATGACGTACAGTGTGAACAGCAGGTAAATTAGTAAGCATGCTGGGAACCTATGATCACTTTAAGTTAATTATTTTGTTTTATGCCAACAACTAAAACACTTGTTTGTTTGAGTGTGGTTCCTGAAATGGGGTGTTTAAAGTCACAATTTCATCGGCTTATTCATAATTTACAGAAAAAAGAAAAAAAAAGGTTTAGTTAGCTTTCCGCATAATGCACAATATTTTTAGGACAACCAATTTCGGCAATTTAACAGTCCTGACTTCAGAAACCAACTTGTTTACGCTGTAGGAGCGGTTTGTTTGATTATTCCCCCTTTTTTTGTAGAATAAAGACCTTAAATTAATAGTATAGGAGTCGACCACACCTCCAAACAATACATCGAATATAGCAAAATAATAAAAAATACCCTCTTAATAATACTTTAATTGAAACTCAACATTTTCAGGGAATTCTTGTTGAGTAAAGAGCATAAACTTTAGTTTTCTTAAATCAAAGAATTTATTTTTGTTGAAGCATTACTGAAGAAGAAGAGACATTTGTTGCTCAGTTTTCAGTGATATTTTCAAGTTTTTCCTCGACAATACAATTTGTTTAGTCTACAAAAAAATTACTTTGTTTAAATTCATGACAAAGGTTATTAATATACCAAGTAAAAAATGTAGGCCCTTGTAGAGCCTTAGTTTATAGTTTTCAACTCGTACTTATGGTCTAAATACTCCACATGTATTTTCTAAAAAAAAAAAAAACTTTAACGCTATACCCCTTATTCCATGTTTGTAGTTTGGGGATCAATTTGTAATGGCCCTTTTAAGGTCATTAAAAACTCCAAAAATAAAACTGAGTATTACATATCAAAGAACGTTCTTCCAGAAAACAAACAGTCGAATAAAAAAAAAAAAAGTTTCACCAAGGTTTTAAAAACTAAGAAAGCAAAAGTAGCAGCTTGTAATTTATACCATCATCCAAAACAGGTAAAACAAATATTAGGGGATCTAGGAAATTTTCATCACTTCAAGGAAATAAATTAAGATATAAACATGCAACAAACAAAATATATATTCAAGAATAATTCATTGATTAGCAATTTATCCTGGATTATATTAGTTTACATTAAATGAATGTAGGACTATATAGGTTTGAAATCATAATATGACCGCCCTGCTGAGCTTTTCTGAATTTTGAAGTAAACTTGAGTTTGATTTAAAATCTATCTCTGTTTTAATACCAGAAATTTGCTGAATTCTATCATGATTTCATTACCTGATAATTATGATACTTCACAGACATGTGCATCTGTTACAGGAGGTCGAGTCTGCTTAGGATGCGTCACAAGAACCTAACCCCTGATAAGTAGTGGAGGATGACTGGATGAAATAAAATACAAAATATACATAATGAATAACAAATGAGGCCATTTGTTTATTATATTATTCTTGGTGCGTTTACACAAGATTTAACTTTATCTGATTATGAAAACGTCTTGCCACCATGCTGGAAAATACATGTCCGTTCATAAACGGGAGGTCAAACACAACATGCTTCACACCTTTGTTGCTGCAACTTAGCAGATGGTTTTTAGTATATTAAACATATGTTGAACCTTTTAGTATAACTGTAATCTTGTCATACATCAGTATTAGTAAAGCTAATGATGTGATTCTAAGTTTCAGACGCAGCAGGTCCATCAATATGTCCAGATGATCAATAAAAGATTTAGGACAAGGTGAGCTGAGGGAGGCTGATAAATTGGAAAACTCAACACATTTCATTCTGAACACATTTGGTCAAATACATTTCTAATGACAAATGATGCGAAAAGACAATAAAGATAAATCAAATCTGTCTATTTGACCTTAATTCTTTTGGTAATTGGACATTTTCTCAATTTAGAGGTAAAACTGAAATTATATTTATATCTCTGATTCAATTTATTTGGGCAGAACCTCTCTTGGGACCCAGTATGAACTGCTTTCCTTTTTCTATTGCGTCATTAAACTGAGACGTAAAGAAAGTCTTCGAGCTGAATGTCTGAAACTGTTCTAATTCACTTTTCTTTCCTGTCCTGTGTCTTCGGACTCCTCTGAACCATGATTTTAACGACTACCTCTAAAGAAACAACAGATGTATGCAGATAAAGAAATAAAGAACAGGACAGGTGTACGATACATAGTATAGTCACTATAGACCATTGTTGCGTGTGTACATAGCTTTGCAATGTGTGCGTTTGTGATATCATTTTGTGTTGTCGCACTTTGCAGGGGGGGGGAAGTGAGGGTAAGCGGCAGAGGTAGGTGTAAACCTGGCAGTGAAGCGATATCACTTATTTATTGAAGGGTCACTAGATCACCTGTAGCATTGGTAACCAGTTTAACCCAGAGATGGACAGAGCTGATAGAAATGTGTTTAAATGAAGGATATTAAGCCTGAAACTTTAGCGATGTGTGAGGTCATCAGGTGATGCCCTGTTTCTTGCCTGTTCAGAGGGGGCGGAGCCATGCACATAAAGCATGAAGAGCTACCATAATGGTGTCTGATGGCTTCAGGAACAGACATCCTTAATGTTTCTACTGCACAGACTCAGAGTCAGCCTCCTCTTCATCACTGAGAACTCTTTTGTCCTCAGTGACTGAAACCTTGTCAGGACTTTCTGGAAACAACCAGACTTGTTCCATGTCCATATTCTCTCTGTAATATCACTGTTAATTCTTTCAGCCAATCATATCTCTTCCGGCTCTGATCGCTCTCTGGAGGAAACCCACCGGTTCACAATCACTTCCTGTAGGGACCAAAAAAAAAGCCTTCATCAACAGATAATCCATCAGTTGGTTATTATTTGTGTATCAGCAGCTGCTAACATCATCAGCCTGTATTTTTCTTTGTTTTGGCAGTAATTCATCAAAGACTTTAGGCCACTTTAATCTTTCCATTAGTGTGTTAAATATGCACTATTAAATAAATTGATTATTTAAATTATTTATTTATTGATGAGTAATTCACTCTGTTCTTGACATCAAAGGTTTTCTTTTAAGCCTTGGCATTACACAGTAAGCTAGAAGTTACAAGGTGGTGCCTGAGGTAAATATTATTCATGTTATTATTCCATATTAATTTTAATTTATGACGCTATAACACTAAATCTGGATCTGGTTTAATATGGAGTTTGACATTAGAAAGAGAATCAGATATTAATTGCAGATAATAATGAACTTTGCTCATTTGTGGGTTGCATCTGTTTCCCACCAATCCAGAAGTTTTTCTCCCTGAGCAATAAGAAGAAGAGTGAGACGAAAGTCACACGGCGGCAGCTTGCTCTCTCTAACGTCGCCTGAACTGTAAGGGATCAAGTCCCAACCAGGAAGTCAGCAACGGCTATACAAATATTACCAAAAAAATTCCCCATTCACTCATCACAAATGTTCAGAGGCCTGAAGATGGTTGCTGGAACAATACCAGTCCATGTCTACAAAACTACTGCAGGAGGTTTTAAAATTAGAAATACTTTAAAAGAAATAAGCTAAAATCATTTTTAGCACCAGTAAAATGATGAAGCAGTTGCATGTTTGAATCCAAGTCCTTTGCTGCAGGTTAGCCCCCTTTTTTAATCCATCAAAAAGCTCACATTACCAAACATGTCAAGTCACATGGCCACATGTTAGGGATGGGGAGCTTTGAGGTCAAAATTTGATGTAATCTGTTGGTCTTCCTGAACTATTTAAGTATTTATTATGAATATGCAGAAATACAGATTAAATGGCAATGAATTAACGCACATTTTACCCAGAGAGGATGTTGTTGTACACTGGTGTAATACAGATAAAGCTAAATTAAAATAAAGTTATTAAATTGTCTCTTTTCTTTTGTGAGCTCTGTGTTAGAACGCTGCATGTTGTGATTACTGTGATTACTTCAGAAACATCCACAGAAAACTGAGAATCTGATCCAGAACTTGAACTCTTGTTTCAACCAACATGTGAACACTGATCAGCACTCAGAGCTGCATGCACGCTGCAGGGCGATGTCACAGATCACATGACCTGCTCTGGTGTCCATGTTTGTTTGCAAGTCTCAGAGGAAGTGAGATGGTTTTGTTACCTGGACCTTCAGTCTGCTCAGACAAACAGGTGAGTCCATCTCTGCTTCTAACAGGTCAACTGGATGGATGATGTAACACAACATCAGCTCCTGTCAATCACAAAACTCAGCATTACAGAGCAACATTAGCAGCAATGGCGAACAGAAAACATCTGACACACTGTTACCTTGGAAACATTAGCTGTGATCCTACTGAGTGCTGCCAACGAACGCCATGAAAATGGACGTAAAGTGGAACCTGTGAATGCTTCATCAACCCGTTCGATGACCACCGAGTAACTACAGGAGGATGATGGAGACACACTGGATCAGAGCATCGGCTTTAGTTAGAAGCCTAAGCTCCATCAGACATTAGTGTGTGTGTTACCTGGCATGGTAGAAAGGTGGCCCTTTCCTGTACAGCACTGAAAACAAAAACAATCAGTGAGTGTTTGTCTGACCATGCCTCCTACCACAAACCCCCACCCTTAACGTTTAATGTGATGTGACTTCCTGTGCAGTTTTTATTTGCAGAAAATATCTAAACAGTCAAGCCCACATCCTGCCCTCATCAAAGCAACATCAGTTGCCATGACGATGTGTGATAGACTTACTGAGATCCACACCATATTTGGCCGCGCCCCCTCCTTTTGGAACCCAGCCTTTGCAACGAAAGTGATGATACGCTGCATACGAGCTGATGAAATCCGGACGTAACGACTTCAACTTCCTCCATAACTGAATGATTGACAGGGGCTCCTGACCAATCACAGGACAGAAAATGGGTCACTTCCTGGATAGAAATTCTACGTGTTAAACGCAGTTTGAAGACGGGTGAAAAGTTACCTGATGCAGGTAGACGGACATGCAGCCCAGACTGTAGACTAAGAAGAATGCCTGTAGGAGCAGAGACAGGGTAAACAAACAAAAAGGTAGACAGGTAAACAGACAGGTAGATCAGTAAATAGATATGTAGATAGGTAACCATGATGAGTGAGTATGACAAAACATAAAAACATTTCTCAGACTGCTAAAAGACTAATTCAGACGCAGTAGTGTCTTAGTAACTACTCTACTCTTCTGCTTTTCCATAACAACGCTTTTTGCGGGGTCTAGTTCATGTAAAAAAAATAACTTTCTCAGAGTAAAAAAAAGAAAGAAAAAGCTTTGCGTGTGATTTGCAGAACACCACAGAAGAAGATGGACACAAAGATAAAAGACCTTGCGATAACTTTTTACCTGAGGCTTGGATAATGGTTCTTCATGGAAATAGACTCATGAAACAAATAAAGAAACGTTGTTGGTGGGCAAGACAAAGCACCCTGGATCACATCTGGCCAATCAATGGACGCCAGCCTGTGGACGTCACGCTACACGCACGACTCGATACGCTTGGAACTACAACAAAGTAGGTACGACATAAATGTCTACATGCTTCTAGAAATGCTCTGTTTCCGAGGGGAGTTATATACGGTCGGGTAGAGTAGGTTCTAGTGGAAAAGCACCTTTTCTAGTCCAGGTCTAAAAGTACTAGTAAGCCCAGAGCACGCCCGGGAATCCTGAGATTAGGAAGGAAAAAAAATGGTATTTTTGCTCTCACATGCTCTCGGTGCATCTGGTTCATGGTACATAGAAGCACAGACACATCCCTAAACCCTGGATAAGCGTAAACGAGGTTGCACATCAAGCTAAATGTTCTGTTTGTTGATCCTTGAAAAATGATTAGCTTTATTATGGCTTTATTATATTCATTGTAAATGGTCTCAAAATGACAAAAATCAATCGCTTAGTGCAATATTATTGTTTATCTCAATCATTTCTTAAAAAAACGAATGGCAAAATATGTTATCAACCCCCACACACACACACACACATGCGGGAATTGCGGTGAGCATCAACTATGACTTCTACCTGATGGAGGGGATCCTAGCGGGGAGGGTTCACCACCTGAACTGGGTCTATCCTCATTTTGCATAGTTAAATGTTTCTGTTTGCGTACTGAGCCTGTGTCTGTGCATCAGATGACTCACCAGAGCAGAGATGGAACTGGAAATGGAAAAGCCCATTTAAAAATGATGATGGAGGTAAGAAATACACGTTTACGGCACGTGTTTCTGTTTTAATGTAGCTCAACAGAGCCAGCTAAACCAGTAAACCTTCTCGGTGTGTTACCTCCTCCAGGCTGAGCTGCAGGTATTCTGACAGACACAGTGGACTCCTTCTCAACTCTCTGACCTCGCCTCCAGTCTGCAGACACACAACAACAAACATGACATCACAACAACAACAAAAAAATAGCAGCAACACATCAAGACTCACCTCGCTTTCACACACCACCAGGACGAAACCAGGACCTGGAATGGATAAACCAGAACCAGGTACAGAGTCAGAGGCTGGATCAGAACCAGGATCTGAGCTGGAGTCAGACATCTGGTCTAAGCCGGGATCAGGGTCGTGGTGGGGATTCGGGTCCAGTGGGTCTGAGCTGGAAGTTGACAGGAAGACTTGTGAAAGCTGGACTGGTTTTAGATAAGTCCCAGATGATCTACTGGAGCACCAGTCTGATACTCTTTCACATTCAAAACCAATTCTAACATCAGCACCACTGGGCCAACTGGACTGGACTGACCAGTTACACCTAAATCTGTTTGGACTGGAACACTGGACCAGAACTCAAACATTCAGAAATACAGCCTTTTTTTAATTCCAGACGGACCTCCTTACTGACTCGGTTCTGTGTCTGATAAGAGTTTAATGAATGAATGAAAGGAGTGACTAAAGCCAAAGTCAGCAGATCAAATGCTGCTGAAGGAGCTCTGTGAGGAACCGCAAACACATTTTCACCAGTCAGAACTGCAGCCATGGAACCAGAGAAGGGGTCTACAGACACAATACGTCAGTGTCTGTCCTATTTTCCCACCATGCAGGGAGAGCGGCAGCACAGGTGGTTTACAGGTGGTTCTGGGTTTGGTAAACCGAGGATCAAACTTGCTTTCTAATCAATGATCTCATTTAAGAATGATGACTGTGTCACTCTTCTGTTTGCTTTGATTCTACATTAAATGTTTACATAAATAATCTTACCACATTTATTAAGATAATTAGTGTGACCACATAATTACTACATTATTCTTTAGATAAGTGGTTCTGCTGGACATTTATCCTGATCCAGAGCAGACCTGTTCACCAGCACTAGTTACCATGGTAACTTAGTGAGACTCTTTTTATCCTTTTAGCCACGGTGATGGAGCAGAACTCTTATTTGATGAGCCAGACTTACTGAAATAAGCAAATAAGGGAGACGTTCCCATAATCCAGCTTTATGGAATAAAACAGGACTCTGAACCAGAACCATGCAAGGTTCACAAAGCAAGCGACGGTAGAAAAAAGTACAGGGGTGAAATATGATCTCATGCAGACAGAATATGGTAACATAAAATACACTAATTATTTTCAGATTTAAGTTTATATGTTAGGATACATACATCTGCTCTCCCATTTTTGATCCACTCGACCTGCAGCTTTTCTTTGCTTCTGACACATCCATCTCCACATCTTCCTCCTCTCTTCTTCCCATTTCCCTCCTCACATCCGCCATTTCCACCTTATCCATTAGGCTGATGAGAATTTGACTGACAACCTCTTCATCCAATCCCTGAGCAGAGAGAGCTGACTCCGCCCATCTGAGCAACTCCTTGTACCTGTGACAGTCAGATGTGATGACATCATGTATACATAGGATGTTATCTCATAGAACCTGTTCCAGAAATCAGGTTACGTTGTAAATCTGAATACGTTAACCCTGAGTTGGGGGAAATTTTGCAACAGTGGGGCAAATCACAAACTCTGTTACCATGGTAACTGACTCTGTAAGCAGGGTCGACCTGTGTCTTCCCACCTGAAGCAGCTGTTGCCCATAGCAACATTATTCCATAGATTCAGAATTAAGACACAGTGATTTACGGGAGATTATCAAACACAACACACCATGAAGATGAGATGATCACACAGCAAGAGTTGTTCTTTTTCACTGCAAAAATTTACATTTTTAAATATTTTAAAATGTCAATTTTCTTTTTAACACTGGAAACATTTTAGTAAGTCAATGGTGCGTCAAGTCGTGAGCAAATTCATCAAATAAAATCAGACTTAATGAACTACATCAAACAATAAAATGTAGCATGAAGTGCTTCACACATTTTAGGAAGCATTTTTTAACCCTCACCTCACACCATACATCCCACCCCCCATCTACAACACCTCATCTTCAGTACAGTATTGATGCATAGATGTATTTCAGAGCCCTATGGTTGACAGAATTTGAAAGTTGAGATGCCTTATTATTGTTTAACAAACCACACAATATTTATTGCACTTGCTAAAAAAAAACCATCACATATCTGGGCTGAAATATTAAGGTCCTCCATCAGGTTGTTCAGGAGCCGAGGGCCGTAATATTGATCTCTATGGGTAGGTGTCCTAACTTAAAGTAGGATTTTAAGACCAGAGGCTCTCAGAAAAGAAAGCCCAGGACTATTAAGACATGTATAAAATAGCAAAATAACCTTAAAATAGATCCTGTAACACATGGGGAACCAATGCAGCCACCTAATACAGGCATCGTGCACGGTTAAAGTGCACTATCTGAAGTAAGGTTTTATTGCTGTGGAATCAGGACCCAGAGTTAGTTTAACTATTCTGGAACAGGTGATGTGATGTGATGTCACTGACCTGGACTGAGAGATGACAGGTAGGAACAAACCTTGATGGTCTGTAACAGAAACACAGATCAGCTGGCTGCAGAGAGCAGCACTGATTAGACCAAAATAATGATGATGTCACTGTGCAGACGTAAACTCACCCTCCCATTGGTCTGAGATGCTGTGTTCAGGTCTGGCTCTGGACAGAACACCTTTGCCAAAATAACCCTGAAACAACAGAACCGGTCCCGGTCAAACCACAGGATCAAACAGAGCACAGGTAACATCCAAAGAGGAGCTGAAACTCAGGTGAGCTGTGTGGAGATGAAGAGTAAGTAGATGTTACTCCTAATGAGGACACAGGAACAGTGATGCAGGAGAACCAAAGCTGGAAACAAAAGCTGGGAGTCTTAAGGAAGTGGAAACTATTTACAATCAATACTGAACTGGAAAAGAGTCCCACTCTGTTCGATTGGTCTGATTGTTGATATTAATCAGACTCCAGTAATAATTACTGAAAAATGATCGATACTGTAGAAACTCAAGCTTGAGTTCTGAACTTGGTTCTACAGGATGTGCACCTGGTTGTGGATCTTCTGGATGTGGTTCGGGTGACAAACCAGCACGTGGTGATTGATGAGGTCCGCCCGGTAGTGATTCCTCTCCTCCGGGATCCTGTGAACAGGCAGCGGAGCCTCTAGGTTCTCCTGAACCCGCGCCCGCCGCTTGGGAGCGCGGAAATCAGCCTGCATGCTGCGCGTACCGACCACCTCCGGCTCAGACCGTGTCGGGTTGCATTTACCTGATACTGACTGAAGTATTTACGTATTTAGCCATTTTACAGCTCTCAGTGAAACGTGTTCGGTTCGCAGGTAACTGGTTAGCTCAATGTGAGCTGTTAGCAGATGTGAACACGTGACTATCCGAATGTTTAGTTGCTGGTGTTACAACAAAATCTGTGATACATCAGAATCTGTGACAACAGGAAATGTATGCGCTTGCATTCATTTTGTACACAAATGTCTTAAAAGATCTTGAAAGCGCTCGAAGGAAACTAATAAGGACAATTTAAAATAATATGAAATCTGAGTTGCTCACATTTGAGCCTCATACAGCCAGGATCACAAAAGTTTATGTTACTGATCCTCACTAGAATGTGATTTTACTTCGTTTACGATGAACTTAGATGACAAATTCTTCACTGATGGACAAGTAAAGGTATTTTCATTAATCCTATAAGTGTTTTCAAGCCTTGTTTGTCTATTACAATATATATTGTGCTGCGAAATGTGTACTAGCAGCCTCTGTGGTCACAGATTCTGGAAGTTACAGAGTTTTTTGTAACACCGGAAGCTGCAGTGTCACCCAGTATCAGTCCGACTGGAACATCGACCATTTTCTTCTTTAAATAAATAATAGAAAGAAGGCACCCAAATAAATATAAAACACCCTTATGTAACAGATTTCATGAAAATATTTAATACATTTTACAAAAATTAATACGTTTTTGTGAATAAAAAACAAGTTTTATTTTATTTTTAAAGTTCTCTCTCATAACCATCAGTTTCATATAACACATTGAACTATTTCATGTTCTCTGATACTTCTGTTTTAACATCACATGGAGGCTACATATGCTAATCAATCACAAAATAAATATGTTCAAAGGTTTATTATGAAGTTATTTTTTTCTCAGTACATGAAAAAACTATGTATAACATGATACATTACACTGTTATTTCTCAGACATTTTGTGTCTGTCCTTTTCCTGAAGGTAACAGTGCGACTATTTTCCTGAAACTATATGTGGTCACACTTGCATGAACACATACACATCTGGAGCTGTTGGGCTTTTTAAATCAAAGACCAGCTGACGGAGTCTTCATTACTGGAATGAGGATGAAGATTTAAAAGTGTTTCAGTCTTTTCTCACCATCAGGCTGAACAACATGTTCTGTGATCTCTGCAGAAAAGACCAGCCAGCGTTACCACAGAAAACACTCAAGAGGGTTTGTTACTGTGAAAGCTAGTCTGACAGTCTTCTTGTTGCCATGAAAAAGTCGGCTTGGTTTTTTTGCCATATTTTCTTGTAATGGAGCCGTTTCCACGATAACAGATCACACAGTTTAACTGGTGGATGCTACGTCCTGCTGTCTGTCCACCATATAGTATTGGTGTTTCTGGATGTGCTGGAGCAGCATGGTGTACTTGGACACCCTCCTCATCTTTGGCAGGATGAAGCTGCGAGTGAAGTCGTCTCTGCTCAGAGGACTGCGTCCCTCCACCTCCAGGACCCCGTTCACAAAGTGCAGACAGAAGCTGAAGCAGTTGTGCGTCTCCTCATGGAACCTGAGACAGGCAGGCAGTTGGACAGATGGGTGGGCAGGATTTCAGGTCTCAGATTAGACAGGCGAGTCAGGTGTTTGTTACCTGTGCCAGGCCGGGTCCCACATGGGCCCATTGCAAAAGCGTTCCAGGTACTGGTCCCACTGAGCCAGCAAATGGAACATGTCTGGTCGTACCAGAGGGACACTGACACAGCGCTCCCACCCGCTGTGATCTCTGCGCACTCCGTCCTGTGTGTAGTTATAAACAACACCTGTGCACACACACACAGGTGTGAGGAATCCAAACATTGGGGGTGGGAGTGGGGCATTAAAACTGTGAGCAGATGAGTTGTACCTTTGGTGTTGGAGATGCCTGTGTGCAACTCTGACGTCCCATCAAAGTCTCTGTGGAACAAACAGTTGGAAACATTCATACTGGATCATATTAGCAATGAATAAATATATAAATGAAATATGTTATATTGAATATAAAAAAGTTCACATATTGTTGAAAAGATCCCACCTCATTCCAACACCTAAAAATGATTATTTCTGAATTGCTTTAATACAAATCAGCTGCTGTGTTACATGACAAACTAACCCCCACCCAGATTTATGACTACCTAAAAAACAGTGTACAGAGACTAGGTCGTGTGTCTAAAAGGGTGATCAGTAATCATTGAGCTTTACTCATTCTAAGGGACTTCAGAGAAATGGTCAGTCAGTTTGTGAGGTGATGCAGAAACAATCACCTCATCAAAACAGAAGAGATGATTGTTGACTGCAGGATGAACAAGAGTAAACAAAGGGTTGTTTACATCCGAGGTGAAGAGGTGGTGGAGGAATACAAGCATCTTGGAGTTCACCTGTACAACTGGAAATGCAAGCAGCGATACCACTTTCAGAAAGGAGAAAAGGTGTTAAAACCCCCCCACACTGACAGAATTCATGCTGATTTTGGACCAGTTCCACTTTACTTCTGTAAGCAGGTTTAATGGTGACAAGGTTCTGATGGAAAACAGGTTCTGACAGACAGAAGTTGAATGTGTGGTTACCTGTTAAGGTTGTCGTGTGCAGGTGCAACCAGCAGACAGCAGGAGGTCTTGTGTCCGTTGGTGAGGGGGGAGGGCAGGCTGACCGGTGCCTCATGCAGTCTACTACCCTTCAGCTCCTCGCCACAGCTGGGACACTCCTCTGGAACCGAGAAGCAGAAGATCTCCTTCTCACAGTGACTGAAGCGAATCAAACTCTGCTCCATCGCCACCTCCTCCTACCTCTACTTCAAAGCAACTCCTCTCTTTTTCCTCTTTCTTCTTATCTTTCCCTTTTCTCCTTATTTCATACACACTTCCTCCTCCTCCTTGCCCAGTTGCCCAGTTACAACCTATCAGATAGCATCGCTGCACCAGGCTTTGACCTATCAGGTGTCACATAATCAGACAGATGGTCATGTGACACGATTGACCTGTGGGTGCTTCAGTCTGAACAGGTGACCTTTGGAAAGTATGCGCAACATCACCATGGCAACCAGCTTTAAAGTGGAGCGCTAAATAAGCTGTGTGTGGAGGTTTTTTGGCTTCCTGTTTTATTTGGTACTTTTCCTGTTTTGCCCATGTGATTCTGTTTAGCTTTATTTCCTGTTCATTAGTTTCACCTGTGTTGATTTATATTTTGTTTACCTGTGCGTTTTAACCAGGAATAAAAATGTTTTATTAGGAACACCATCCATCCATTTTCTACCGTTTTGTCCCTAATGGGGTCGCGGGGGGGGCTGGAGCTTAGTAGGAACACAGACACAGACACACACACAGACACACACACACAGAAACACACACACACAGAGACACACGCACACACACACACA
>JBAMIG010000003.1:3304171-3323261 GCA_037177335.1 Kiunga ballochi
ATGCAGAGGATCCAAGTGAAGCTGGACTGGGACCAAGGAAATCTGTCATTCTCTGATTTTGATAGTAATACACACCTACACACCTTCACACACACTTTCACTGAGAAGATGTTTCCCACCGTATACATTGATGATGGTGAAGTGAAGATCTTAGCTGTGAAGGTCTCGGTGCTGAAACAGCAGCTCTGATGTGTTCAGCATGAGCAGAGCTCACATTAAACCTTACTGCTCAGATTAAAATGTTGTTTTTTCATTGTCAAATGGAAAAATTGAAGCTGAAATCAGGACAGGAGGAAGCACTGACCTCAGAGGTTGAATGAAGTCAGAGGATCAGCAGGTAAGAACAAACATTTGAACCCTTTCTGAAACAGATCATTCTGCAATTCAAGAACATTTTTCTTTATTTTGAAGATAAAAAAAATTGAAAAAACTTGACTTTTTTATACAAAATTTTTCTTTTAGGGAAATTTCACATTGATAAAATGAAAAGGAACTGACAGAAAGGTGAACTTTAATAAGATGTCCTTCATTACAGCTTCATCCTCATGACACTGAAAACTCATAAAACCTAAAATAATAAGAATATTGTGGATAAATTCTTATTTCATTGAGAAGTTCCTTTCCTATTTGATGGTCAAATCTATGCACAAATGCAAACCTGGTTCATTCATTTATGTCTATGTATATCTCAAATCTTTAATTTCCTCTTTGTGCATCCTTATTTGTTGACGTCCCCTGGCTGCATTTGTTTTGTATTGTTGTTCGGTTGTTTAATGTAAAGAAAAAGGGGTGTGTGTGCATGTATAAGTGTGTGTAAATAAGAGCTGCAGTTCTTGTAAAATCTCTCCTGGACTATAAGATTTTAAGAGAACAGCAGCTCACGTGTTGTTAAATGGAAACACCTGCATGTTGCAATTGTTTTTTGAAACGTTGCAAATATTGCTTTTATTTAGCTGTTATGGAAAAACAGCGAGTACAGTCGGTTGCCCTAACTCTGACTGAAGTGCTGCTCAAAACCACATCATTGTGCAATGCTTTGTTTTATGGTCTGTTGAACTGGGACCTCAAGATGGTTTGTATGAGCAGCATCCTTATAGAACCTTGTTTTTGCCTTCATTCCTGCTTCAGCATCCCATCAGGTTCGAATCTTTTCATCCTTTTTAAACAGCCGTCAGTTAGCTGCCATCATTGAAAGCATTGGTCCGACACACGTTCCTTTGCGAGGCCAAATTTGAGCGTCCACCTTCATCAATCTTCATTCTGCAGCAGAACTGAGTTTCTATTTGAGACACTGGCTTGTGGTTTTTACTACAATGAGACATAATGAATCACTCTTGTCCTCCATCATATTTCTACAACTTATTTAGATCTTTGTAAAACCTCTCCAAAGCTGTACAGTCAGAACAGTTGATTTAATCATATCTTTCACATCCAGACTTTAGCTTTGCAGTCAGATTTTGGCCAATTTTAATCTTTAAACCTACCATTAGTCCAGAACTTACCTGCATCAGCAAACAAAGAAGAACCCAACACACTAGAACACTTTGATCCAAAGAAGTTTTTATTTGTTGTAAAAAACTTAATCTGAATTTACAGAGTTGCTGAGGCAGGCACATCCTAAACATGGAGATTAGACCTCAGAAGTTTCTAGAACATCCAGACTCTTCACTGCAGCTTCTGGACGTCAGGTGATGTCCGACACCGGCTGCAGGTGTGTCGCAGCAGCACAGACAAATAACGCCTCCAGCTCTGCCTCCTCACTCCGCATCATACCAGTTTGTGTCTCCATGACAACCATCATGCAAAAAAATCTCCAGTAAGAAGCTAAAATCAGCTGATGGATTCAGGTGAGCATCACACACCTAACCGCTGGTCTCAGTAATCAGTCTAAAAGCTGTTTATCAATTCATTGTTTTCACAAAGTTCTCTTTGACCTGCAGACTGAAACAGAACCGGATAGAACCAGATGGAACGGACAAAATGTCCTTTGGTGGTTTTCCAGAGATCAGCTCAGTTTCCGGTCCACAACACTAGCAGAAGATATTTGACAGTAAGCGTCCATCTGAAGGACATTCACGTCCAGATTCAGTGCAAACAGGGACAGTTCAAAGACAAAGACATCAATCCACACATCTGCAGGTGAAGATTAGCTGAGGGACAGAGAGGATGGATGGAGGTATGAGTGGACAGATTAGAGACGGCTGAAAAAGGATGTGAGGAGAGAACAGATTGGACGGAGGACAGAGAGAATGGACGAATACATGAGTGGACAGATAAGAGAGAGATGGACAGAGAGAATGGATGAAGACACGGGTAGACAAATAAAGGGACTCTAGCACTTGTCTCATCAGTAGGTGTATGGGGGTCAGATGGACGAATGGAAGACTGACAGAGGACAGGGGGACTCAGTCTCAGCCCATGTAAGGGTATTTCCACTCTGTGAGGGGGACATGTGTCTGCTTCACCGCCTGAGGAGACGTCCATCTAAGGACGTAGTGGGGACCTCCAGGTTTGTCGTTGGTGCCTTGATGAAGAGACATCAGTCGATCAATCTAATTGTTAATCAAACCCCTTTTTTTTTAAATCCTCTAATGATTATTAGTCCACACTGATCAGCACCTCCTAGCTAAGAACTGATCAGATAAATTGATCTGGATGTGCTGCAAAGACATCAAAAATCATTTTTATCTTTCAATCAATATTGATCAGCAGCTTGTGAGGGTGAAATAATACATTGATCTACATTGATCTACTGATCTTGTTTCTGACCGACCACTGATCAGATTTAACCATCGTCTCACTCAACTGTGTTATCGATCTACAGACTAATCAATAACTTATAAACCCAGATGTGCCGATCGGTGTTATTGATGGACTCTGACCTGAAACTCTGGCGCCTCCAAACGGCTGCTGAGCCACGACTGATCCAGTGGATTTATCATTCACGTAGTAATTCCCTGCAGCGTTCCTCAGCACTCTGGCTGCTTCGTCAATTACTGTCCTGAAACAGATACAATCAATTTTATTGATCCTGTCAAACAGGGAAGTATAATGACATGTATTGATCCAGCAAATCCCCTGCAGCTGGTTAGGACAGGGAACAGCTGAGGTTCTGGGTCCAAAACCCAGAGTTTAAAACCTGAAACCTGGAGGCTGGAAGGCGTTACCTGTCATGAGCGAACACGGCTCCGGTGAGTGCATACGGTGAGGTGTTGTCTATCAGACGTAGAATCTCTGCGTAGTTTTTCTCAGGATAAACATAGACCGTGAGAACCGGACCGAAGATTTCCTGCAGAACATAGAAACAAGCATCAGTACCAGGCCACAACATGGTCATGTGATCACACACAGCTGACCACAGGAAACCGATCAAAGAGTCTGATCAGAACCAGAAGTCCAGATTTGCTGATGAGACTGATGTTTAAGAGCATTCTCTGTTTTCCAGGCTGAATTCACCTGTCTGCAGGTAAACCCCGCCTCACCTCATTCATGATGGGGTCTTGAGGGTCTTTGGTTTCTATAATGGTTGGTTCCACAAAGTAACCCTTCTGGCCGTCACAGTGTCCGCCTGCGATGATGCTCAGGTTGGGTGAGGACTTGGCGTGCTCCAACCACCTCTTTATACGAGCGAATGACTGCGGAAAGACACGAGGCCAATCAGGAAACACTGTGACGTCTCAGGCCGCGCAGAAAGGACAAAGGCGTACCTTATCATCAATAACGGCTGAGAAAAAGGTGCTGAAGTCTTCCACAGGCTGAGGAGCAAAGAACATCATCATCATCATCCCAGCTAATCTCTCAGGAACTAACTCACTAACCTGACCTCTGACCTCTGAAAAAAGGTGACTGATGTCATCAGGAAAACTGAAGCGAGAATACAGTTTTCTAACCCGAATCCCATAATATATATGAAAATTAATCAATAAGCACAGATTAAGACAGTCCCCCTGACCTCCATCATTTTGGACAGGGATCTCCTCCTTTACTCACGTCTCCCACTCGGATGTTCTTGTGAATTTCCACAAGCTGCTGTTTGATCTGTGGCCAGATGCTGTCGGGAACGTACATCCTGGAGCAGGCCGAGCACTTCTGACCTCCGTACTCAAACGCTGAGCGGATCGTACCCATCACCACGCTCTGAATGTCTGCCGACGCGTGCACGAAGTGGAAGTTCTTCCCTCCGCACTCTGACAACACAAACAACTGATGATCAGCTGCAGGAGAAGAAGATCTGATGAGGAGCGGGAGCTGGAACTCACCTCCTGCCAGCCGAGGGAAGGTCCGGTAGATGTCCAGGTTCTGGGCCACCTGCTTCCATAGACGCTTAAACGTCCTGCAGACAATGAAAGCATCAGCGTGACGTCATCAACGTAAACCGCATGACTTAGAGGAGAGGTCTTTACGGTACGCTGCCGGTAAAGTTGATGCCAGCAAGGTGAGGTGAGGATGTAATGGTGTCTCCAAACACAGGACCGTCCGCCGGCAGGAACTGGATGATGTTGGGGGGCAGACCACACTCCCGCAGGATCTTGTAGACGGCGTAGCTGGCAGACATGGCGGTGTCGCTGGGCTTCCACAGAACCACGTTACCCTGCGAGACACAAGGAGATGCAGTTCATTATCTGTAAACTGGGGCACACTTTGTCACCACCAGTTCCTCCACTGGTGGAGGGTCAAGGTTCAAAAGGAGGAAATTCACTGCTCTGTCCAACAGAGCAGGAAGTTTACTGATGACGTTGTCCTGAATCTGAAGCCAATCCTCTGATCCCAGAATACTAAACCTGAACTTGTTCCTGACCACGAATCCTGAACCCGATTCATGAATCTGAACCTTAAAACCTAAACATGGTCCCATCCATGAATCTGAGGCCTGGACCCAATCCTGAATCCTAAACCTAAGCCAAATCAACTCGGGAACCAACTCCAGCCATATGTAACCAATGCCAACGTTTCTGAACCAAGTGTCTCACACAGATTTCTTTTATTTAGCTGAAACAGAAGAAGAACTGCATCAGAACTGACCCGATAAAGGCTGTTACACCATGCAGGCACTCACCATGAGAGCAGGCGTTCCTGCAAGGTTTCCTCCGATGGCAGTGAAATTGAAGGGAGCCACAGCAGCTACGAAGCCCTGAGAGAAGACGGAAACAGCTCAGAGTTTGTCACCAGAATTCCCCGGACGGAGCCGGTGGAGTCGTTCCTACCTCCAGCCCACGATACAACATGGTGTTTGTGCTCCCTGGCGCATCGAGGGGTTGCTGCTTTTCCAGCTCAATGGCGTGTTTGGCGTTAAACCTGAAGAAATCTATGAGCTCAGCAGCAGCGTCAATCTCCGCCTGGACCACCGTCTTTCCCTGACCAGAACCGGAATAGCCGGAATGTTTGGATTGGCTGGGAGAAATATAGTAAACATTTGGGATTTCCTCACCTTGTCCTGAAGGATTCAGCTGGTTCTGAGGGGAAAAAAGCTACAGCTGACTTCAGAAACTTACCTGTCCAATCATGGTCTTGGCCAGGACCTCAGCTCTCCTGGGTCCACTGATGACATCGGCAGCCTTGAACAGGATCTGGGCCCGGTCCTGGATGGGTTTAAGGTCCCACTCTCTCCGAGCTGCCACAGACGCCTGGATGGCCTTATTGATCAGCTCCTGCACCAGCAGACAGAGGAAAGGACGTTTTCAGGTGAAACTTTTCGTTTAAGTCTGGCTCAGTTCTTTCAACCCTGAAACTCACCCAGAACCACAAATGGTGGTTTGTAACTCTGTGGGGTAAACTGATCGACACATTTTTACCTAAGTGTACAACAAAGTAAGAGAGGAGGAAGAGATGGACCCACCTTATCAGCGTAGCAGAACTTGGCCACCTTGTGCGAGTGATTGAAGGGCTTCAGACAGGAAGAGAAGGAGAGTGAGCGAACCAATCACAGTAAAGACTCAAACATGTCACTGCTCTCAGGACAGTTCCTCACAGACAGCTGATATCTGATGTCTTTGGTCCACACGTGTTCATCTCCAACCATACATGGGATCTCCTCAGTCTTCCTCTTCAGACTGTCAAGAGCCTGTGACCATGGCAACGGGTTAAAGAACAGACCGAGATGCTGGTGAGGTTCTGGTTAGTGTTACTGACCTTCAGCAGCTCCGCTGTCTCTGGACTCCCTTCATTGAAGCCCAGGATGGGTTCGTTTTTCACCTCCACAGTGGCGCACGGGAACGTTCTGAACCTGTGAACAGCATATTTACTTTATTCTCGGCTTCATGGTCACCTCTGATCCGTTTCCATAAAAAACGTTCTGAGTCAAACTGGGTCAAACTGGTCATGTTTAATGAATGAACCAGCACTGCACCCGGTAACCTGGTTATTGACCTCCTGGCTGCTAATCAGTAACTGGGCAGGAGTTTATTCAGCTGGTGAAACCTCTAAATGGGTCTGGAAAAACAAACAGGAAGTGGTAAGAGCCTCTCTTACACTTCATCCAAATATCTGAATCCTCTTCCTGTTTAAACAGCGTTTTGTTCTGCTCAACCCAAGATTTCTGCAGAACCTCTGGTTTGGTGGAACCGGGCCTTGAAGGTTTTCAAAGACTCGCCATTCTTTCTGCATCTCTAACATTTTCTTTTTTGCTCTTCTGTAAATAAAAGTATGAGCTCCCTCAGTCTCTGCTCAGGTCCTGATGTCTGACTGCCTTTGTTACCTTCCAAGGAAACCATCTGTGTTACTGGTATGTACTGGTATCTGAACTTGGACCAGCAGCGCAACGCAATCAATCACTGTGTGTTAATATTTCACATCAGAGTATTTTCAGTTATATTATGAAATTATATGATCACCTGGGATAAAAGTGTGAAATAATTATCCTATCAACATATAAGGAACATTTTAATAATCAAAACAAAGAAATAACTTTTACTGCTATCCTGTGATACCAGGACTTTATAATATAAGCAGAAAACAATCAGTTTCCAGCACCTGCGTCCAATCGGTTAAGAGTTTAGCAAAAACATCAAATATCTTGACCTGTCTTCCAAATTAAATGCTGTTAATGTTACATAAATGCTTTAAAACACTTAACAGCTGGACCAAATTAGGAGTTTTAATGGAAATCAAGTGGTCGGGAGCTATATTTGTGATTATTGGCAGGAAAACCAAACAGTAATAACAGTAATCTCACATAATTACTATGACAGGAGGTTAGCTTATTCGGCTACAGAATACAGTGAAGTTCATATTTTAACATCATCATCATCAGACAAAAATTAAATGTAAAAATCAGAAAAATCTATTTTTCCCCAAATCATTCTGGTTCTTTGATTTTTAAATAGTTTTATAACCAATCAGTTGTTTCGATTTATATCTCTGACCCCTAAATAAATAAAAATATTCTACACTGTTAAAATGTTTCTGATGAAGAAGATGTAGAGCCAACGATGAAACAGAACACCTGAACAACTATTCACAAATACTTTGGATTAAAATGAGACTCTCCGACTGGGAGGATGTTCTGAACCAGTATCCAGGCTGTAAAACCAGCATGAGGTCAGACCTGCCGTCTCAGACTCACCCCTTCACTTCACTCATTTCCCCAACGATGCAGCTCAGAGCAGCTCTGCAGGACAGTTCCCCCGTTTGTGTATCATTAACTACAGAAATCTGAGCTATGTGAAGCGAGGAGGAGGAGTTAATCTGCTCCAACAGGACCAGACGTCCAGCAGGTTTGGTCCTGCTGGTCCAGCTGCAGCAGGAAAACAAACATCTGGATCCCACAGAGGAAAAACATCAACCTGAGGAGACGGATCTGATCCAACATGTTCAACAATCTGCATCATCCATCTGAATGGAACAATCTCTGAATTAACCCATCTGTTGGTATCACACATCCCATTAGCAGGACATAACATGTATGTATTTACTGAGTTCCTTCCTACACAAGCTATACACCCTGGAAAGCTAAGATTAATGACATGTGATTGATACGCATCACTCCAGGCTACAGTAGAGCCAGTAAACACTTATTTCTGACCAGTCACCAGAGCAGCTTTTCTTTGAAAAGAAAACTAATCCAGTTGCAAATGACCTCACTTCCTGTTACATCAGCAAGCGAACACTAGAAGCAGTCCAGTGAAATTAGTTCACAACTAGCCTCTTTCCATAAAAACCAGTTTCAGGCAAAAACTGCAGACCTTTAAGGATCAACTAGACCACAGTCCCACAACTAACCCATCTGACCTCCAATGGGTTATTTAGAATGAAATGATTTAGTTAGATTTAGAGACATTTATTAAATCAGGGTGATGTTTTTAATCACAGACGTGTTTCCATGTGGCTCTGAATTATGGTAAATATTCTCAGGAAACACATCCAACATGGTTTGCTGTCTAGTTTCTTCCAGTCCCAGAAGAGGAAATAAAACCAAACTTAATGATTTACAAATCTCAAAACAGAACGTAAGCAGCATACAAAACATTTAGCGGAGACATTTTACTCTGTCAGGGAAGATAAGAGCTCATTTTCAATGTAAGCTAACAAACCTGTAGGAACAAGGTGATGTCTATTCTTCTTTTAACATCTGTCTGTAAACATCTGGGAAGTGATGCAAAAATTAAATTGCTGGAATAAAACCAAGAAAATGTTTCTGATGCCTGGTGCTGTAGCTGAGTTACTGCTGTTTTTTAAGGATAAAAGGCTAAAAGTTGCTTATTAGCTAAATAGAAAAAAGTGGAGCAGAGAGTCTAAAAATGAAAACAGTTTCTGTGTTTGTGTTTAGTGTGTGTTATGTCTGTTGTGTGATTAACTGTGTGAAGCCCTTTGAGACAACTTTGTTGTGATGCTGGGCTTTATAAGTAAAATTGAATTGAATTGTTTGTTTCTGTGCCAATATTTCTTCTTTAAAACAATAATATGCAGATGAGCAAAGGTTTGATCTGTGTTACTTCAACAAAGTACTGATGGTGATAAATGTGTGTTTTGTTTTGTGGAGCAGTGGCTCTCACAGCAAAAAGGTTGCTGGTTCAAGTCCCAGGTGAGTTCACGTGTTCTCGCAGTGTATGTGTGGGTTCACTCCAGGTACTCCGGCTTCCTCCCATCCTCCCACAAACATGCTAGATTAGTTGGTCCCTCTAAATTGCTGCTAAGAATGAGTGTGGCAGATTGTGTTTGTTTGTTGCCCTGTAAAGGACTGGCAACCTGC
This sequence comes from Kiunga ballochi, assembly GCA_037177335.1. Classification (NCBI taxonomy): domain Eukaryota; kingdom Metazoa; phylum Chordata; class Actinopteri; order Atheriniformes; family Pseudomugilidae; genus Kiunga; species Kiunga ballochi. The sequence goes on from JBAMIG010000003.1 coordinate 3,313,359, forward strand.
GGCCCGTTTCACACAGGTGAGTTTGAGAGTTAACGTCGAGTTGATAAACCCTGAGATGAGAAACTCAGAGTTTTCCGTTTCACAACAGCTGTTCTGAGTTAGTTTGGTTAACTCTGAATTAGTTCAGCCCGTCAACCGTGTGCACCAAGACTTTAAAAAGCCATCATAAATGGAACCCAGAAACATGGAGTCACCATGGCAACCGCTTCAATTAGACGTGATGCAGACGTACGATCTGAGCACATTTACAGGAAAAATACAACCCAGCAGAGGAGAGACAGGCAGCGTGGCAGAAAATGACATAGATTAAATAATAATAATAATATAATATTTTATTCATATAAAACAGCATGCACGTCCAATATGCAGATTAAAATGCTGTTAAAACTAAAAGTGCATGTTCTTCTATTTGCAATCCGACAGGGTAGAAAAGGACTTGGCAACAACTTAAGAAGAAGAATAAAAATATAAAATTAAACGGGTAAGGATTGAAACTTATGACATACTTTTATAGTATATCATACTGGTGTGTTTTGTACTAAACACTAACAAGAAGAAAAGAAAGAAAGAAAAGTAACTACAATATTTGAGCTTTGCCAGCAGAGGAACCTGAGGAGAGGAAAATTTGGGAAGGCTGAAGGGATTCCTGGGGGGGACACCCCATGATGCTAGTGCTTTCCTGAAATGTAATTGTTTTAAACCATCTCTTGTGTAGTTTTGACTCTTATTTACTCATTATTAATTTGGGATTTTAAAATAAATTTGGACTGGATCTCCCAAACAAATACTGGTGGAATTATTACGTTCTTGGAGCCTCCAGACAACACTGAAGTCAATGATGCTGTAAGTTTGCTGTAAAAACATTTAAAAATCTCTCTCTCTGTATATATACCATTAGTTATTTTACTATGTTCTTCAGAAGGTGGATATGGATGAGGGAAAATGAAACTGTCTGCTCCCTCAGAGAGGACCGTAGAGGTAATGCTCTTAATAGTAATTGATTGTGACTCACATCTTATTAATTTTCTGACATTAAAATGGACATTATCCTTCTTAATAGAGCATTGCTGAACAACGGGAGGATGGTCCTTTAACGTCCACAGCACAATTAAACAGTGTAGGTTTTCCAGTGCCAGAACCCTTTCTTCTCACATTTATGTAACTATTTTATTTGAAATTATAAAGCAATTTCTAACAATATCAGTTTCCTCTTCGTCAATAAATGGACACATGTTTGCAAAACATGAGACTGACAAAGCGAGTGGGATTTTAATTCAAATAAACTGAGCGCAGTACTTCTGAAAGAGGAGGAGATTGCGATAAACTCAGGGTTTTAGGAACAAAACCTGCTCCTGGCCAGGTTAGGTCCAGAGACACTGTTACCATAGCAACAGACTCAGAGTTAAACCTACCTTTCTGTGTGAAACAGGCTGGAGTTTACTCTCCTACTCTGGTTTATTTAACCCTCTTTCTGAAACTGAAAACCCTGAGTTGGCCTCATTTGAGGGTTAACTAACTCAGAGTTTTATATAAACCTGCTTGTGAAATGGACCCCTGGCCACATAAAAAAAAAGTTAAAGTTGACTGGGGTTAAAGGGGCTTCTTTATTTTCATCATGAAATATTTATAAAATAGTTTATAATTAAATATCTTTCATGCAAGTTGATGTGTGATGAGTCTTTGGTTGACTGTTTACAGAATATGGTAGAATTAAGGAGTTATTCATTCATGGTTTGTGAAATTATGTTTTAATCAGAATTTTACATCCCAACTTTTGTGGAACTGGGTTTATATAATAATATCAGATTTTTAGAGCTCAATCTTTCTTTATTTTTCAGTGATCCTGTCTGGACAAACTCAGGTTGTAAGTTTGTCTGAAAGCTCGTGTATAAATAAAGTTGAAACACAGTGCTGCTCCATTCACTTTATCCCTGTGGAGCTGAAGGATCAGGTTTCATGTGTGAACAGCGCAGCTGTAAGGCGCGCTGATTACTTAAGTATTGGCAGCCAGTAACTTTTTTAGTCATGTGATTGAGAAACTCTGAGGCTGACATTCATCACTTTATACTTCTTCAGACTCTGATCAGGTGTCATTATATACCACGCGAATGCAGCAGGACATGCGCAGACTAAAGTGAGAGCACATTTAAAGCCTGAATTAATCGCTCTGATACAGTGACAGGTTATGGATCAGGACAGGTATATGAGGCTAGCTAAGATGCTAACAGACAGCTCCTTGAAGTCACTGCGATGCTACCGAAGTCTCGTGTCTGCTCATGTGAAGAGAAGTTGGGCTCTTACCCCCTCCATGACCGACACACCACCTCCCTGACACGGAGCATCCTCTTGCAACGGGGCGATGACACACGTTAGAGATTAAATGAGCGGCTAGAGCCTCTAAAACAGCTAATACATTGATCAATATTCGATTACAGACGGGTGTCGGAGGACTAACGGAGCCGATCTGACAGCAAGGAAACAAACCAAACCCTGCGAGCTGTTCCGTGGGGGAGGAGGACGTTTCAACTACGCGGTTCGATCTCTTAACGCCATATCTCTTTCCTGTTTTATTTAAATTTGGTCAAAATTGGGTGTTTTTTTGTCTGTATCTTGGTAAACTAAATGGAAATATGGGGGTAAAAATGCTTAAATGTTAATTTGATGTTCTTTGATACCCCTCCGTGAAATGGAACATTCTGTAGGCGAAACTGCAACGGACAAATAGGAGAAGAGTATTTTCAGAGTAACCAATCAGAGCTCACCACTGGAGGTTGAGACAAGGCGCTTTCTGTTTGACCTTCTGTCAAAGTTTATTCTGGTTTCTGATACTGTTTACTGGTTCAGACTCGATTAAAGCCAGATTGTGTCTGTCAGGTTATGGTAATCTGTAGAAATGTCCAGTTTAATCTTTTTTCTTTTTTTCATTTTTATAAATATAGCATATTTATATATAACAAGTGTACATATGTCTAATTTAGTCAAATGGTTATTTTTACAATGATCTCATAAAAATCACAGACATAATAATAATAATAGTAATACCCAATTTAAAATCATTACAGTGAAAGGGAGAAATATAGCCGAACAAAGACAGCTGAAGTGATGGTCATGTGATGCTGAAGCTTTCCTGCAACCTAGTTTAGAAAATGGTTCATGTATCAAACGTGAAGCCTTTTGCATCTTCTATCTTGGCCATGTGTGACACATTGTATTTTGTGTCAGTAAAACCTTTCGGAAAACAAATAGCATAAAATTTTATTATATTGATTTATTTTCTATTGATTATATTACAATTGTATGGAATTAAAACCATAGATTAGATCGACATTTGTTTTTTCAGCTGAATAAAATAATATGACCCATGGGTGGTATTAGAGGTTTTGGGTTTGAACCCCCAATCTCAAATACTTTTTTCAGACTTTTTGATCAACTGAAATACAGATATAAACATGAGTGAAAAATTATTTTACCTGATGCAGATGAGTCTTGTAAGACCTGAACCACTTCCTGAACAGCCATGTAGAAAAACCAGGCTGTAACCAGTAAGGATTTGCATGTAATTCATGACATCACTTCTCTGTGGGTGCTTCACAAAAATCCTTTCTGGATAATTTGGCAAATGCTCTGAAGCCTAAATTGAAGTAAGTCACATTACCACTGATTAGATTTAACAGGTCTAAACTGATGAGTTACAGAAAACAAATTAACTTTGAATGAATTATATCAATGAATTTAGATGACCTGGTGCCTGAGGTTGAGCAGTTCTGGCTAGTTGGACTTACCTCAATGCACAGAGGTTTAATTTAATTTGGTTTATCTAATCCAGTATACCAACAAAGTAGTCTCAAAGGACTTCACACACAGTTAATCACACAACAGCAGATATAACGCACAATAAACACAAGTAATGACTACACTTTTGTAGTATGCAGCAGTAGGGAATCAGGATGCCTGGAAGTAAGGTTAAGGGCCCATAGGTTGGGACGGGAGCACAGACTGGATCAGCTGAGGTCCAAACATCATGGGGACATCCATCAGCAGTCATGCATCTGAAACAGTCCTCACTCCCCCAGAGAGAAGTGGGAGAGAGGGACAACATGTGAACAGCAATGAACTAATCAGAGCTGTAGAATATTATATAAAAGAGAAACAGATGAGAGCAGAGGCTCTGTGCACCATGCTTCCCCCAGCTTCTGAATCATATTCTCAGATTCAGATTTCTTATCTGGTCTCTGTGGTTCTGTGCATTTCTGGGTTCTCCATTTCTTCATGTTCTTTGGGCTTTTTCTGGTTCAATGTGTTCATTTAGTTTTTCTTGTTCTTTAGTTTGCTGTGTTATCCTGTTCTGTGAGTTTCTGGTTCTCTGTGTTCTCGATTTCTCCATGTTCCACTGTTCTACTGTTGGTTCTGTTGGAAGTTCTTCTTGTCTGGGTGTATTTGTCAGATTTTTTGGGTTTTCATTCTCTGTGATGTCCTGTTCTCCGGGTTCTGTGCGTTCTCTGTGTAGAGATAAAACAATCTAATGGCTATAAGCCAGACCAAGTAAACATGTGTCAGTAATTAAATCCAGAAATGAATCATCTGTCACAGATGAGACTTTTTCACAGCATTAAATGTTGTTAAAGAGTTTAAACGTCTGCTACATTTGAAGAAAGACATTAATATTTATTAAACTTTTAAACAAGATTATTAATTTAATGGTCTAATTTTAATCAGTGTGAGGTAAATATTTGGGCTCTTGAGCTTATAAATTTGAGGATTTCAATTTAATTTCAGGGTAATTTTTCTAACTCATTATGGAAGCATGAATACAGGTACATCTCAGGAAATTAGAATATTATGAAAAAGTTTAATATTCTTCATCAGTCATTTCAGAATGTGAAACTGGGGAGGCAAAAACTTCTGTCAATAATGTGGAGTCTGGTTGTAAAAGTAAAAATGATTACTGGTTTATTATAACAAAGGAAAATAGTACAGAATAGTACTGTTCAGAGCCTGACGAGCAGAGCTCTGGAGAGAGTCTGTCCTTGAGGGACCGAGCGAAAGGTTTTCCCCCACGTCATCACACAATCATATATCTTGTCAGAGTGGAACAAAGAGATTCCACTGGAGCCTGGTGAAGTCTAGCATCAGATTCATGCTGTAAAACCATAAACAATGATGACCGGCGAGGCTGACCCATCCAGGTCAGCTAAGAGGGAATCTGGTGGATATCAACCTAAAGTGTGGACAGGCTCTCACATTAGAAGATACAGATTTATTATCAGAGGAATGTGCAACTCAGTCAAGGCTGTAACACAGAAATGTGCTGATTCTAATACTAATCACAGTGACGTTATGCTGAACATGTCAAATGATGAAACACACATATGAAACTATGGAAAATGCCATTACAAAACCCATATATCATATAGATTCATTACACATAGAGTCAAACATTTGAACCATTTATTCCTTGAAATATTGATAATTGTGGCTTTTACATAATGAAAATCAAAATGCAGTGTCTCCAAAAATTTGAATATTAAATAAGATCAATATTAAAAAAGGATATTTTAAACAGAAATGTCAGGCTTCTGACAAGTATGTTCTTTTCCATGCACTCAATACTTGGTTGGGCCTCCTTTTGCATGAAGTACTGCATCAATGCGGCATGGCTTTTTCATAATATTCTAATTTCCTGAGATGTACCTATATAGATTTGTGGGACATGTAGCAGTTTGGGCTGTAATCTTTGGATTACAGGTAATAAAGCCAAATCGAAAGCTGTGTTGAGTCGCTGGGAAATGAGCAGCAGGTGAGACCAGTTTGGGTGTAGCAGGTGATGTGTCCATAAAACAAAACCAACAACAGCAAACCTTACAGGTATTTATCAGCACGTGACAGAGATTCTTTCTCCTGTGTCTCTGCTGCCACCTAATGGTCTTCTGTCTGCCTTCATCTCTGATGCTGCAGCTTCAACCAGAAAGCACAACAGTTTGAGTAACTCATGAAGCTTTGGAAGATTCTTCATCTTCTGATCTGAATGATGAAATAAATAAGGAGGAAGAACGATCAGTAATTCTCCAGCTACAGAGCTCCTTTCTTTTTATTCCACCTGCTTCAGGCTTGAGGTGTGGATGTTCTTCTAAAGCTGCATCACCTTGAAAAATAAGTTGGCAGGATGTTTGCAGAGAATGAATCAGAGTTTAAACTTCAGCAAATCGTCTTAAACCATGTCTACATGAGGACTGGGTTGCTGCAATGTGATTGGCTCATCAGATGTTTGCGTTAACAACAGTTGTTGATGTCAAGCTGATAAATAAGACTATCAAAAATGGTTCAGATTAATGTAAATGCCACGACAAAATCATGTGTAATTTAGGTAAAGATTATTAAAGTGCTATATTTACATTTTACCTTTAATTTCTTCTTAGCGTTCTGTGAGTGTTTCTGATTGACGTCGGTATTTATATATATTATTACAGTATTACAATATTATATTAAATTAATATATTTTATTGCGATGTTTTTTGCTAGAAGAAAAATCAGCAGAGTTGCAAATGTATTCATTCAGTTCACATAAAAAATTAAATATAAGTGATAAGGGTGTCATTTATACATGAGAAGAAATGATCCCAAGTCACATTCAAAGCATCTACAGCACTTGTTTTTCAAGTCATTAAAATCGTCTTTAACATATTTTATTGATATTAGTTCTTCCATTCATCTCATTTTCCACCTGACACCAAAACAGACAAACTGAATGACATCCTCCACAGCTGGAGTTTTTGAGAGTGAATGAAGCACATCTCTGCCAGCATACTAAAAAATGTAATAAAAATAGCTGTTATTCCTCCATATTTATTTTTGTCAAAATAAAGTGTCACATTATAGGTATTGCATTAACTAAAATATGCTTTAATAACTAAATACAATGTGTAAATTTACAGTGTTTACGGTCTTGTTTCTGTTAAAAATGTCAAACTGATGAAAGTTGTCCCTCTGTTGCTTATAAAAATAAAGCTTTGATAAATTACACATAAAGCACCAAAGCTTCTGAGAAAAACTGGAATAGAAGAAACTGGGAAGCGCGTGCATTCTTTCTACTCTCGCGTTTTTACAGCTCTGATTTGTCCCAGCCGGCGCTCCGTAGCTTGAGAGGCGTTGAGAAGCAGAAAAGGCTGTTGTGGGAATTTAGCTTTCAGCTGTGGACAGCGGGACATATCACCTTTATCTATCGGATTGTCGCTCTCAGTCCCGGGTCATAGCAGGAGAAGAGGCCCCGTCAGACGACTAGAAGCGGTCAGTAAAGGCTGCTGTCAGGTAGCTGCTAGCTGCTGCTTAGCGAGTGTGTCCCGGAATCACTAGCCTGTTAGCCACACTTACAGTCAGGTAACTGACCGAGCCGAACCGAGTGAAGTTGTAATTTGGGAGTGTTAATCTCGTTAACCTCAATCTAGAGTCCGGCTGAAGAGTTTAAAGACGACCTGGAGATGGGCTCTGCTAACAGGGTTTAACAGTAGGCTAACAGTCAGAGAGAGGGCTGCTGGAGGCACTGGGAGTAACTTTACCATCACATGTCAGCTGTAAAAGTACCACAGTATTATCTGTTTACTGTGGTAAATATCAGTAGTAAAAGTGCCAGAGTGCTTACTGAATACCAGCATTAAGTATTATGGGGTTCTGTTTCTTTGGGAAATATTAGCAGGCAGTAGTAAATAATAAAAGTATCAATGTATCATTATTATTATTGGTGTATGAGATGTGAAATGAATGAATCATGTTCTGGAGGTGTTAATCCAGATCCAGACAGAATCTTAAAGCTGAGCCTGATCCGTCTGAGATGATGGACAGTAGTTCTGTGATGAGATGTGCGATCCAGATCCAGATGTTTCTCTTTTCACTGCCAGCAGTTTATGGGTTGCTGAATCCAGTCGGACAATATGAGCATGAAGGGGGGCGGCACCGCCCTGACCCGCCGGAACTACAGGCTGGCTTCAGAGACGGACAAACCCAGATCCACAGGTACAAAGACATGGACCGGGGGTATTCTGTCCTCGTGCTCTTACATGCTGAATTGTCCAACATCTTTGTGTTTATCCATCAGGTATTGTTAACGAGAAGCTTCTTAGTGACTACCTGCATCACGTGTTTCCATCTGCCAAACAGGGACCTGCTCAGGCCTCACTCAGGTAAGGAGGGTCTAGACTTTCCTCTGATCAGAAACAAACATTATTTACCTCATTCCAACATGACAGATAAGCTGGAAAAAAAATAATCTGTCTACAGGATCCAGTAACAATCATATGTTCTGAGGTTGAATTGTGGACCAACCTACAACACAACTGATCGTTTGTATTAGAATATAGATAAGAGATGTGGTTGTCTATAGAGGCTGAAAATCTGAGAGCCTTGTTGAAAAGTAGAGAATGTGGGTCAACATTTAGAAGTAGCTCTGAAATGTTGAGCTTTGGATTTGGACCAAGACTCTAAGTCGGATGGAGTTCATTACATGTGCCTCACCCACAACAAAGACTAGGTTTTAGGGTCTAGAGCAGGGGTGTCACACTCCAGTCCTCGAAGGCTGGCATCTGGCAGCTTTTGTTGTCTTCATGCACCGACACACCAAACTGAAATAATGATAATAACCTGCTGGATCCATTTGATTTGCATCAGGTATGTTAGTGCAGGGAAACCACAAACCCTGCTGGATACCGACTCTCGAGGACTGGAGTTTGATATCCCTGCTCTAAAGTCTATGGTTTTAGATCGGGGATTAGCCATGGAGGTTTTATATGTTTCTATGCTTGGACCCATCTGGTCCAATTAACTGGATAGTGAGGAAAGTGTTGAGCAGATCTGCTATGATTGAATCTGTTATGTACAAGTAGCAAAATGATCCAAGGATCGGGTTGAGGAACCCTGATCTACAGGACTCTGACTCCAGAAAAGTCATGTGATCCTTTATTTTCTCTGAACATGTGTGTCTTAGGGTAGCGGCTCAGCCCATAGCGTAATTCTGAATCGGCCAGTGCATTCAGATTCCAGTAACAGCTGGTTCATAACTGGAACCATAACAACCCTTTAATGGAAAAGGCTGGGTTCACCTCAACATCAGAACACTGTGTTAGTGGTGCTTTCAGACACTCCAGGGGGTATTCCATGAAGTACGATTTAGGGAATTAATTAGGATTGACCTAATAAAGAATGAGTCCCAGCTCTGTTATTACCATGACAACAAGAACAAGTCTTGTCCAAACCAGGATAATTGTACGCAATATAATATATTAGGACAACATACAGGTCCCCCCAAACAGAAAGGCAGTTTTATCCTCTCCTTTACTCTGTATTACACACAGTGATCCCCCCTCCCCATATTTCTGATATTATCAGAATGATGATTGGTTTGCCAGGAATTTAGTAACTAGTTAGTCACTAGTTTGATCATTTATTGGAAAATCTTTTAAATCCAAAGATGTTTCTTTAGTTAAAACTTTGGGTTCTGGAAAATCACAAGCCTGCAGGTTGTAGGTGGATCTTGCTCCCACACACGTGATTCAAATGAAATCACTTCAACAGCTTGTTTTTAAACAGTGGACATGCTTATAAATGACCTGTTGATTTGAATCACGCGTGTTGTCCAGAACCTGCAGGAGACTGAATCACTAGATTAGAGGGTACTTACCTAAAAATGATTTCTAGACGTGTAACCAAAAATAACAATGTGTTGAAGTAAAATATGAATATTGCCATTTTGTTGTTTCTGGACAATCATTCTAAATTTTGGTTGGCAATTATGTTTGCTCATGTTGACCTCCTAACATCCTAAATGTACTTGGTTATGTTAATATACAGGACTGTCTCAGAAAATTAGAATATTGTGAAAAAGTTCTTTATTTCCTGTAATGCAATTAAAAAACA
>JBAMIG010000003.1:3372101-3387431 GCA_037177335.1 Kiunga ballochi
CCATAAGGGGTTAAAATGTTGTTGTGTCACATTAAGTTTACCTGGAAGACTGTCAATAGTATTTTATCCTATTAAGAGAAACAACTTTCAGTAAACAGCAGAGGTTAGCAGCCCAGTTCCTGTAGTAATGGTCATTTCTGCGGAGGAACTGTGCTGCTGTAGAAGCACAAGCCAAGCCGGTGCTGTGCAGGTTTATATGCTAAAAAGTCACAGGCTGATGTTGATGATGGACACATCTATTATTCTGTTTGTCTGGTTTTACTTGAAGTGAAGAAATGAACAACAAACTTTAAGGTGGTGGGGATGTTTTCATGTTCTTGTTACCTCCCTATGTATCCTAGTTGCTTGTGCTTTGAACTGAGTTTGGTTTGGATGTCAGGGCTAATTGGAGTTTTATTTTTGGTATGGTTTTGTTATGCTATGTCTTAGGATCCCCTGTGTGAACAGACAGAAGTGAGCAAGCCGTCTGGTTGAGACGAGGTTCATGAAGAAGAACCGCGATTCCTCAGACTTCCAGGTTTAGCAGCCTGAAGCGACATGCTGTTCTGCTGGTGTGAAAGGACTAACACATGTTCTCATGACATGACTGACATTTCCATCTTCATCCTCTGTGTCCGCATCATCATGTTGTTCTGGATTGACTGGGAAAAGCAAGCCGAACAGCTGTAATGTCATCCTGAGGTGACTTCTTTAACCAGATGAATCCCTTCTGTAATCTGAGCTGTGTTCTAACATATTGATTCCATGCGGCATTCTGGCATCTTCAGCGTCTGAACAGTGTTTGTGCTGCAGTGATGATTATTTCAATAATCTTCAGATGGAGACGTTGAGCCTCTGTAGATGTTTTAACAACAATCAATGAAAGATTTTAACTCGTTTGTGTCTCTTCCCTTCATTTTTCTTTATCCTGCCATTTGGGCGTTATGTCAGCAACACATTTATTTTGAATCCTAACAACATATTCTTATTTTTTCTCTGTTTTTTGCCTTTTTTCTGTGCATATTGACCTTGTTCTATTTTTACTGCAGATATATTTATTTTCAGATTCATTGCACTAAGATTTGGTTTGTTTGTTGGTGAATAAACTTTTTTCCACTCATCTTTTACCTCAGTTTGAGTCACCTCCACACAATATTTCATTTTCACCTTTATTTGACAGAACATCCCAGCATGCAGAGGTCTTCTGTGTGACATTTGTGTCCGTGTTTTAAAATGATGAAGACCGTGATGAAGGTTTCATCACAGTCCAGACAACAGATTTCTTTTCTGCATCCAGTCCAATGATAAATGTGATTTATCTGTGTGACCATGCTCGCGTGGGAGGCAGCGTTCCCTCCTCTTCGTGCTCCTCTGGCAGCTCGGGACGGGGCCCGACAAATGGTTCAGAGCGAAGTGGCAGCTCTGAGGATGATCAGGCTGAGAAAAGAAAGGAGGAGGACAAGGAAGGGTTGAAGGAGGAAGAAGAGATGCACAGTCAGAGGACAGAAGATGAGTGTGAAATTAGTCTGATTGATGGGAGGTGTAGGATGGAAGTGATGAGTACAGGTTTGGGAGATAGATCTGAGGAAGTGGAGGGCCGTGATGGGAGGAAGAGGGATGAGGTGGGAAAAAACAAGAGAATGAGTTAGACATGAGATCCTGTGTGGATGGTGCTGGAAGCAGCAGGTGATGTCTTTCAGTTCCTGCATCTGAGATGAACTCTGACCCGATCAGGTTTTTTTCTATCTCTGCTGATCAAACATTTAGAATAGAAAACATAAACCTGTTTAAATAAGTAAAGCATTTTGTTTTATCAACCATTTCTGCTGAATGACTGGATTTTTCTCTTTTTTTTTTTTAAAACCCCAATTTTTTATTAGTTTTAAATTCTTTAATTACACCAAAAAAAACTCAAACAAAATAAAAAATCTCAAATTTTGACTAAACAGAATTTCTGTTCACAATATTAATACACTAAACAACAAAAAACTTTTCCCTGGAGTATTTAAAAAAAGTATTTGCACAACAGCTGAATAAAAATGTTTTTTGTGTCCTGAAATACTTTGATAAGGACCAGGAACTATTGTATGCATGCCAGCACAATAGGAAGGCGCTGACACTTTGCAGGGGCAGAGACATGTGGACGCCACATTGTGAGAAGAAAGGAAAACACACAGCAGAAACGTCTTGAGCACCAGCCGCTAGTTATCTGGCATGAGATGGCATAAATGCTCCACCGGAAGTAGGCTTTGCTGCAACAGACTGAGTGCAGCAACACAATGAGGTCTGTCGTCATCGTTGGGTTGGGTTCATGCGTTATGCAGGGTGCATGAATTTAATGTGGACGACAGGATCATTATCAGAAAGCTCCGGTTCACACTGACAACACGTCGCTTTGCATTGCAAGGAATTTTCACTCTGGTGATCGTCATCAATTTTTAAGTGTTATTCACCTAAAACGTTGTTGGCGTGTAAACATAAGGCCAGAATGCAACAAAACATTGCGTTTTACCATCTTATCGTTTTGGAAAGAGGGCCTAATACAGCCTTGACTTCCCTGTTGCTGTTCAGCTCTTTTGTAAGGTAGACAAAAATATCTCATCCATCGACTTTCAATCAGCTGTGTTCCCATTCAGTGGTTAATAATGAACAGTGTCATTCTGTTGGTGTGTTCTTGCATCGTTTCATGGTGTTACCAGCAGGTGGGAGCAGCCATGCATCGCATCTGTAGCTTAAATCTTTACTTTCATGGTGTTTCAGGTTCAGCCAGAAAGCTTGTCAGCACCATTTCAGATGTTTAAACACATAAAAGGTTCAGCTGCATGTTTTTGTGTTGGGTCGGCAGCTTCAGGACTCCATGGATCACTTCTGACCTCCAGTAGAAATATGGGGTCTCCTTACTCTTACTGGCTTTGGTGCTGGAGGACCAACACATACTTTGGATTATACCTCAGATCCTCTGACCATCAGAAGTGGACCACAATCCCACTTCCTAAATTCCATGAATGGTGCACCGAATTAGGTGAGGATGATGATGAAGTCTTCACGAGGCTCTCTAATTTAAGTTTTCTGTGGTTCATGGTTGTCTTTATTTCTGCTGTTTTACTGATGGGGTGCATTTGAACAGATGCATTCACTTATTGCAGGGCATTAAAATGCTGAGACTGCCTGATGCAGTGTGGTCTCTCCATTAGGAATTACTCTAACACCAATTACTTAAATCGGAAATGCATTCAGAATGAAGAGGAGATCAGACTGACATTTACTCAGGATGAACTCCATTAAACCTTCTAAAAAATCAAACAATCTTCAGTGTCAGCTATGACTGATTTTGTTTAGTCTGATTTATTTTTCAGACTAAACAGCGACTGTTGGCAGGAACTGCACTCGGTGTCGCACTTCTTCAGTAGAGTCATTGCAAACGATCATATGGACAAATTTGTAATCAAAGGGAAAACACATGTTCACCCTCTTACTCTGGGTGAGATCGTATAAACAGTCTACAAACAGGTGGATGGTGTACATCACAAACCAGAAACTTGTTTAATTATGTCACTGCAAATAAATTATCTAAATGTCAGAAAAGTTCTTATCACTTAATTTACCGAAATCCAAAACTACTACCAAAAAGTGTTGGCAGAGTTTAAAACGGTTATAATAATGCTAAAAGGTTTTTCAGTGTCAAGTGTGTCATAGTAAAGCTAGCAGAATGGTTAGCATAGTGCTTACAGGGTTAGAAGGTAGGTACTCTAAAAAGCTAAAATTAGGTTAAAAGTATGTTGTAGGAATTTAAACTGTGTTTTAAAAGTATGCCAATGTTAAGGAATGGCTATGAGTGTTAGCAAAATGCAAATTTGTTAGTTTACAGCAGTCCAATTGGGCTGAGATTTTTTGTTAGCAGAATTTACAACAATGCTAATGCCTTGATTAGCATGGTGCTAATAGCGTTATGACTGGACTAGGAGATTCCTAAGCAAACTATGTTACTAATAATACTAACAGGTTTGTTTAATAGTTTTATTAAAATGGAAGTCATAATAAGAGAGGATTTTTGGTTTTATAAGAACAACCTTGTCAATTCAGGCCAGTGTGAACAAAATGTAAATATTTGCATAATATCAGAAAGCTGTAAAAACAAACAAAGAACCATTTAACCATGACCTCCTTCTGTGTTTAATTGAACCTATCCCAGAGCTCATTGTAAATCTGACCCTGAACAGCCAGCAGTGAAACAGCTGTTGAGTTCTGTAGGTAGTGGTCATGGTGTTAACCAGCAACCACTAAACTGCAGAGTCAGTCTCCTTCTTTCTGAAACTCCTCAGACCAAACCAGAACTCTTCATCTCTGCTTTGTTTCAAGTTTTTTGCCATAATGAATTATTTAAGATGATGCTCTGCAGCTTTTGTTCCAGGCTCTTCCTCAGAGCGTGCAAGCATGTGTCTTTAATTTGCTCTGTGCTGTCATGAAAGTTTGATGTGAGCAGCAACCGGAGTATCAAATGGGAATTCCTTCCTAATGGAGGCAGTCCTATCCAGTCTGGGTTCTTTAGAATAAACACAGAAAGATGCTGGAGGTGCTGCCCAGCTGGCCCGCTGCTTCTGCCTACAGGCTGAACATCTTGCCACATGGACTCTGACTGAACCCAGTTGGCTTGTAGGGAGGTTTCATCCCTTAGGCTCACAGTTTGGGAAATATTCACTTGAATCTGAATAAACATTTGGTATCCTGATCTTCTTAGTTAGTTCTGTTATTTACTTTATGTGCTAGTTTAAGAAATCACTGTGTTCACTGTCTCTGCAGGTGATGATGATGAAGACTGAAGCAGTGTCTTTACTGACCATAATGATTTGGCTGCAACCAGAAATCAATATTTCTGGAATCTTTCTGGAATCTGTTCGGGTCAAAAGAAATATTTGCAACACTAATATTTTATCGCATCAACATTAATTTTAATTATAGGATGAGTTCATTGTGGCATTGTTCTGTATTATTCTATCATCTCACAAGATTTATTTCCATTTAGTCATTTTTCACTAAGTTTATCCATTGATTATGGAAGAGCCCCGCCGACATTTTCGGCACATTTTCCCATCCCAAAGACTCTCACTCGGGTTTAGGTCTGGACTCTGTGAAAATCATGTCTCATGTTCCCTAAACCACTCACCCTCATTATTCCTGCTACTGTAATTTAGAAATATTCCCTTGTAATGAGCGGCTCATTTTTAGGTAAACAGGATGCTAAACAATAACAACAACACCAGATCATAGACTGCCCCTGCAGTCTTGTACAGTAGAGATGAGGCACCTCTTCCTCTACCTTTTTTCTTACACTGATGCTTCCATCACTCTGGAACAGGATAAATCTGGACTGGTCCGAGCACATGTATCAGAGTGATGCTACCTGCCACATTGAAGCTTTTTCCTCTACTAAGTCTGACTGATTAGTAGTTTTCTTAGAGAGATGCTATTACATTCATTATAAACATAGCTCAGAGCTCTGCTGGTGTTTTTATTAATTGGATTTAACATTTATGATTGCCAATAACTAAAAAATATACCTACACACACACACACACACACACACAAAGCATTTGGTAACTAAAAATTGTATACCTCTGACATGACTGGAAGGCATCTTCATCCTCTCGCTTTTGATGTTTTAATTTTTTTTTAACCTAAATTTCATGGAGTTTATAAAACCCAGATTAGCTCTGTGCAGTGTGATCTCACTGGTTATGGGAATGATCGTGTGATCTTTCGGAAGGAAAACGATGTGTTTGGTTTTTTTCAGTGTGGGTGAAGGGGAGCTCATCTTCATCAGCTGTAACAAACACAGAGATCAGCTGATTTTCTTATTTATTCATGTGGTTGAAGTTTGACATGCAAACGTTGTGGCTGTGAGCACACACATACATCCATACACGCACTGATCCAGTCAGAAACATAATGAGGAGGCAGAATTGGACTGGGTGGTGTGGATACTGTGGTTTATTAGAGCACAAATACAGGAGAAGGGAAAGGTGGGGAGTGGAGGAGTGAAGACATTAAAAGCAAACCTGGTTCTGGTTGGTGTTGGACTGTGGAGCTCTCTCTCACAGTAAATAACTCATTTTCACAATTATTGTCTATCACATGATGAAAAAGACTAACTTTTAGAAACGTTCCTCGATGCATATGCTATACCACTCTTCTGCAGGACCTGATGTTTCAGAGCCCTTTTGATTTATTTATTTCCCCTCATATGTATTCTGGCTTGTGCTCCGACTGATGATGACAGTAATCAAGTTCCAGAGGAGAGACGGAGGAAGAAGCATCTCTATTTTTAGTTGCTAAAAGCTCTAAGTCTGTAACATGTCTCACAGTGTGCCAGAGTTGTGAAGGCTAACCGATAAATCAAAACAAAAAAGAAAAAATTGACAATTAAACAAAGAGCTAAAAATATAAAGCATATAAAAAAGAGAAAATATATCAAAACCTATAAAAAAGATATTCGTCTACATCTCTGTGTGAGATACGAAGGCAACCGCAGCAAATGTTAAAGGGACAAGCTGTGATTAAAGGGATACCAAGTGATGCTTTCACTGCTCTCTAAGCCCATCTCAGACTCCTGGTCTCTGTGAGGTCTATAAGCCGGTCTCGGACTCATCAGGTCTTTGTGAGGTCTCTAAGTTGGTCTCAGAGACTCCTCTGGTCTCTATAGTCTGTAACCAGATCTTAGACTTTTCAGGTTTCTCATTCTTTGGTCTAGACTTGAACGGCTGTTTCTACCCTGTCACAGTGTGAAGGCTTTGTGTGTGGATGGGTAGACCCGAGCAGACTGTACCATTCTGACCCTGTTTGGGAGAATTGCACTTGGAAGTGCTGACTGATGTCAGACTGCATTGAAGCAGGAATTACATGGCTGTTAGGGTTGGCAAACCCGTTTGCTCAGGTCTGCCGGTGGTTGCAGAGAGACAATGGGGAAGGTGGGGGGATGTGGGTGGTGTAGGAGGGTGGGGAGGTGTGGGTTGGGTGGGGTGCATGTGCCAGTTTGTCTCTCTATGGCAATATGATTGGCGTATCTGAGAAAACGGATACAAAGCCATCAGTCTCCCTGCCCCTTTCTTGTGGGGGGTTGTGGAGCTTCAGTTGTTGCTCCGCCCCCAGCAGTAAACCTGGTCCCGCCCTCAGCCTGCCATTCTGCTGCTCTCTGATTGGCTCCAGAAAGACCACATGCTTGGTACTGACCTTGCGGCCTGGACCCTCTGTGGTTGTTGGTGGGGTCGTGGTGAGGATGGAGGACTGTACACTTCCTGTACCGACATCATTGCCGTAGTTTGGAGTGGCAGTCACTGGGGGTTGGGCATTGGAACAGGGGGGGCAGTGGCAAGGTGTCAGGTAGAGATACATGAGAACCAAAACCAGGCTCACCACGCAGCCAAGTAGGGTAGTAAAGCCTGTGTTGAAGGACTCTTGAATGTCATGTTGCTGGAACACAGTCACGTTGACTTCCCAAGTCTCGTTCCAATGCTGGCCCCGGGCCATGCACATGTATATCCCAGAATTATTCATTTGTGCTGCTACAATTTCCAGGCTGCCATTGATAAACATCTTTAAGGATCTGTTGTTCCCTGGTGGTTCCACGTATTCCTTGGTGGGTGCCACCCAGAAGAATCTCACTGCATCTCGGGGCAGGGATGTGACACAGTGCAGGAGCAATGGCGACCCCTCCTTCACCAAAACGCTGCTCTCTTGATCCATAATCTGTTTACTTTTCAACATCTGGTCACATGTCTCAAAGTAGCGACTGTGCTGTAGAAAGGCTACAGTTGCTCTCTGAAGCCCAAGAACCAGGCAGATGTGCTCCTTTCTGAAGAATCGGACTGACGAAAAGCCTCTTATCTCCCAGATCCGAAACAGTCCATACATGGAGCACTCGCACAACAGAGGGTTGTTGTGTAGGTAGAGCCCCTCCTGGATAGACAGGGGCAGGTTAAATATGTCAACCAGGGGGAGTTTGGGTAGGAGGTTGGAGGACAGATCCAGCATCGACAAGTTGGGATGGGTGTGATTCTGGATGGCGAAGAAGGGGAAGTCGGTAAGGCGGTTATGACTGAAATAGGCTTTGTGGAGGTTTCTCAGTCCAACCAGAGCTTGACTTTCCACATGTGTGATGCGGTTGTTGTACAGCAGCAGTTCCTCCAGTCCAGGTAGCTCTTGGAAATAATGCTGCTTTAGAGCCTGGAGCTGATTTGACGACAAGTCAAGGTGGCGAAGATGGGTACCAGAGGAATTTCCAAACGCTCCTGGCTGGATTGTGGTCAGCTGGTTGTGCCCTAAACGTAACGTCTCCAATTGAGAAAGCCCCTTAAAGCTGTCCCTCTCCAAGTCCTTAATTTGGTTGTGGCTCAAATCCAGGGTGGTAGCATAGACTTGTAGTTCTGTTGGGACCTGACTGAGGTTCAGATTGGCACAGCTCAAAATATCGGAAGCACGGAGACATCCGCTCTCTGGGACCGAGCTAGGAGATGGGCTGATGTCTGCTTGGACCGGGCTGAGCTGGGGTAGCTGCAGACAAACCATCAGCATGACAACTGACCATTGTGGTCCCACTCCTGCTGAGACTTCAGTTAGTGCAGACCCTCCATGGAAACCGGCATCAACACACAGCATTGTGGTAGGAGGCGGTACGTCGTTTAGAAGAACCAAGCAGCTCCTTGTCTTTATCGCTCATATCCTCAATGTTCCAAAATTCACCTCATCTCTAAAAACAAACAAAACAAAACAAAAAAAAACGGATCTCTGATGAACCGGCTGGTGGCACTGGTTGTAATTTTCCCACCAAAAAGTATTTTTTCAGTCTCATAAGCCTGAATGTGTGTTTTGGGGCAGATCTGGCAGATTTTTATGCGTGTGTGCTTTGATCTGGTTAACGACAGAAAGATAAAACTTCTGCCCAGTCATAGGATCATCACAGAGACTGTACATTCAGGTGTTTGAAGCTGCAGCACATCTTTTATTTTAGCTTAGAAACAGTCAGAAAATTAGTCTTCTTCTCACCTTCTCAGTCTTTCTTTTAGTACTGAAACCCTCAACGTTGGAACTTTTTTTTTTCCTTTGCTTTATAATTCTCCAACAAAACAGATTAAGGTTTCCGTACTGTTATGAAATTGCATCCTCTTTTAACTCCGGAGAGGACCGCAGCCTGAGCCAACACCACCCTCAGCGGAACATCACACTGTGTGCGAGGTCAGCATCCAGTCCACTCCGGGCTTCCCGAGTGTGCCGCTGCTTTTATCCCCTTTGCTTTCAGAGGACTTTCCCTGAAATGAAAACCTGGAGCATCCAGCTGCATGTGCCGTCTCTCTGATCTTCATCTCCACCTCCGAGGCTCGTAAAGTTCCCGCTGGTCTGGTCCAGCTGTCACTTTGTGTTTGTGTTTGCCGAGCTGCTGTCTCTGTTTACAGCTCATCTGTGAGCTTTCTGCTGCTTCTGGTGCTTTCCCAGCTCCTCCTCCCGCTCTCTCACTTTGTTTTCACCCTCTCTGATGGCTTATGTTGCCACAGAAGGAGCTCTATGAGCTTGTATCCTCTGAGGATTTGATTGGCTGCTGAAACATGAGTGAGCCTCTTACTGCTTCTTCATCAGTTTCAGTCTCCAATACAAACTGGACCCAGATGTTTCTACATCTTCATGTTTCCAGAGAGGGGAGTAAAAATCCATCAATACAAAAAGAATAGATGGATCAATTTTGGACCCAGTGTTAATCTGTGTGATATTGCACAATCATTTCTTTCAATTGATTGTAATTTGATGGGCAAAAGGTTAATATCTGAAGGTGAGGAAGACTGACTGTTGCTATGTTATTGCTATGGTAATAGAAATATTTGGTTTGAATGTGAATATTTTAAAACTCAGTATATGAAACTGAAACCAGTTCAGAATCTGGATGAAAGATGCCTTATCAAACTACGAGCTGCTTGTTGCTAAGAGCTAACTAGGATCTAACGGGTGTAGGTGGGCTAAAGCTAAGAGGCACTGCTAGCTGGCTAAAACCTGCATTTGTGCTACACTCTGCCTTCTTGTTGCCAAAAAGATCTGTAAAAAAATGTCTCCTATTATGGCAAATTTCACGACTGAATAACACCTAACAGATAAGTTATAAAAATCACACTTTTATAGTTCTCAGTGACCTGTTAACCAAAAATGGTTAATTTGAACCAGGTTTTTTCAGCACCTACCAACTGATGAATAGCCAATTCACTTTGTTGCTGTTTGCTCAACATGATTCAGAGATATAATGAACAGTTTTTATGCACTCTCAAATCATTTTTACACGTTATTTCTGCAGTTACTTACTGGCTTTTAAGCTGTGGACTAACACTATGCTACAATGTGGTTTTTTTTTTTCTGCAAATGAAGTATAAACATTTCTTTTGCTAACTGAGTGGACCGTGTATAGTTATTACCAGCCTGTAGTATATAGTACCACAAAAAAGGTTGCCAAAACTTTAGTAATACAACATAACTGAAAAGCCTAAAATGAAAGTGGAGACATGTTAAATAATTTTAAATCTGTAATTTCATTTTGAATTTACCTGTCGGCAAGCTCAGCACACCTTAAAATCTATGGCCAGAAATAAACAGGCAGTGTCCCGTTACATTATATTTTATTTTATAGTATTTGTGAAACTACAACAGAAACTCGGAACATACGTTACCAGCTGCTGCAGACTGAGCCGTTGCCGCAGCCGGTTAGCTTGTCAACGTGTCAATAATCCACTCAGCCCCTTCCTGTGGAAATATTAATGATTTTAATGGTTTAAATGGTAGGAGCAGCATAATGTCCTTCAATGTGTTCCTTTGAAGTAATTAAGTAATGAAAGCAACCACACCTCCACCTTGTCCATTAATATGTTTATGTATACCTCATTGGGCATCATTCCTTACATAAGTAGTTTGATATAAATTGTTGACTGCATAATCTGCTGGTAGCACTGGTTCCCAGTCCTCACGTCTTACAGCTGCATTCTATTTATTTTCAATCTTTCCTATTTAATTGGTCTGAGACTGGACCACTAACTGGACGGAAAACAAAAGTCAGGTGACGCAGTGACGTCAGCTACTCTGTTACTAAAAGGACAGCAATGAGGACTGAGAATCGAATGGAGTCAAAACTCCATCTCTTGGACTAAAGACACAAAAACATCATTTTGTGAAACTTAAATCAGACAAAATTTACTGTGTTAAGAGAAATTAAGCATAAATCACAAAGTGCTAATATCAGATGAGTTAATTGATAAATTGATCTGGCCCGACTTTTAAGTTTTTAGTTTAATCCCATCTATGGTGTGGCTGTGGTGCAGGTGTAGTCAGAAATACTTCATTAATGCCTTTAAGGGTAATTATGTCCCAGTAGTGTGGCCGACTTCTAATTGGAAACTTGTGGGTTCGGTTCCCACTCTGTCTGAAGTCTGCATGTCAAAGTGTCTTTGAGCAAGACACTGAACCCCCAGTTGGTCGTGGTGGCCAGGCTAGCTCCTGTGTATATGGCAGCTCTGCTGCCTTCAGTGTGTGATAGTGTGTGTGAATGGTTGGATAGCATTATCTGTAAAATGCTTTCGTCATTGAGAGATGAGAAAAAGCGCTATATAAGTGAACGGCATATACCATTTATTATCGGAGCTATGTACCAATAAGCATTGTTTCCATGGGAACCACTAGCTTACCTTTATTGTGGTAAATGGTAAAGAAGTAACTGAAGAATAATAGGGTGGTGGGAAAGCTCTGCCACTTCCTGCCACACACAATCTGATCTCAAATGTTTGTCCATAAACTGGTTACTGGTGTTTTTATGAGCCTTAAACCAGTCTGGTAGTGATAGGAACTCTGTCCCTGTAAGGAAACAAAAAGAAAAAAACTGGTTCCCGATTATTCCGTGTTTTCCCCCCATAGTCCGTTCCCTCTGCTGGTTCTGGAAGGATTAGAGCCATCGTTTCAATGCTTCATTCTTTCGTTTCTTTTTACCGGAGCAGAAAACTCAGTGGACATGAGTCCACTTTAAACACAGCCTTTTGACATTTCCAGGATAAAATGTTGTGACTCACCCTGCTCTTCTTTGCTCCTGCTTCCATCCTCCTCCTCCACCTCCACCTCCTCCCAGTGAGAACAGGTGAAGGTCAGAGTCTCTCTGTGAGCCATCACAGAGATTTTAACTCTGGAGTTTTACAGGAAATGTCAGCATGTGTCTTCCTCCTCAGCAGGATCCATCCAACCTATCACACTTCCAGCTGGTGACATGGATGCTCCAGGTTGCATCACCTGGCTCTAACTGGGCCCTGTAGATTTTCTGTCCTGATAGCATTCACTTTCTTCACCATCCAGATTTTCTAAAATGACATTTTTTCCTATTTATGCATTTTCTCCAAAACCTTTCCAGACTGCAGTCTCAGTTCCTGATGAAATAAGATATAAGCTTCTTGTCAGTACTGATCTGTATCTTGGTACAGACAAGGGGGTGTGTGCATCTAAGAGCTCAGTGTATATAAAGTTTGATGTAAAACTAGAGATATGTTTTCATGGTAGCAACTAACCAGTCTCCTTTCTGTCTCGTGTCATTCCAGGATGTCCCGAGCTGCCTCTGTTCTCCTCTCTGACCCCTGCTTCCAGCTCCACTCCATCCAGCACCTTCTTGGAGAGGCGGGAGAGTCTTGCAGCTCCTCAGCGAATGTTGCAACCGCCACCCGTCCGGCTGTAGGGACTTTGAGTTCATCTGTGGCGCCTCAAGTTGCCGGAAATGCCTCAGAGCGGAAACACTTCTCCTTGCATGCATGTGAGTCCAAATGAATGCTAAAACAGAAACCACAACCCGTCTGGTGGTTAGGGACCAGTGCACTGTGGGTATGTAGGAAAAACTGTTGATCAGAGACTGAACTCATTAATCATCATTTAACCGTTTCCTCAGTTGGATATTCAGATCATTGACACATTTGTTAAAATAAAAATAAGGCAAAATGTACAGTTTGAGGACAAACTGTTCACAGGAGAAAGTCTGAGGGAGTGTGATGGATTTTCCTTTTTTTGTCATCAGTTAAAATGATTCTGTCGGATTGTTGTGACAGTCTGCTCCCACTCAGACTCAGTTGGTTTTTCATCATCTTCATGCCATCAGTCTGACTCCAGACCAGCTAGCTGTCAATCATCTGTTCACTCTGAACAGTTTAACACAGAAACGAGGAATGGGAAGGGTGGAGGAGTGAGGAGTGGCACCAGCTTGCCAGTCTAAGCATCAATGTTGTGTTATCACTTTTCCATCATGTGAGACGTGCCGTTGTGTCACAGTGTAGGTGTGTTTCCTAGGTGTGAACCTGGAGCCGTTGCTGCCGGCAACGGCCCAGCCCCCATTGTCTCTTGCTCTGTTGTCATGGAAACACAAGCAGTTTCCATGACCACCTTGTGTGGCATCAGCAAACAGAAACGCTGTCTGTCACATGACCACCTGAAGACTTCGATCTGCTGATTCAGGGAAGAATATGATCTCAGCGTGAGCTTTGAGGAAAGCTCTGAGAGCAGAAAATCACATCAGGAATACAAGACCAACACGTTTCCATCATCATAACTCAGTACCATCATTCTAACTAGTTTCCATTTTGTTATTTAAAGTCACTTATTTCAATTTATATATCCAATTAATTTCCATAAACCTAACTCATTTTCTCTGTTTGATCGTTTAATGAATGACCCTTTACTCCAAGTCTGAAATATTTAAATTAAACCCATGAACCTGGCTTATCTCCTTCCACCCTACATGTTTCCATAAACCTGACAAATTTACATCAATCCAGCCTATTTCTGTGAAGCCGACTTGTTTTGATCAATCTGGCTTATTTCTCTCAATTCTTCATGTTTTTCATGTTTTTTTGTGTCCAAACAATTTCCTTCCTTCATGTTTCCATCCCTTATGTTTATATCCATTAATCTATGTAGTTTTCCATGAACTTGACTTTTTACAATGAATCCGATTTGCTGTGCCGTCACCAGAGTGCAAGTATAGACCACTTTGCTGGTACTTTGTTATAACATTTTTTTTTCAAAGCAATAAACAGCTGACAATAGTGCTGTACAATGAAAGCAAAAACATGCATCACAGAGAGACTACATGTAAAACAGCTAACAAACACACAGATGACAACTCGTTCCTGCCTAAGGGCCAAGATAAAATTGTGTTTAAAATCAGCAAGAAAGGTTACATTTCTAACTAGCAGAAGGATCTTTTTGCAGTTAATGTGGGGAAATTGTCTTTAGTGACGTTTCTTGTCCTTCACCAGTCTTCTGTTTCCTGTTCAGGATTTGTCTCTGAATGTCTTCAGTCTAATTTAAGTCTTTGCTGAGCAGGATTTCTTCTTTTTTGTCATAAGGAAATATAAAAGGAAGGAACCACACAGCAAACAGTAATGATAAAAACAGTTCAGATCTACGACAACAACCTGTGTAAAGACGAGGTTCAGGAGTCAGATGGTCATGTACTTTGGGCTGAAGGTAAATGCTTGCAGGGCAGCAATCATTGAATGAGTCCAGCTCAGCTCCAGCGTTCCTCTGAACATCATTCAGAGTCCACCTGCAGCTACAAACACTGTTCTGTTGCCGTGTGTCGGCATAATTGTGCTCTGTGGGAAGCATATGCTCATTTCCATCAGTTCCCTGGTTTCTGTGCACGTAATCCTCAGGCTGCGAATGTTTTATGTATGAGATGTTAGAGCTTTAGACGTCTCGTTAACATCCAGCACCCGTGTTGTTTCCTTCAGAGTGGACAGCTAATTTAAATGGCCAGTAAAAACTACAAATGAGAAACCTGCAGGGAACATGTTGTACTCTGGTGGTACAATGTGGAATCCCTGTGTACTTGGAGAGCTCTCCATCGAGTGTGCTGCTGTAATATTTCATAACCTGATGTCTGAAATGTGCAGGGAAGATAAAGAACAGACTAAGCAGATATTTGATCTGTTTACAATCAAAAAGGAGCTGTAGATTAAGATGCTGAAGTATGATGAGATTTGACATTATTCAGAGAAGAACTGAGCCTCCACCCTTCAGGATTTGGAAGTTTGAGTGTTTTTTCTGTTCACTGCTACACCTTCTGCATCACAGTGTGTGTGGACACACAGGACAGACCATCAAATATTCCAAGCAGCTTAAGCACATTCACCAAAACATCTTGTATTCATACAGTCACATCTCAGATCAGCAACATGTGCTGTGCTTGGAGTCAACTCGAGACCTCATAAGCGGAAATATGAGTGATGGTAGTGGAGCCAAACACACACATGCTCCAGAAGATGTTCATTTTTTAATACGGTTAACTTTGTGTGTAAT
>JBAMIG010000003.1:3451847-3461898 GCA_037177335.1 Kiunga ballochi
TTCTATTCTATTCTATTCTATTCTATTCTATTCTATTCTATTCTATTCTATTCTATTCTATTCTATTCTATTCTATGGGTGTGAAACTTAAAAAATGTTTGATACATTGAGTGTATAAAAATGATTAAATTTATATTTAGTTTTAAACTTTAAATTTAACATTAATTTTAAGCATATTTCTTTATAATGAAGGAATAAAATAAACCACGTTACATAGGATATTTTATATAACTAACTGGTAGGAATGGTTTGTTTATTTATTTATTCTTTGTAAAATTGTTATGTGTTGATTATTATGTTAACCATTTTTCCCTTATATATTACAATAAGGCGATTTTATTTACACTACCACTGGAGGAGCTGGAGCTTATCCCAGCTATTAGCAGGCAAGGCGGTTGTGCACCCTGTGCAGGTCACCAGTCCATCACAGGTGTTTGGATGGTGGGAGGAGGCAGAAGAATCCACACAGATACACACACACGGGGAGAACATGCATACACCTCACAGGAACACTAGTATTGCTCCAGACGAAGGCTTGAATCAGCAACCTTCTTGCTGTGAGGCCACAGTGCTAACCTCTCACCACGCAGTCCGTCCCAGTCAGCCATTTTTCTTTTCATTAAACTTCTTTGTTACAAATAAAAGCACTCTGTTTAGTTAAGCTAATATAAATTACTGTAGTACCAAGTTTCCACAGCAACATTTTTACCTTCTGCTTTTCTTGTTGTCTCTGTCTGTACCTTTGTAGCTTCTATTGAAGATGTCCACTATGTGAAAATAGTGATCCTATTATGTAGCACACCAATATGATGAGGTGAAACTCAACTTAAAGACTCTATTAATCACTGGCATCCAAATCCCACCCAACTCCAACCCCCAGCAGTTATAGAAATGTAATAAAATCATGAGAGCATCACGATCTACTTTAGAGCTTCTGCTCATTTCTCTACTCCAGGCCAAAGCACTGAAACAAGGTGTCATCTGAAAGCAGAGATTCTGCTGATTACGCAGATGTCTGCCTCACAAATGTGGGAAAGAGACTCTTTAAGCAGGCAGTCAAAACTATAAATTATGTCTTACTTTTGCTGCTTTGTGGTGAAAACTTTTATTCCAGGCCTGAAAAATCTCTGCTAATGTTTCGCTGCCTTTCTGGGAAATTAATTACGAAGGTCTTGATGGTTTCCACTCAGATGAAAGAGGGAAATATTCACTTATCCGATGTACTGCCATGGGCCTCTCTTCTTTCTGGATCCTCATGGTGTTTTAAAGGTAAATTTTGAGACAATCCATTAATTTCCCCATCCCTGAACATAGACAGATGTGTCCATTACCAATGTACTAACCCACTGCTACCACACTTCCTGTGTGTGGGACATGATGCATACATATGCGTTTTATGCCATTCCCAGTTCCTACAGTGGTTATACACTATTAGAAAAATAAGATTCTTATATTGTAAATGACATATAGCATTCCAGGCTAAAGTAAGTAGATTAAGTTCACACTTATTTCACACCAGTTATAAAATGAGTCTTTGGAGCTGTGCTGTATTCCAGTGGCAGATGGCACTGCAACAAAAATGCTCCATTTAATCCACTAGGGTCCACTAAAAGTAGTCCAGTAAAATAGTTTGTTCAAAACAAGCATTTAATCCATAAATTCCTGCTTTAGAAGAAAATTTCAGTACTTTCAAGGCATAAAATACTAACAAAACAAAGAAAAGTTTTTTTTTTAACCTTTTTTCTTTCTTTTTTCTTCCTCTTCAACCATAAATGTATTAAATCTTAAATTAATTACGCTGCTATTATCTGCTTTTCACTGAAGCTAAGGTGCTTTTCTTTTAGCAGTGATAACATTTACATTTTCTAGTGTTTCAGGTGTTTCTTCTGACACAGAAACACATTTTGATCTTTTGAAAGCAAAATTACACGTACAGTCATTCTGGGTATTATCCTCATTTAATTTGTCTATATAATTTCAGACATGGGCATTAAAAGTGGCCCGTAAAATAAGTTATAACTGGACTGAAAGCTGGTCTGAAAGGAAACAAAACTCCACCTCTTAACAAGCTTTCTGATATCCTGCAGGATTATCTGCAACAACTTTACAGGGAGAAAAAATAACTACCAGGCAGGAATGAGATCTGTAGTATTACTATATAATCCTAAGAGCAGGTCTTCATCAGGTCCTGATTCAGCCTCCTCTGAGTTTTTCCATCTAATCATCTGAACCAGCAAAACCAGGTGCTGCTATGAAGGATTCTGTTCTCCTTTAGTCCTGTAGGTGGTGCTGCTGTGCTGTATTTTCCCTGAACATTGCCTTGCAGGTGAGAGCTGGGAGAAACTGACTCACCAGAGATTAACTGAACTTCACAGGTGATCAAAACAATCGCCTAAACCAATTAAAGCAGCCTCATGGAGACTTTGCCTGGCTCAGCTTGGCCCAGCCTGCCTGGTTTGACTCACTTCACTGATCTGAACTTGATGTTTTTTTTTATCTCAGCTGGAAATGGTAGAAATCTGCAGCCTAGACAGAACAAATGAATAAAGTGAATGAATGTTACAGTGCAGTTCTTTCTGATCAATGAAGGTGGACACTCCTTGCTTTCACTGTCACAACAAACCTAAGCAGTTTAAATGAGATAAAACAGGATTAAAATACATAAAAACAAGCTGAAGGGTCTCCGAGCTCAGCTGGTTGATGGATGAGTGTTTTTTTATTTGGGGATAAAGACGACAGTTGCTGTGTTTGAGAGATTTAAAAGGACAATTTGTAAGGATTTAGGATGTGAGTGAAGGATCATTACAAAAGCTGAGGGCACACATTTATTCACTTCATGTTAACCTTTTCATAACCAAAGATTTCATTAAAACTGATCTCAGTGTCGCAACGCTTAGAGGAGCCACTTCTTTACTCATGGCTTTTGCAGCGTTCAGGAAGGCCGTAGATAGTTCATGTTTTACTGAACTCCACATTTACTCTAAGTTTGTTCAAGAAACCAAATAAAATGAACAGAAAACAGGGCTGGACTTCTCAGTTCTGAATATTTAAGATGCCAGATTATGTGAGATTGAATAAGGCACAGAAAAATGTGAAAAATAAACAGAGGTCAGTCAGACACTGAATTGTACATATCTGCGCTGTTGGAGAGCTGAACATGGTGCAACAGGTAGCATTTCTGATGCTATTTAGTTTTACAGAGAATTAAAAAAATAATAATCTGGAAGATACTGAGTCCGATCTTGTCCCATCAGCCAGGCAGACTGGTGCCAATGACCTCTGACCTCTGCCGAAACATTTATACACCAGCTGATACAAGAGTCAAGGAGAGTGAAGAGTCTTGCCGAAGGACACAACAGCAGATGATGGATGAAATGGGATTCAAACTGCCAAACTTCTCTACAAGCTGCTCCACCACCTCAGCCACTGCCACCCATATCAGAAATGAGTCGAGAAGGAGTGTACTGCCTAAACGGAGGGGAGTGTCTTGTAGAAAAAGAGGCCTTGCCAAAATAACAATAAACAAACAAACGTAAACAGGCACAGATCTTTTAGGGAAAGCTGTAATTTTGTGCATTTTGCTTTTATGCTTTTGCCTACAAAGTGCAACAATGCACATTGGATGTCTCTCAACACATAAAGGCAACTTGGATCAGAACCGAACTTTGCTGCTTATAACAGCTGAAATAATCTAACAAAATCAGCACAAGTTGTTTTAGGAATCATATCAGTACAAAGTTATACTGAACTTAAATAAAAGCCAAGCATCATCATTATGAATAAAGTTTATTTGCTAACCAACATTAATTGGTTTGTTCCACCCATGTGGTTATTAGGAGCGTTTTTGCTGAACAAGCCTTCGGATCGCCGGTTTTAATTGGAGTAAAAATTTTGCCCACCCAGCTCCCTGCCAAGTCATCCGGATGGTAAATGTTGCAGACCCGCTGTGAAATTTAACACCATTTGCTTTAATCAGGAAAACGTTGTGACCAGATAATAAAAGTCAGTAACATGAATGCACACAGCTGTCCTGCAGCCTAAAGACATGAGAAAACAAAACTATGCTCAATATCATGTCTTTTCCAACGATGGAGAAATGATTTTGACCTGTTTTATACTTCAGTGTCAGATTTAAAATGATTTTCTGTTTAATAAATCACATTGATGCTCTGATGTTAAACTAATGTGAAAAACAGAATAATGCAGAACAAAACGTATCATGTTTCATGTTTCTCGTGTTGCCAGATCACTGGACTCTCCACTGTAACATTGATGAGTTAAAAGATGGCAAAAACACACATAGCTGGAAAAAAATTCTCTCCAAATAAAAATAATTGAATTTGATACAAAATTACTTTTGACCAGAATTAGAAACTTTTATGCCTTTGTCACTGAACATAGTTCACAGACTAGGAATTTGCAATAAAAAATAATCAAATTAAAATATAAGTAAAAAGTAAAAGAAAACATATTTGGAAGGTGTAGAAAACAGTGCAAACACTGCAGAGAGAAGAAGTGCAGGTGGATAAAGTAAAGTAATGTTGAGTGACTTATTTAAAGTGATCGATGTTATAAAGTGTCCAGCTCAGGTAGTTATTATAAGGTGTTCATGAGTCCAATGGCAGAGGGGGAGAAACTGTTCGGTCTGGATGGACCGTTACCTCCTGCTAGAGGGAAGTGATTCAAATAATCCGTGGCCAGGGTAAGAAGGTAAGTAACAAAAATAAGCCTGAAAATTAAATACAAGTCCTGACACACCCACAAACATATTAAAAAACCCACCTGCTCACTCTTTCACTCATGCAATCACACACACACTCAAAGCATAAGAAAAATCACACACACCGCTCCCACCCTCCTCTGGTGAAGCTGAGATGATGTAAAAAAGATCCAGAAAAATGGCCGCCACATCTGGATCAAAGCCCATCTAAGAGGAAGCTGTTTTGGCATCAGAAGGATCCAAACCTGGAAAATAGGAATCTGATGGTATTGGATGGATGATGGATGGAAAATGGATGGATGGGCCATATAGATCTCCATCCATCCATCCATTATCTACTGCTTTGTCCCCAACGGGGTCGCGGGATAGATCTATTTTATTAAACTATTTTAGTAATTGATGTTCTCATTATTAGTTCTGTTGTGATTCCAGATATTTTTGTGGTAGAGTATCAAAGATACTTCTTTTTCTCACAAATGTATTAAATTTTATGCCTTTGGTTTCATTTTCCTGCCGTTGGTGTTGCCGTTTGTAATTTTTTTTCCTGATTTTGTGTTACAGCATCGTCAGTTTGCAGCAGCGCCGAGTTTTAAAAAGGCAAACAGCGTTTGCCGCTGGACAAACGGTAGTAGCTAGCCTCTACTGTTAAAAGGCCAACGCTACTGCCCGATGGCAAACTCTGCCCAAAACTGGTTTGCCATGGTTGACTTACATGAGGGACATTTAGCACCAAAAACTTTGTTTACAAAATAAACAAACAAGCAAAAAACAGTCGTTGTACAGAGATCTCCGCATTGTTGATTGTTAAAATAAACTACGTAGGCCTATTTAGAAAAAAATAACATGATTTTTTGCATTAGATAAAAAGTCTGTCACTGTAAAAACTTTTTAAAGCAAATACTGTGTAAATGCCATTTGCCATTAGAGCATCACATAAAAAATTCAAGTAATGAAGGTTCAGAATAGTAAAGCTTCCTGCATCAGACCAGTCACAAGATCAGCACCCGGCGCATAATAATGACATTGAGCAGAAGAGACTGTTGCTGTGTCTCTATCAGCACACTAACACTACTTTGCACACTATGCTAAGGTGCATTCATTGACATTACGGACTACATAGTGTGCAAAGTAGTGTTAGATCGCTGCTGAGACAGCCTGTATGTAGAGCAAAAGTAAAAAAAAAAGAAAATGATGTAAAAGTGATATGAGATGTTTACAAATTGTTCTGTTGTCTTTGGACCCTATGAGCACAGATTGTAGGATATGACAGCAGTAGGTGGGAAGCTGTGGGTCCCGCATTAAAGACACCTTCTCTCTGTTTCCTGAGTCTAGATGGGCTCCTGGAACAGAGATAGCCTGCTGTGTGCTGCTGTGATGCTGCTGCTCCAACAGAAACATCAGATACCGTCAGAGTACTGGAAGGTCCTCTGGAATGACACTTGTGCCCCAAAAGATCTGAGTCTCCATAGCAACAGCATTGCGCTCTGTTCCCGGTAAAGTGTGCTGCTGTTGTGTGATCAGTTCTGCTCATTGTTTTGATGAACACCCTGGTACCTGTAAGATCTCACTTGTTCCTTGGTCTTTCTGCCTGGATATGGAGGCAGCTCTGCTGAACCCAGTTAACAAACTTCTCTGTACCTCCAGTCATCTGTACTGCAGATCACCGGGTCTGAAACACAGTCCTTGGGCCTCATAAATTGTGGACAGTCTGCAATATAGTCAGAATGTAGGATAGGTGTCGCTCCACCCCTGTACACAGCGTCTTGTTCTGCCAGGAGTTCAGAATTTTTACACAAACACTCGGCTTTATTGGTCCTTCATTTTCTGTGCTTTTATTTGTATGCGACTTTATTGAGAGTGGGCTGGACTGCCCTGAAAGACATCTTTAAAAAAAGGAAACTTCAGAGGAAATATGGACACTTTTCTTTAGAGGAAACATCAGACAAAAGGAGAGGAGGAGTAAAAGAAACAAAACAGTGACAGTAAAATCCCAGCTAAAGTCAAAATATTCCAGGATTTCCTTTAGCACTAATCTGCAGAGAGGAGGAAGAGGAGGAGGTGAGCACTCTTCATTCCTCTTCCTGCTTGTCTTATCAGTCCTGGGCAGACCTTTGTTCCTCGGCTCTACTGTCCTATAAACCATCTGCCTACCCTGTAGTCATTGTGTGCTTGGGGTTAGGTGGGCCCTGGAAGCGGTCCAGCAGCATGGTGGATCTGAATACACAGACTCTGCTTCTGCTGATAACTCTGTCTGTCTCTGTCCGTTTGTTCTCTTTCAATGCCTTCTCAGATGTCCGTTTTCCACATCTTTTCCTAGAAAAACGTCAACAATAAATGTTCCCGTCTCCGGGCCGAAACCCAAACTGAGGCGTCATATGTTTTGAGCATCCACAGTTAGTCCTTCATCCTCTTCCTCATCCATGTTCCCTCTGCTGCACTTCATTATCCATCCTTTAGGGGGCTTCAATCCCTGAACTCATCACGGAAACCTCTGCAGAATGCAGTGACGGGATCTCCTCACCGTTACCATGGTAACATATTTTATAGCCTTGACTTTTTACCTCCTCTCCACTCCTGAGTGTTTGATGCTGACGGCAGCTGTCTGCACATCTGCTTCTCCTCCATCTGGTTTGTTCACACTCACCAGTCGTTCAACCAACAAACTGCAGGAAGGACAGAGCAGTCCTGCTTCTCCTCATGTCTCATAGAACAGATTTTCTCCATCTTCATCATCAGGTCTGCCTGTCACAGCTTTGAGACAGCATCAGTCTATTACACGCTCACTCCAAAGCAGGACCGACAGGCAGGAGTTGGTTTGTGGAAGCAATACTCGGAAATCTTTGTTATGAAATTTGCAATTACCATCAATAAATGAATATTTTCTGTGAATTGTAACATCAAGCCAAACTAGTTTTAATGTAGTTGTGATTACGACTAATCTTAAATAAGTTAGATGTATTTCTACAGAATTGATAAGATACATTTATCATGCATAACATGAGAACTGTTTAGACATCTAATTTTTGTTATATATATATAGTGAATATTTAATGCAGAAAATAAACTTGTATTTTACAATGTTTATTAAAAGTCCATAGTAAAAATGATCCTCAGTTAACCTCCAGCTACACTGGCGCAACACTTCAGTGGCAGGTAACAGGACATGTAATCATTAAATCAGCAAATTACACACAGATAAAAAGGTTCAAATGCAGGGATCGGTATCAGGTTTAACTTTTTCCCTGCTGCAACAGCACTGACTCAGTTAATGACCTAGTTAGCAAACATGTGCAGAGCTCCACATCAACTTTTGGACACTGATTTAGGTCAGGTGTGTTGCAGCAGGGACACTAATAACACTTGTTCCCATTGACTCTCAAGATCCAGCCCTGTTCTAATGGCTATGGACCATTTTCACCAGCAGCTTGTTGAATGATCACATCACTGATTGATCATTCACTGATGTCAAACATCAGCTCCTACCTGAAGATGAAATGTCTGAATCACCTGCAGGACATTTGTCCTTATTGCTGTTAATTCTTTGTAGGCTTATTTTATCCCTTATATTATTTAAATGTATTATCTATAACCCCTGCTTCATGTCTGTAAAAACAGCATGTAATCTCTGGATGTCCAGAAGTTTCTGCAGGACACAGACATCCTTCTCTTGTCACCTTGTAATCTATTTCATCCACTCCTCTGCTGCTTCTTTTTAAAACGAGTTGATTTGGGGCTTCATTACACAGATGGGTCACACGATGAAGAGTAAATACAGCACAAGGCTCGCCTGAGATGTGACGTAATGGTGTTGCGGTTGTGATCCGTTTCTTGCCCTCCGGTCCCTCTTACCTGTTGCTGCTCTGTTCTCTGAGCACATCCAGCTCCATCAGGGGGAATTATTTCCTTTTCCAGTCAATTAATCAATGTAATCATGATCCAGTCAGAGTTAATGATGGCGACTCTCAGCGATGTGAAAGAAACCTAACAGTTTGTGGTTCCTGGAGCTGAAATCTGTGTTGACCCAGCTGAGTGATGTTTCAGTCCTGATGAAACATTTTGCTAGTGCTGATGGTAGGAGGTGATTCACTCATTTAGACGATAATGTTTACATTTCAGACAAGAGGGCGAATAGAGAAGAGGATTCACATGAAGTAGAAACAGTACAGGTAATTTCTGACATCATGTTTCTTCCTCTTCTATTCATTTAATACAATATTCTATAAACTTGGATTAGTTCATTGCTGTTCACAAGTTGTCCCTCTCTCCCACTCCCCTCTGGGCAAGTGAGGACAGTTTCAGATGCCTGGCTGCTGATGGATGTCCCCATGATGTTGGACCTTAGCTGATCCAGTCTGTGCTCCCGTCCCGACCTATGGGCCCTTACCCTCTCTTCATCTGGACCTCCTGATCTCCTAACCCCCTCTCCTGTTTGGATGAAGACCAACTGCAGCATGCTACAGACCCAAACTGTTGCTTCAGAATATAGATTAACTAAATGATAACAGTTCTAGCCACATCTGCCTGTCCGTCCTGGGAGAGGATGTCTCCTTCAATGTGGGCTCCATGAGGTTTCTTTATTTTTTTCCCCACAACTGGGTTTTTTAGGAGTTTTTCATTACAGAGAAGGGTCTAAGGACAGGGATGCTCTAGCTCTACTTAGTTTAGTGTAGTTATTACTTGTCTTCATTGTGTGTTACGTCTGCTGTGTGATAAACTGTGTGTGTGAGGCCCTGTGAGGCAACTTTGCTGTGATAATTGGCTATATAAATAAAACTGAATTGAATTGATTAGAATGTTTTCTTGACCAAAGAACATATTTAGCTCTGCCAGGGAGGTAATGTTTTCTGGATCCGGAGCTGTCTGTTTGTTTGTTTGTCTTTTAGCAACATGACTCAAAAAGTCATGGAGAGATTTTGATAAACTTTTCAGGATATTTTGGGAGTGTCACTGGGAACAAATGATTAACTTTTATTGGAGATCCGGAAAAGATCCTGGATTCTGGATCACTTTGAAAAGTATAATTGCAACATAGGGACCTTTTCATTCACGTGTGATGTCATCACAAAGCGACCAGGAAGTGTCGGCGCTGTCAGATGTTGCTGCCGCTTTGCTCATCCTTCATTGGCTGTTTCTCAATTCAGAGACTGCATATTTCGAAGTGCGAATTTGTAGGCCGCATACATACTGGCGCGCCAAGTGCTGTCCCAATTCGAAGTGCGCTTCAGATGCAGACTTCAAAGGCGCGCCTTGTAAAGGGCTGAGCTAGCTTAAAACAAGTGTACATGCTATGTATCCTTCGCGGTCTCCAATTACCCAGGATTCATTGCGCGC
>JBAMIG010000003.1:3498001-3512651 GCA_037177335.1 Kiunga ballochi
GAAGGCGTGGATCATGTCAGGGCCAGGTGCTGACCAGTTCTTCATACCTGAGATTCTATGTTGGATATCTGCCACTGACTGACCCAAACCTGAACTATCATACTAACTTTGAAACATTGATCTGACCTCAGACATAGAGGACCCTGTTGATAATTTACTCCTACTGACTGGAATTTTCCAGTTTTTGTTCAACCATAACTGATGCAGCATCTCAGACAGATGAAAGCACATCGGATAAATCGGTGCACTGGCCTTCAGATGTGCTACCCAATAACTGCAAATCATATTTATAGCTGCAGATCATATGTATGCAGGTAAACAGCTGCAAAAACAAAAGGAAGACTATCAGTCTTGTAGTTTGTCTGAATAAAACTCCCTCACAATTGTCCAAGTGCTGATCTGCACACAAAAACACTTTTACACCTCATTAACTTGTAATTTACCATATTTATATTATATAATGTGTAACATTGACATAATTTAATCTTCAAGTTTGAAACATCCACTTCTTTTCAGCAAACATCTATAAGTTGTGTATTACTGAAGTATTAAACAATACACACTCAAAAAGAAAGGTACTAGTTTGTACTTAAAAGTGTACAATTGCTTGTCGCTGGGGGTGTACCCTTTTAAGAGACGTTTCTGTATGCGTCAGTCCTTTTTTTATTGTCTGAAAGCGCAAACATGGTCTTATGAAGACCAATTTTGTACTTTTGAGAGAACATTCTTAAAAAATGTACCTAGAAATCTCCCTTCTCATACCTCTATTTTTGAGTGTGTAGTCAATACTAAACGTAAAGTCTGTTAGAGTACAGTCTAATTTCTCTAACTGCTTCACTAAGTTTAACTGCTAACTGTTTAACTGTTTATGCTCATACTTCCTCTCTTTGTGAGAACAGGTCATAGGTCAAAAAGGGGCTTCTTGCTACCCTCGCGTGGGAAGGTCTGCAAGACCTCTTGTAAAGTATGAAACAGATATCAGGATTCATGTAAACAGACACACACACATTTTCTTTGTGTAGGAGTTATATATATATATATATATATATATATATATTGGGCCTTTGTTCTTACTCTTGTCAGGATTTTCCACAGTTGGCTTCAGGGATCCTCACAGATGCTGCAGATCTGTTTTTAATGTCTCACTTTTTGCAATAAACTCTTTTATTCATCAAGTCGACTCCACACCCTTTTTATACACTCAAGCTGCTTCCATTATTCTTCAAACTCATCCTCTTCTCAGGCACATCATTACAAGCCAGCAAATGTTAAAGAAATATAAAAAAGCTGATTCTTTCATTTTCATCCACCTGATTACTTTTGAAGCTGTGACCACAGCAATCCTGTCATTACCTGGAATGTTTGCAACATAAATAATGACTAACAGATCAATATATATAAACATTTTAGAGTATCTAATATCACAGTTTTGCGGTTAAAGCAAATTCCTATCAAACAAGCCCGGTCCTTTTTCATCAGAATCCCGTTTTAGTTTTTATTCGAACCATCTCACCAGAGAAAAAAGAACAAGTGAGGGAAGAGCGGGATGCTAAAACTGGGACAGTCATGATGGCCGTCCCTCCAGATGCGTGAGTCTCCATGGCTGCAGAAGGACAGCTGGGCTCATACCATCCAGGCGTCGGGACCTGGCCGATTTTACGGAGTGTAAAATGTCAGGGTTTGTCATACGGAAATGCTGCAGAGCTGCCCAGCAAGAAAACAACCCCCTCCACCGCCGTTGGATAAACAAACAGAGGAGAGGGCTTAATAAAAGTGCTGCACAATGCCTGAACTCCTCATCCTCAGCTTCTCACGCCTTGACTTCAGAGTCATTAGATGTTTCTGCTCTCTGGATTTTGTGGTCTCATTGTGCGGTGAAGGATTTTTCACATTGTCAGCACTGCTTCAGGGTGGTTTTAAATCGGTGTGAGAGCATCAGGAATTACCAAGCAGCTGTTGAGGATCTTCATCATTTATCACAAGGAACTTAAGCTGCCTCTCTGACCTGAGACTCATTAGAAAGTCATCCACGGCGGCTGTAGGCGTCCGGTAATTGCAGGAGCATCATTATGGTGAAGGCCTGAAGAGCCAGGTTGTGTCGGATATCGATCCAACCCCGGACTCATCACCTCACAAATACACACCGTCCATCTTCTTGTAATGGTACCGTTAATCGGTTGTCCTCCTTTCACTTTTCTCAGCTTGTCTCAACCTGCCAGGACGGACATTTCAGCTCACCTTTGGGACACAAAGAAAAAATTTCATGGCTTCAAATGAAATTCTGACAGTCTCTTGAGAAAACAAAGCAGAAAAAAAGATAAAGATGGAGGAAACATTAAAACTAAACTCATGAAAGCTGTTTGACACCTCTTGACATCCTTTAGTCACTGTATTTGTTAAATCCATTGACTGAAAAAAGGTTGAATTGAGCTCTTAGCAGGTTTGACAGCTTTACAGACGGTTCAGAGAAATGTCAAAATGTTTGGAGAAGATATTTCTGGATTCTGGAAAGCCCAAAAACAGAACCTGGACCTTGTTACTTCTGATGTGGCTGAGATGATGTAGCTATTCAGAGATCCTGTCACAAGCCAAAAGCAGGTTACTTGGCCCCTTTCTGAGATACTGATAACCTGAGGTCTATGCTACAAAACTGGAGTTTCTCCTATTGAGGTAACCTGATTAACCTGCTGGATCACTTTTTATAATCCCCATGGTAACCTGAATAGCTGGATGGCTAACCTGCTTTGGAGCCGGTTATGTTATGACGATGAAATCAATGAGTATAAAAGCACCACCTCCTGACCGATCAGTTCATAATAAAATAAAATTTTTATAATTGCTCATATTTTCTTCACAAGCTTGTTTTGCTCCACTATGCATCTGAAATAATGATGAAATAATAATGTTGTCACTTAGTGACATTGTTACTTTCTTGGGTAACAATGTAAAACAACACATTATGCTTAAAGTATCAGGAACAAAATGATTTTCCATTCCTGTATGAAAAGGTTTTGTTGCTTCTTAAAGTTTTAACCTGCTTAGGTGTTGCATACATATGCATGTGTGTGTCCCTGCAGATCATAGCTATGAGTAAGATAGCTGCTCATGTGCCCACTTCTAGACTAGTCATAAGATAAAATTAGGTTGTTCAAACTTCTGTATAAGATTATATTTCATTACAATAATAATTTCCCTTACTGCAGTCAGTAAACATTTAGAGCAGAAACCTAAGCTGCATGTTAGATCTGAAGGGAGCTGTGGTTCATCCAGGAAAGCGTAAAAAAAATCTAATTTACATGAAAATACTTTAATGATGAAGTGTAGTACATAAAAAAAAATGGGCTGGATGTAAGGGTGAGGATTTTGTAGTGGATCCTGAAATGTATGCAAAGCCAGAGCAAAGATGTCAAGACAGGAGGGTTCTGGGTTCTGAGCATTCTGGGTCATAGTTTATCACAGGTTTCTAAAGCTAGCATGAACATTAGCAAAATGGACTCCTTAACAAAGGATGGATATGGAGTACAAACTTTCAGGGCCAAACTTTTTCTTTTTACATGTCTTGTCCAGGTGGCTGATGGTCTGGCTGCTGTGTTGTGCTGAGCAAATTTGCTTTGTCAAGAAGATCTTCTTGGTAATCAGATTTTTTTATTTATTCTTCATTTTAAAAGAATACTTGTTGCTGGACCTGACCGGAGAAGACCGAGAAAGGAAAAGGAAACGCAACCCAAAGTAGAAGAAAGATAGACATCCACAAATAAAAACCTTGCAGTCCAACCAGGATCTCTCATGGGACCCCACAGAAAGTCAAAAATCAGCAAATGCTAAGAGCGCCAGAAGTGAACAAGCAAAATATCTGAATAAACAACAGTACAAAAAGCAAAAGCACACATGCTGACAAACACAAAAAACATGCCAAAAAAGAAAAATAACTCAAATCTGAAATGCCCATATGAGCTTTTAACCTTCTTTTTGTGTTATTTGTACCTTAAAACAATCCCCAGAGTAGTTTGATTTTTTATACATGCATTTTGTAGCTTTATATCTGTGAAAAGAAGAGTTTGGCTCGAGCAAAGCAAACGCCTGACACCACCGTGTGACCACATACAGTGGAAACTCACCCTCCCATTCCTAAACATTTTAATGCTTCACCAAAATATCTGTCTGATTGTAATGATCTGTTAAAATTACATTAAATTATTTGCAGGGTTATTGCTTTATTTTGTTGCTTACTATATAATTTTATCCAACAAAGTTTCAAATTGGGCGTTTTGTCAGGATGAGATGGTGACCGTGTGACGCTGTGCGCAAGCAGACAGACAGACAGCCGCGTCGTACCGGAATGATGTCACACGGCAGCTCTTATCTCTACTGATCCTGAATATCACAGCTAAAAACTACTAACATTTAACTGTTCTGGATTGGTTACCACAGTCTCAAAAAATGATTGGATGCATAAGTTATTGTAAACACAAAATGAGATATGTAGCAATCTGCGGTATACATTAGGACCATAACAACATAACTTTACACATCTATTCAAATTAGCTTCCGCTGCAGTTTTGTTTTCTGCCATTATTTGGAAAGTCCAGGGATGTTTCTCAATTCCATAGTGTGCTGGAATGCAGTGCGTACTTCAAAGTTTGCAGTGCACACTGCAAGTCTGCAAACTGCACAATGCGGTGCGCAGTGTGTGCTCAATATAGCTACATGTTATATTAAGAAACAGAAAGTATTGTAATAGCAGTGACAATATTTTCAATTGCAGTAACTAGTAAAGTAATATTACAATTTACAGAATTAAAGAAAGAATCCTCACTTTTTTGAGTAGTCACCCCAACATTATTCACAATGATCACGCACAGCATAACCGCAATAGCACAACTACTAGAGCTGTCCCAATGAGAAGCTATTGTTCCAACACAAAATGCACCAGCCTCAAAAAAGCTAAATGAAAACTATAAAGGAGGAAAGTCACAGAGGAAATGTCTGTGAATATGGATGGTCAGTGTGCTGCCCATTCATTCTGTCTGATAATATATAATTTCTCGCATTCTTTGGCAGTGTTTATATGTGGTGGTAATTTACAGACAAAAAAAAACAGTTTCATACTGTTGCTTATCAAGACTTGTTTGTAGAACAACAATTCTAGTTGTTTGTTTCCTTCATCTCATCAATGTCTGTCATAAAAAACTGTCCACTCAGGATTAGGGTTTGGTCTCAGTCTTTATTCAGTCAAGCTGCTGTAGCAGAAATGCTAAGGATGCAGAAGTTTTTGTCTTCAGTTTACCTCTCTGTATGCGATTCAACATCCACTTTGACACAAATTACACCTGAAAAAGACAATCATGTGTTGAGGGAATGATTAGTAACTCTGTCAGTGAGCTCATCTCCTAGAGATAAAACGTTGTGCTAACATTGTAAACCATCAGACCGCTGGCTTCTTCTTTACATTAACGTACCTCTGTGGATCTCTGACTGAACTATGTTCACAGACAGTGATTTCTGGAAATTTTGCAGAATCAATGCAAAGATTTCTAGAAGAGAAACATCTTACATTTATTCTTGCAGTGCTTCCTGCACTGTTTGAGTGCCCCAAGATTTTTAACAAGCATCCACTTTCATTATGCATGCATGGAGAGACTTTTTGATTTAACACAACATTATGGGATCTTTAAAGTCTTCTAAATTTTAGCAAAGGGAATATTTTTAGGCAATAGTTTCAATTTTTTTGTATTGAGTTTGTCTCAGATGAATTTCCATCAATTTTCCCATGTGAAAGACTTTGTGAAAGTTTTTTTTTGCCTCTGAAATGCCTGTTTCCAACATCTGATATATTGTTTATGTTCTACTGAAAATAAAATCTAGGTGATTACGTTATCTTTGTGTTAAGCAATGCTCTAACATTTTGGGAATTGTGTTTGTATTTTGTGTTTGAAGTTTTTGTTGCATCTTCAGAAATGTAATCTTCACGTGATTTGATTTACATTTGCTGCTATAACAGTCATGTTTTACACTCTCAAGCGCAGGTTTATGTGCCATTTAATCAAATAAGATAACAACCCAGGAGTAGTTAATAAGATTAATAAATATTCAGAAACTACAACAATAGTACCTGAGTTAAAAAAAAAACACACTTTCAACCAGCTGCAACAGAAAAACATCAACCTGGTGGCTGTTTGTGAATAATTATAGTATTTTATCTGATGAATATGTTTATATTGAGGAACCAACACTTTAAATGTGTTGGGATAACCAACATGCAGGAACATGGGGAGACGATCTGAGAAGGTCATGCTAGATGGTGAAAGGAGGCGTTTAAGGAGGAATAAAGTGACAAAAGGAGTAGGAAGAGAGAAAAGGACAAAGGGAGAGAGAAGGAGACAAAAGGTTTTTGTGGGAGAGAGAGGATGCTTATCCTGATCAGTGTCAGCAGCTCGGCAGCACCTCCTCACATCTCCTCGCCGTTTGTCCGGTTAGTGTTCAGCCTCCCAAAGCCAAAAGAATCCCCTGTGACGAGAGCATCCCACTGAGTCAGAGGAGCCGCAGCACAACCTGGTTCTGACTGGGTTATTGAACCAGAACCTGAAACTGAAAATATTTTTATCTCCTCATGATGTGAAAATGTGACGCCTCCTTTGTTGTCTTCATCAGAACCATGAACTAAAACAGTAATTCGGGAAAACCTGGAGAGGTTTGATCGGATCACATGACCTAAATGATGTGAAAACCCAACACTGCTCTGAGTCCAAAAGTCTGTCTTAGAACTGGGTCAAAGACTAAGACTATGTCTATGCTGTAGTTCTTTCATT
This sequence comes from Kiunga ballochi, assembly GCA_037177335.1. Lineage (NCBI taxonomy): Eukaryota > Metazoa > Chordata > Actinopteri > Atheriniformes > Pseudomugilidae > Kiunga > Kiunga ballochi. The sequence goes on from JBAMIG010000003.1 coordinate 3,504,811, forward strand.
GGGTCTGCCCTTGTCCTGACCAGACAGTCAATTCCAGTCTAGTTCAGTCCATGTCAGATGGTTCCATCTGTTCCAGATTTCTCACTCTGGTAAAAAAAATATATATCAGAACTTTAGGTCAAATGTTTTCTGTCACAATCTGGACCCAGATGTTGAACTGCTGTAAGGAAGAAGAAGAAGACTTTCAGCACACAGCTGCAGAACCAGCAGCAAAAAAAAAAAAAAAAAACTTTTCAACCGCTCGACCCAGGTCCGGTTCTGTAACTGAACTCTGGGATCACAAGGCTCTGGTAAATTTCTGGTCAACCTGCTCACGATTCTGACCCATAGTTCAGAATTCTTCGGAAGTAAACTGCGATGGACTGGCGTCCCATCCAAGGTGTACCCCGCCTCTCACCCGTTGGCTGCTGGGATAGGCTCCAGCCCCCCCGCGACCCCGTTAGGGACAAAGCGGTAGATAATGGATGGATGGAAGTTCAGAAGTAAAACTACAGTGGGGATGACAAAACTTTCCTGTTTCTTGAGAAGATCTTCCAGTTCAGGGGTGCCCAAACGTTTCCCCTGAAAATGATCCAGTGAGCCACGGGCCAAACCTTGCTGCTCTCTATACCACTGCCTGTGGTTCTCCATGTGGATGTGTTGAGTCCGACAGCTTGAGACTGCATGTGCAAAGGCACATGGGTGATATTTTCAAGTTCATAAAACTATGTCAAATTGAGGAAAATATTGACTTTACTATAGAATAAACTACACAAATGTGAAATACACCAAGATGCTATGAAAAGAAACACACTGAGTGAGCTGATTATACAACCGTAGATAAAAGGCCTGTGACTTAATTGACATAAGTAAGAGATACTATTATCATCCATCATTAAGCTCTGAAATGTCTTTTTATCAAAATCTGTAGGTTTCTAAAATAAATATATTTACTAGCGCGCCAAGAGAAATTAATGGTGGGCCAACCATTGGGAACCCTGCTCTAGTTTTAGTAACAAGACAACGTTACAGTTCCAATAAGGAAACTTGTTCTGGTTGAGAAGAGGAGACGATTTTCTCCTCATGACAATGAGAAGACATCCTAACTTCAATCCTATTTCACTTTCCGGTGAGGAGACGATGTTCCTGGATCATTTTCCACATCAGATGACAAAAAAAGCTCTGGTGACGAAACAATCATGGAGCCGCCTGGTTCAGCTTCTGATGAACAAAACTGTCGCTGGCTGCAGGATCCGTTCAGTGTGACGACTAACCTGGATAAAGTCAGGGAACACTCAGCTTTGATTTGATCCATTTGTCCTGTTCAGTATTTCAGTCCAGAAATAACCCTTATGCTATCTACCAGCAAACAGACACCTGGATGAGTGTGCGGTCCAACCCCGAGAAGGGTGTGTGAGTCATGCTGCATTCAGGTGCTTCCCAGAATATCAGACACTGTGTAACTCGGAGCTACTATGTGCAGGAGGACATCGTATTGGCGGATGCTGATCATGTTTTAAACATAGAGTCAGATTAAAAAGCACATCCTCGTATCTCCAGTGTACACATGGGTGCCATGAAGCAGCAGCTCAGTGCTTCAAACAAAAAGCTGGAGAGGAGGAGGAGGAGGAGGAGGAGGAAGAGGAGCTGCTGTGTAGGCAGCCATCTCTCCTCACTTTATTTACCCTTCTGCATGCAAAGTGTTACATCCCAGAAGAGCTGAGACAGAACTGATGGAGACAATAGATTCACACATAGACTGATCAATAATAAAAAAAAACATCAGTGAGGAAAAAACAAAATGAGGAAGAAAAATGCGTGTTTGTGTTTTTGCAAATTTATTCATGATTTATTTCAGCCAGAAGATTCTGGGTTTTCTTTCCAACTCCAACTCAGCTTTTTGGATCAGTACAGACCTCGTCGAAATGAGAAATGAATGAATATAGAGCCGAGAATAGAGCAAGGTAGACAGAGCGAAGGAATACCACCGTTTGGAAATCAGTGATGAAGAACAAAGTTGTTCAGACTGAAGCTGATTTAACTGACAGATACAGATTATTATTTTGATGTTAGTTGTCATGTCAAACTTGACCTCTACACGCCATCTGTTCACGATATATCATGTCCACGTTGCCTCTCCTCTCCTTCCCTCAGAACAGCCTTCATTCTTTTGTGTTCAGCAAGTCATCAGCTCTAGGATTAGGTAGGCAGTCGCAAAATGCAAGGAGCACAATTATTTATATGAGCAGGTAAGTGCCCGCTTAATCTAAAAAAAAAAAAAAAAAAATCAAGATTGTAAGACACCATTAAAACATTTTATAACATAATTCACCAGCAGTCCTCAGACTGTCCCAGTTAACGTTACATGTCATGACACGTAGCCTGACATTATAGTTATATGACCAGCTGCAAATATTTCCTCACAAAGCAGACCAGCCAGTTCAATGTAGTACATGGTAGTTTGAATTTTGGTCATTTAATACTTGTTTTAATAATGTTTTTCCTCAAAAGATAAATGTAAAAATTATTTAAGTCTCTCAGGTGGAGTCATTTTGCATGTGAAACTGTAAGCTCAATTCCCAAATTGCCCGTAAACTGTTTGCATTGTACAGTAAAGTCAACAATCTAAATAATATATAATAATATAATATAACAAAAGATCATTTTCCTTTTGAGAACTGACTGCACAAAGTTGCAATATTATGGAGGTATGGATGGCTTTGACCATAATAGTACAATAAAGTTTCACTCGTGCAGCTTCTTTAATACCTGTATTCAAAATGTGAGATTCTTCACATTTACAGACATCGTACAACACGACGCAGCTGTGGATCTGTCAGCGTGTTTGTTTGGGTTGACAGCCATTCCTGAACAAGCTGTGATGTGACTCATCTGTTTCCTCTGATCGTGAGTTTGTTACCTGTTATGGATGCTGGTGAGAAGGAAACAAAACAGCTGGGGAAGTAACTTCACTTTTCCTCTCGGGTTTGTCCGTCTGCTATAAATGTTTCACATTTAGCTAAGTGACAGAGTAAAACCACAGATTCCAAATAATTGCTACACAATGCAAAATGCAAACAATAATGATTGAAACTAAGGCTCACTTTGGGTTTGATGGCTGCAACACATCTGTAAAAAGTATAAAGGGGGTGACAGAAGGATGCAAAAGGAGCAGGTACAAATGGAAACAACTGGAGCATATAACTACTGGGCGGTCAGTAACAAAGCTGGGTATAAAATGTACATTTCAGAGAAGCAGTGTGGATTTAAAGAAACACGTTACTTTAAATAAAGCAATTAATTTGAGTTACTAGAAGTTTTACACTATGCCTAAATTCCAAATGCAAAATAAAACTGCAACCTTTGTGTAATCAGTAGCATTTTAAATGACCGCATATTTAAAATCCACTAGGCCCGTCAAAGCCCGAGCTTGACAGAATCCACCTTAGCCTAAGCTCGACATTTTGAGAGACAGTTTTTTTAAAAGTCCAAATCCAATTAACCTTCATTTTATCATATTTATTAAGCTAATCAGAACTCATTACCTGACCGCTTATTTACCACACAAGCCTGAATCCGATCCAAGCCATGTAAAATGACAGAAACTCATTCCAAACCCAAGAGAACCAGTCTGGTGTTGGTTTGGGCAAAGAACCTGAGCTCTAGTCCAGACCATTAACCAGCACAAAACATCTGGAGCATCATGAAAACTTCTACAACAAAGATCCATGACTGCTGAGCAGCTAGAATCCTCCATCAGAGCAGAAGGACCACATACCTAACAATCCAGCAACTGGTCTCCACACATTCCAGTCGTTTCCAGACAGTGGTATAAGAAAAGGGAATGGTACACAAATGGTAAATATCCCACTGAAACTATATTTACAGATGTGTTGCTAACAAATTCAAAATGATCTCGTATGATACTATTCTGGAACGAGCCGCTAGGTGGCTGCAAATTGTGGTAGCTTTGTGTTAACTCAACTAACTCTGTGTTAGCTGTCAATCTGGGTTTGTCCAAGAAGACCTTTCACGCTGAGCAGTTGTTGCACTATACGGGAGTTTTGCTGCATGTTTTTTTTTTGCTCTTTCAAGACTTGTTATGGTGAGTCTCCATGGCAAAGCAAGTTGTTTACTATCGGGATCTAAAAATCTCCAGAGTCAAGATTATCAGTAAAACAACACTTCAAATCCCAATGGATTTGAAAAGACAGAACAGGATGCAGGGCAGGAGTGAGGCAGAGAGAAAAACTACAGAGATTTAAACAGTTTTTGTCCAACTGTTGAGATGTGTAACATGCAATCGCTAGCAAGCAAAAGTGACAAGCTTCAGGTACTAACCAGGTCTCAGAAAGAATACAGAGAGTGCAGTTTTATGTGCTTTACCGAGACATGGCTGCATGAACACATCCCAGACTGTAATGCATCTGTAGGCCTCCACGGCTTCAAGATGGTTGTGCAGACCAAAATAAACAACTCAGTGAAAAACTAAAGGGAGGTGGAGATGCAATTCTGATTAACCAGCATACAACTCTTCTGCCCTGCCGCCCTTAGGAAGATCTGACCATAATCTGGTTTTTCTCCTTCTCACCTCCTCCTACAAGCCCATCATTCAGCAATTCATTGGAAAGACTATTAAAACCTGGTCTAGTGACGCTAAAGATGCTATGAGAGGACGCTCTGAGACTATAGACTGGAATGTCCTCTGTGATCCTCATGGAGATGAACATCAACAGCTTGACCGAGTGTGTGACAGATTATTCCGACAAGACCAGTGAGGTGCTTCCCTAGTAACAAACCCTGGATCACCAGTGACCTGAAAAAGCTGCTGAAAATGTGTTTTGAATATGTTTCTTTGCATTCATTCATTCATTCATTCATATCTATTCAAAATGTTTCAATATTTTCCACCAAATGGTAAAATGTTGATGTTTCAGCATGTGATATTTTGATTATGCTCTGTTGGGAATAAAACACTTTTCCATTTTCACAGTATCCTAACTTTTTTGGAATAGCGATTTCACAATAAAACAGTAATTATTACCATTATTTTGAGTCCCATATTTTGAACGCCTTGTGCTCAGGTAGTAGTGATATCTTAAAAACACATTTCATTGGAATGTTGTTGACTTGTTTATGAAATGAAGTCCCATAAACAGCCTGAAACAAGTCAGTGATATTAAACAGATCAGTAGTTCATAGAAAAATAGTTACTGCATTCTGCACTTTTCCTACTGTGAGGTCAGTGAATGTAGCAGAATGAGTCAAGGGAGGAAAACCTAATTTAATAGGTCGGTAACCTCTTCTGGAGGACAGCAGGACATGTTAAGGATGGTTTTAACCCTGCTGAGGCAGCAGAGACCAGCACATGACACCCAGGAAGGTCAGAAAGCTGCTGATGATTCTTTGTTCACTGTTTATGATGGTCTGCAGAGCAGATAGCGTGCCTCATGAACAAGTCCATCAATATTCTCTACAGAAGAAGCAGCAGGTTTTTAATGAATACTTTCAGGGCTGCTGGGGAATTCTGTAGGGAGATGGAGGCTCAGGACCTCAGCAGTCCCTGTTAGAGAGGTGAGCAGGGGCTAATCAGTTCCTTCCAGTTGAGGATTAGTTTTTTTTTTTTTAAAGAACATTTTGTCCCTGTAAATAATAAACTCTGTCTAGAGATGAGCCCATCAGAAATTCTGACTAAGGTGATGAAGGACTTTGGATCACTGTCATAGTTGTGTAATCTGAAGCTTGCAGAGCTGTCCTATCACAGGACAGGATCAATTCTGACAGCAGAATCCAGAGTTTTCCATCCTAGATAAAGCTCACCTGAAGATATCCAGGGAATGATGCATTTCATATGACAGTCAGAGTTCTTTCCTATCAGTTTTAAATCAAATAATTCAAATACAAATGTGCTTCAGGTTGCCTCAACTTACTACGGAAGCTCAGAAGGAAGAAACCAAACTAACTTAGAAACAGGAATAGAAAACATTACCTGTTTTTAAAATGCAGTTTTTTGATGACTGAAGTGTTGTAGTGATGAAATGTGCTAAAGGTTTTAGATAACTGAGAAAATATGCATGTAAAGTATGTAGGTCTTATGGACAGTTTCTATAAGAGCTGGGGGCATCTGGGTTTTATTGAGATTATTATTATTCTTTTGAAAAGTATGAAAAAGTTTGCCGTACGAGAACAGCTCATCATTTTAACCTTCTAATGCGTTAAAATGATCAACATTATAAAAAAAGATTGCATCTGAAAGGTTGAATGTAAAATATGCATGTAGATCTCATTGTTTGTGCAGCTTGTCATGTGTACATGTGCACAGTTTACTTGTGTTTAAACTGATGTTTCAAAGATCCTAAAGTCATTTAGAAATTATTATTTAGTCTAATTTGCAAACCTTATGAGGCTAATTTCTCCCAGCTTGTTCGTTCATTGTCCAGTCAAACCAGTTGTGTTTTCCTTTCCTTTACTGTTGGAGTACCTCAGGGCTCCATTTTGGTCCCATCATAAGTCTGCTTTTAGGAAACTGTTACGGCCTAAGCCGTATTTTTCTGTTTTTTTTCTTTTTGGTGCAGTGATTTTTTTTGTCAGGGTGGCACATCATTTGCGCAGAAGGATCTCTGAGTGTTGGGTGGCCTGCTGTGTAAATGTGTCGTCTGCTAATTTGCGCAATACTCAACACCTGGTATCTCCTGTTTGGTCTCCACTAGCTAGGGATGGTGAAACCGAGGCCTCGTGAATCTTTGAGCCAACTTTGACACCATGCATTGAAAATGTCTTCGTGTTCTGAATCATTTGACCAAATAATTTAACTCCCCCTACTGGCTGTGGACGTCTGCTGCATCAACAAGATGCTTTGAGCTTTCCTCACTGCACATCTATCAACACTTTATTTGTGACTGACTGTTTAATAAATGATTTTATAGCCTACTACAAATATCTTCTTTTGCTTCCATATAAATCAAATTAGTTTTGGGAATATAATCATTGTAAAATAACAGGGATCATTGCTGTGCTTTTTAAAAAGTCGGATCTTAAACTCTCTTTACTTATAACATGATAAACATACAAATAATACAAATTAACATATCTATCATGATGCTGAAAGTATTATTACCTGAGTAAATGAGTCACAGCACCGGGTCTGTGGTGCGGCGGGGGGATGCTTAGGCAACGGAGATACTGATTATGGGTTTGCATCTCGTGCAGATGTGGAGACGTTTCTAAATTGCGGATCTAGTACAGTTAATTTATTTTCTACATGCATTTTGTGTGTAAAATGTGATGCAATGTGTCAGATTGATTACTGTTTGATTGTGATTCTGTAGCAGCTGATGCTTCATTCATATAAACAGAATTATTGCGGCACCTCTGCAGAAAGTCATGATGTGAAGTTGAACGGTCCATGATCCTCTAGTGACTCGCTCATGGTTTCATATTTCTGACACTAGAAGGGAAAACATCAGAAACGTGACCGCGGATCCAACTGGTTTGCGCTGCTCGTAGCAGCAGGAGGAGAAAAGTTGAGCACCGGGAGGCTGGCTCCTCATCTAGTTTATGTGTTGCTGCTGTGTTTTACTTAAAGATATGATGCTGAATCAGAAATATGATCCTTCTCCCCTTGGTCCGGATATCTGCCAGTCTTTGTCAATAAATAAATGTATCCTAATAATTTACTAATACATATGCTTATAATAATGAAACTTATATTATAAAATATACTTATATCTATATTTCTATGTGAATCTCCTCTCAATAACCTGCGATCACATCTCCTAAGTGTCCGAACGTCTTTTTGCTCATTGACAGATCAACAAACCCCTAAGAGATTCCCGCATGCTGCTCGATACGTTGTGGTGACG